>OY744482.1:64774703-65158415 GCA_963556165.1 Tipula helvola
AATCTCCCTTATCCAGAATATATTGTCAAAATATTCTGGAAAATAGAGATTTCCATTCCAATTTTGATATTAAATCTCCATTAACCAGAAACGAAAATTTAAATTCTGGAAAATGAAAATTAAATCTCCCTTATTCAGAATATTTTGTTGAAATAATCTGGAAAATAGAGATTTCAATTCAAATTTTGATATTAAATCTCCATTAACCAGAAAAAAAAATTTAAATTCTGGAAAATGAAAATTAAATCTTCCTTATCCAGAATATTTTATCGAAATGTTCTGGAAAATAGAGATTTCTATTCCAATTTTAGTATAAAATCTACATTAACCAGAAACAAAAATTTAAATTCTGGAAAATGAAAATTAAATCTCCCTTATTCAGAATATTTTGTTGAAATAATCTGGAAAATATAGATTTCCATTCCAATTTTGATATTAAATCTCCATTAACAAGAAACAAAAATTTAAATTCTGGAAAATGAAAATTAAATCTTCCTTATCCAGAATATTTTATCGAAATGTTCTGGAAAATAGAGATTTCTATTCCAATTTTAGTATAAAATCTACATTAACCAGAAACAAAAATTTAAATTCTGGAAAATGAAAATTAAATCTTCCTTATCCAGAATATTTTATCGAAATGTTCTGGAAAATAGAGATTTCTATTCCAATTTTAGTATAAAATCTCCATTAACCAGAAACAAAAATTGAAATTCTGGAAAATGAAAATTAAATCTCCCTTATTCAGAATATTTTGTTGAAATAATCTGGAAAATAGAGATTTCAATTCAAATTTTGATATTAAATCTCCATTAACCAGAAAAAAAATTTAAATTCTGGAAAATGAAAATTAAATCTCCCTTATTCAGAATATTTTGTTGAAATAATCTGGAAAATAGAGATTTCAATTCAAATTTTGATATTAAATCTCCATTAACCAGAAAAAAAAATTTAAATTCTGGAAAATGAAAATTAAATCTCCCTTATTCAGAATATTTTGTTGAAATAATCTGGAAAATAGAGATTTCAATTCAAATTTTGATATTAAATCTCCATTAACCAGAAAAAAAAATTTAAATTCTGGAAAATGAAAATTAAATCTCCCTTATTCAGAATATTTTGTTGAAATAATCTGGAAAATAGAGATTTCAATTCAAATTTTGATATTAAATCTCCATTAACCAGAAACCAAAATTTAAATTCTGGAAAATGAAAATTAAATCTCCCTTATTCAGAATATTTTGTTGAAATAATCTGGAAAATAGAGATTTCCATTCCAATTTTAGTATAAAATCTACATTAACCAGAAACAAAAATTTAAATTCTGGAAAATGAAAATTAAATCTTCCTTATCCAGAATATTTTATCGAAATGTTCTGGAAAATAGAGATTTCTATTCCAATTTTAGTATAAAATCTACATTAACCAGAAACAAAAATTTAAATTCTGGAAAATGAAAATTAAATCTCCCTTATTCAGAATATTTTGTTGAAATAATCTGGAAAATAGAGATTTCAATTCAAATTTTGATATTAAATCTCCATTAACCAGAAAAAAAAATTTAAATTCTGGAAAATGAAAATTAAATCTCCCTTATTCAGAATATTTTGTTGAAATAATCTGGAAAATAGAGATTTCAATTCAAATTTTGATATTAAATCTCCATTAACCAGAAAAAAAAATTTAAATTCTGGAAAATGAAAATTAAATCTCCCTTATTCAGAATATTTTGTTGAAATAATCTGGAAAATAGAGATTTCAATTCAAATTTTGATATTAAATCTCCATTAACCAGAAAAAAAAATTTAAATTCTGGAAAATGAAAATTAAATCTCCCTTATTCAGAATATTTTGTTGAAATAATCTGGAAAATAGAGATTTTCATTCCAATTTCAGTATAAAATCTACATTAACCAGAAACAAAAATTTAAATTCTGGAAAATGAAAATTAAATCTTCCTTATCCAGAATATTTTATCGAAATGTTCTGAAAAATAGAGATTTCCATTCCAATTTTAATATGAAATCTCCATTAACCAGAAACGAAAATTTAAATTTTGGAAAATGAAAATTAAATTTCCTCATCCAGAATATTTTGTTGAAATGTTCTGGAAAATAGAGATTTCCATTCCAATTTTAATATTAAATCTCCATTAACCTGAAACGAAAATTTAAATTCTGGAAAATGAAGATTACATCTTCCTTATCCAGAATATTTTGTTGAAATAATCTGGAAAATGGAGATTTCCATTCCAGTGCTAATTTTATATCTCCATTAACAAGAAATGAAAATTTCAATTTTGAAAAGGAATATAAATCTTCCTTATACAGAATATTTTGTTGAAATGTTCTGTAAAATAGAGATTTCCATTCCAATTTTGATATTAAATCTCCATTAACCAGAAACGGAAATTTAAATTCTGGAAAATGAAAATTAAATCTCCCTTATTCAGAATATTTTGTTGAAATAATCTGGAAAATAGAGATTTTCATTCCAATTTCAGTATAAAATCTACATTAACAAGAAACAAAAATTTAAATTCTGGAAAATGAAAATTAAATCTTCCTTATCCAGAATATTTTATCGAAATGTTCTGGAAAATAGAGATTTCCATTCCAATTTTAATATGAAATCTCCATTAACCAGAAACGAAAATTTAAATTTCGAAAAATGAAAATTTAATCTTCCATAGTATTTTGATGAAATAATCTGGGAGATTTCAATTCTAATTTTGATATTAAATCTCTATTAACCAGAAACGAAAATTTAAATTTTGGAAAATGAAAATTAAATTTCCTCATCCAGAATATTTTGTTGAAATGTTCTGTAAAATAGAGATTTCCATTCCAATTTTGATATTAAATCTCCATTAACCAGAAACGGAAATTTAAATTCTGGAAAATGAAGATTAAATCTTCCTTACCCAGAATATTTTGTTGAAATAATCTGGAAAATAGAGATTACCATTCTGGTGCTAATTTTATATCTCCATTAACCAGAAATGAAAATTTAAATTCTGGAAAATGAAAATTTAATCTTCCTTATCCAGAATATTTTATCGAAATGTTCTGGAAAATAGAGATTTCCATTTCAATTTTAATATTAAATCTCCATTAACCAGAAACAAAAATTTAAATTCTGGAAAATGAAAATTAAATCTTCCTTATCCAGAATATTTTATCGAAATGTTCTGGAAAATAGAGATTTCCATTCCAATTTTAATATTAAATCTCCATTCCCAAAAACGAAAATTTAAATTCTGGAAAATGAAAATTAAATCTCCCTTATTCAGAATATTTTGTTGAAATAATCTGGAAAATGGAGATTTCCATTCCAATTTTGATATTAAATCTCCATTAACCAGAAACGAAAATTTAAATTTTGGAAAATGAAAATTAAATTTCCTCATCCAGAATATTTTGTTGAAATGTTCTGGAAAATAGAGATTTCCATTCCAATTTTAAATCTCCATTAACCAGAATCGAAAATTTAAATTCTGGAAAATGAAAATTAAATCTTCCTTATCCAGAATATTTTATCGAAATGTTCTGGAAAATAGAGATTTCCATTCCAATTATAATATTAAATCTTCATTAACAAGAAACGAAAAATGTAAATCCTGGAAAATGAAGATTTAATGTCATTATCCTGAATTGTTGAAATATTTTGGAAAAGGAAGATTACTATTCTTTAAATTCTATTGTAATGGTCCATATTCTAGCGTTAGGATCCTATCCATATTACACCATAATATCTATCAATCCCTATAAACGTGGATCTAGTGGTGGACATTTGAAGATTTTTAATATCTCAAGTTATAGATGGATCTAGCTCTATAAAACACCCTTCAATCCATCGCGTTGATATAAGTTTCGTCGTTTTAATAAAATAAGGTTCCTAATTAACATCTACCATATACCACTGAATCTATTAATCCCACAGGTGCTGAAGATCCAGAGATGCCTATTTGAAGATTTCTGATATTTCAAGCCCTATATGAATTTATCTCTATAAAACATCCTTTAATTCATCGTGTTGTTATAGGGGTTGTAATTTTACAAAGTAAAATACCCCATTGAAAATTCGGAAAGAAATTTTGTTTTACTTTTCACTATTTAAATGCTGGTAGTTTAGACATTTTTTATTGTTTAACCGAGAAACATTAGGAAAAGACTTTTTTGGGATGGATTTTCGGACCAAATTCACATCCGTAAAATAAAAGCTTTTATGTATAAAATGATCTCAACAAAAAAATAAAACAATTTTCATATTAATTTTTGACCTTGAGGTCTGAGACAATCAACTGCAACTTCTAGTTTAGATTTTGTCATAAATTTTGAGGTACCAGCTCCCAGCTTTCGTGAACTAGAGAATTTATTTTGCAAATATCTCAAAAATATATACTTACAGAAATCATGAAATAAAGAAAAATAACAAAAATCTTAAGTTTGCAAGTTCGCTGTCGTTAAAAAAAAAATCGTGCGTTGGCCTCACCTGAAAATATATAAAATTGACTAAAATGCTATTTACAGTTTTTGTATCCGCTTTAATGTGACTGCGTAAACTGTGCAGTCTAACTTTATGTGCTGCGCACTTTATTCCGATATAATACGCAACTTAGGCTACAAATCTTAATTTTTAACCGACTTGCATAAACTAGATAGCCACTGAATTTTTGGCCACACGATTATTCATTCGCTGATTTTGTAATAAATAAATTATTAAAGCCGAGTTCAAATTTGTTTGACACTCAATTTAGAATAGTACAAACCAATTTGTAAACTTCAAAATTATCTTTCCAATTTTCAAAAAATCTGGAAAATAACGATTTAATTTTAAAATAAAAATGGAAGAACTCTACTTATTTACTCTACGCTATTACTTAAAATTTTGAGTTTCAAATCCCGAATTTTACCAAAAGATTTTGATTAACAGTTTACCTTTGAGGACTGTATTTTTATATAATAAAGTTTAAATTATTCAAAATAGCATCTTGTACCAAAATTAATGATGTTTTGTGGTACGAACGATTAGATGACACTGGTTCATTTGCATGCAAATACTATTCCATAAATTAATTATTTAGCCTATTTTAACCTTTCACATCGTACTCAAAGTCTATACGTATACATGTAGATATTCAATTTGTGTAGTAAGAGTATTTAGTTTTTTGGTATACCTCCTAACTTGATTTTACTTAAAAAAACCTAATTTGATTATATTCCACTTTTAAAAACAGATTTCAACATTTCTCTTATCAAAATTTTATAAATATTTTCAAGTCAATTTCATTTTTTTTCCAGTTGGCTACTTTTGTTGTTGTAACTGAAGTTTAGATTTGAACGAACGAAAATAAAAAATTAATTCCAAGAAAATGGTTTCTTTGCGCGCTACGTTTTAGTGTTAAATGTATGTATGTATGTATGTAACAAATATATTTTATGGAAAACGATTTTTTTTTTTATTATTTTTTGAGTGTTTAGAGTAGTATTATACAACATGTTTCGTCCTCAAATTTGGTTATTCTTCGTATTTTTATACTGGCAGGCGATATAGAAAAAAAAACACAAAAAAAGGGTTGTTAAAGGGCATGAAATAACGAAAATATTATATTCAGTTAAATTTACATAAAAACATTTACCATTTTGGCGAAGAAAATGGCTAGGCCCATTTGATTGTATTTCATTTATGGTTTGCTAATATGAAAGGTTTGGTTGTGCTTATTTGATGAACTAACGTTTTTCTTTCATTGATTTTCCAATTTACCGTACATACAGATATATTATGATACAATGGGATTTGTGTATATTACTGGGTATATATAAATTATTTATTTATTTATTTACGTATAACATAAAAAGGATGTATAATATGTTGGCAGTGATTCGTTTTTAAATTCTAAAAGGGATAATAATAAAAATAAGTATTTTCTCAGCAAATTCAACATAAAATTTTCTTTTATTTTTATCTTTCAAATATATATTATGATCATTATACCTAGCTAGCTACAGGTAGAAGGAAATTTTCTTGGAAAATCTGATTTATGAAATTGATATTTTATGTGAATATAATATAGTACGTATAACGAATAATATGTATGCGTATAACCATTTCATTTTAATGACAACCATTTTTCTAGCTATTTTAGTCTTTTCAAGGAAATGTTCTCTATAAATAAATTTAATTGTTGTATATTTTGCTATTAAAGATCTGAAAATGTTTCTACAATAAATAATACCAACCCACGAAAGCTGTAATACTATTCGATATTTTTAAAGTAAACCAATTTAAATTCTAGAAATAAATTGCAACAATCATTTACTATTTTGGAAATTTCCACAACTTACAACAGCAACAACAAATTATAAAGGACAGAATAACAGATCCAACACAATATATGATGACAGGATTCACTGTTTTGAATGACATAAATAAATAATGAATATATGTATATAAAGCAAGATGTAGAGTAAACAAAAAATTAAATAGCAATAACAATAAAAAATAAGGACACTAAACAATGGTTTGGAAAGAAAATGAGAAAACAAAATCTGAATACTTATTCGAAAGAAAACCATTTCTAAAAGCATAACAAATAAAAAATGTAATTTTTCGAGGAATATGAATAAAAACAACAATCAAATCTTTTGAGTAGTATAGTTTTCAACAATAAGATAAATATAAAAACTAACTGATCAACTATTTACAAAGCTACACATCTCCATTTAGATGAATATCTTTTGCTTTGTACACTCTTTGTATGATTGAAATTTAAGCTGTTTACATTGTTTGGTTGTTGTGGTTTCTCTATAAATTCAACAATAAATTTTCCTTCTTCAAATCTATTCATTTATCATTCTATTTACTAAGAAAATGTTAAGCTTTACTTGTAATTCGAACTATTGTTTAGTATATACAGAACAGTCATTTCTACTCGAGCCAATCTAATTGAAATTTTTTTAAATTATTGATTTCATTATTTCCTTATAGTTTTGTTCGAACTGTTGATTAACTCGAAAAGTTGCAACTCTTCGTGTTACTCTTTGACAAAATCTTTATCAAAAATTGAATTGTTGTTTCTTTTTTCAAGATGATTCTTGGATCCACAACTACTTTAATTATGATATAAGAGAACATGTTGGTCCCTCTTATTTACACGATGATAAAAGCCGCATCGCTTTGGTAAATCCAACAATGACTTAAAAAACATTACAATAACAATTGCGTTATATAAATCCATAATGATAATTTAAAAAACTAAGCTCTTCCGAAGACATTGGAAGCGGGGCAAAATAGTTCGTTGTGTCATTCGGACTAAAAGTGATAATTTTCTTTGACGAGCAATTATGTTTGGATTGCGAGTCAAACAATGAAAAAAATTCGCGTACGGCAATTCTAAGTACAAATTACAGTCATTCAAAATATGTAGATTCCAGTTGGCTAGCAACGGCGTAAGGTAGGACGTTAAAAGGGAACTGCGAAAGAGTTGGGAGTGGCTTGAGCCCCAGAAAAGATTGCAGAGATAGAAACAAAAAACAAAACAAAAAAAATTTGTGGATTAAAAATTTTATTGAAATATTTTGTAAAACTCAGGAGGCTTTGACTTTTTTTCGTTTATGTATTTTACCAAAGCCTACTTAATAAATAATGCCACCGTTTTCACGATATTAAAAAAATGTTTATTTCATAGTTATTGAATGGATATGTTCTCAGTTTATTCGAAATATATTTATGAAAGTTGATTTGAGTTTAATTTTATTTGAATTTTTTTTGAATTTTTTTTTTATTCAATTAGCCATTTGCCAAATTCAATTTTTGGTTTTATCCTTACTCGCTTGGGCAGCGCTGCTGCATACCGTGGGACAGTAAAATTTAAATGTGAAAAATTTCATATAAAAACACGAAAATTGTTGATTTTTATCTCAACAATTATGTGTAAAAACAACGTGTCCATTTACATATTATGGAATAAATATGATGTTTGTAGTATTAGATTTAATTATTAGACACGTATTGCAAAGTTTAAATTGAAAAAGCTATTAAATAAACAGAATTAGAAACACGAATTTGGTTGAAATAGTGAGGTTATGTTTCAAATTGTATTGGGATACTTTTCCATCGACAATTTTGGACTTCGACAAGCAGTGTACCCAAATTTTACATCCGTTTAGATTAGTTTTGGTGTTGGAAAAAACAAAAAAAAATTTTAAAATTAAATTTTGTTGTGACATGTCGCATATCGTTTGTCATTTTAAAAAATATGTTTCTGCTGCGCCTCCAATGCCAAATACGAGAATTAAGCTTGGGAAAATCACTAATTGAATTTATAATATATCATTTTCACCTGACTTGGAAGAGTCAGCAGAATGAAAACAAAAAAGATATTTTATTGTCAGAAAAAGTAGTCAGAAATAACGTGCAAAAATTTAAATAAGAGACATACATCTGAAATAGGAAAAGGCACCATATTTACAATAAAAAAATAGCAAACAATTGGCATGTCTTTTTTATTACATCCGAGAGATCAGAGAGGTATAAAATAATCTTTTACGTTTTTTTATTTTCTCGCTGTCCACCTTATACCTTTTCAAGTCAAGTTAAACATTTTTCAAGCCAAATTAACAATTTTTCAAAACAAATTAAAAATAAACTTAACAACAATTTTCAAATCAAATTAAATTCGTTTTTTTTTTGCAAACTATACAATAATTAATCTCTGATTAATTAAAAAATTAGGGTTAGAATTTTCAGGAAAAATAATATTTTTTTTCGGAAAACAAAAGCTATACAAAAGAGAGCCGTATATAATATATAATGTGCGTGGGAACAATGAGCCGTTTATTTTGAAAGTGGAATAAGTCATATTTTCTTAATATTGAGATAATTAAACATTTGTGTTTTCATGTTATGAAAAAAATTAATACAACTTTTGTTTACTAATGATATTACTATTTACTTACTACTTTTAGCTAAAGTGATAAATTTCATAATAAGGCTTGGAAAAATAGTTGTTTGTACTGAAAATGACTTATTCCACTTTCAAAATATCTTTGTTTTAATAAAAATGACTTTTACCATCATTTCATATTGATTTAATTCATTAAAGATAATTTTACATTTAATGTCATTTAATCCAGTTATTACAATACAAAGAGTAAGTTATAATGAATTTGATAGGTTCGGACAAATACATACTGCCAATGTAGTGTAAGTTTTTTGTTTGATTTTTATTTTACTTGCGGGATTCGAGACGGCGGTGCCATCTTACGAAACTATAGTAACTACTGCAAGTTTGAGCTGATATATGAACCAAAACTGAAACTTTTGGAACTTAATTGGGTCTTTACTGAGTATATATTTTATTCAATAAAATTATACTTGAAAGACAAAGAAAAGTATCTACAATGAGCTTATTATGTTAACTCCAAATCAAATAACAAATACATTATGCATATTTTGTGTGTTTATTGTAATTGTTGTTGTGTGTGTGACTTTGCAAAGAATAAATCAAAAAAAAATTATTTTTACGTAAATATGTAGCTATAGGAATATTTTTTCAGGAAAACATTTTTTTAGGCGAGTGGATGATTTTTAAATTTTGAAAATTTTTTATTTTCTATTTGGAATTTGTTTTTTTGTAAAACTGTATTTGGAAAAACTGCTGATTTTTTTTAAAACAAATGCACATGTGAATAAGCTAATCAAGTTATTAAACGTTTTATTATTATATGTGATTTGTTTAATGCATTTTGGGTGATAGATAAAGTTTGCTTAAATTGATTACATCCATTTTTTGTGTTTTATTATAGAATTCTCACTACAACGGACATCGGCGGGACCAAAAAAGTTGTCCGTTGTAGTGAGGTGTTTGTAAAACTGTATTTGGTGAAACTGCTGATTTTTTTTTAACAAATACACATGTGAATAAGCTAATATAATTATGTATAAATTTTGGTTTATTTAATTTTAATTAAATGTTTTTTATAAAATCTTAAGATTAACAAAATCAATAAAAAAACGATTATGTATCTACCATTATTTTCATCAAAATTGGTATAGAAATAGCAATGTTTCATTCTGAGTGGTTGTAAATTCAGAATTTCATTTAAAAATCATTTCAAAATCCCGTTTTCATCACGTATGTTGAATTGAAGAAATAGACAAATCCCCTACTAATTGGACTTATTACAGAAATTTGTCTTTCAAATGGTAAGTTCTATAATAAGGCCAATTGATAGTAATAAGGCCAAGTGCTGGAAACGGAATTCGAAAATGATTTATAATGAACTGCAATTCAATCTACAACTTCGATTTTCTCTATGTAACCTTTCATGCTATCTAAAAATATCGAGTTCTCATCTAGCGTTAAGCGTGATAAAAAAGGGCTAAATTTTCGAAATACATACCATTAAATCTTTTAATGAATTTTTAAGAGCAGCTGGTGCGGATGGAATTTTCTCAGTTTCAAATTTATTTGAATGTATGTATACAGATACACTATACACATATCAATCGCAGCGATAACCGAATTACTAAGAATTTGTGTGGCGTAACATCCTCTCATTTTTGCAAAACCTTTGGTTCCACATTGTTAAGTGTAAGTTTCGGACACATTTTTATTGTAGTTTTTCCATCTAAGTCGTACATTTTTCTTATTATTTCAAATTTTACTTGTCCCTTGATTGACTTAATATCATTTTCAGGTAATATATTCCTTACGGATTTAATAAAGTTTGGCGTATAATAAAATCTTATATGTTCACGCCGTTATGAACAAAATATGGATTTTCGACGGTTAAACCGTATCTTCTAAATAACCGACGATTGTTAGATCCTTGGTCACAAACAAACGCTCTGACCGATATAATACGATCATAGCATTCATCGAAAATTCGCCAAATAAAAGTAAGAAACAAACCACTTTTAATACCAGGATTGGTTAAGACCTGTGCTATAATTGAATTCTATGAAGATAAGAGTACTCGTCCTCCACTTTGTGTGAACGAGTACTTCCATCGGTACAAATGCCATCAATTTCATCGGATTGGATATTATATTCTAATGCCGGTTTAATGTAAATTTCATCAAAGACTAAATAAACACATTCTTTTTGAAAAACGTCATTTACTCCTTTCAATTATAATTTGAGGTTATTGAAGCTTTGGCAGTGAATTCCAATTATTGATTGAACTCCTTGAGCGCAAACGAAAAACTAAGTCTCTCGAATAAGTATAATATTGAGGTGATTTGAAGAAAATGGATAATGCTACTTTCCTTTCCCGTTCTTCCCACATTCCCACACTTTTGTTGTTTTGTTTGGGTTTTGGGGCACAGGAATATTCGGAATCATTTGGCAACTGCTGTTTTGTTGTACCGAGCATTTAATTTTATTACGTACGTTTTAACATTAGCACTTACTGACAGAGCTTTTGTACATGGCAGTAAATCTGCCATTAAAACATTATCATTAGGCGATGTCATATGTATCGATGACAAACTTGATGTAAGATTATAGCCCAAATGAAGCGTTGGTTTTGCATTTGAAGTTAATATTTTATTTAATAAGCCAAAAGTCTGCCGTGCAAAATGTTTGCTACAAATAAAAAAAGTACCATGTCCGGGTTGAAAACCAATTAGCCTGTTCCAATTATAAAAGTTCTCGGATCCGCATTCGGGGTATATTATAAAATACACCGACGTGCCTTCACAATTTGAAACAATGCATTGTTTTTTCCTAGGCATCCGCTGGAAGTTTGTAATTTAAAATATTTTATAACACTAATTATTTGAATATTAGCAATAGCCAATACAAGCACCTAAATTTTTTTAAGTAATACTGGGAACTGTATTTGGTGAAACCGTAAAATCAAATATTGAGCGCGTTTAATTGCAATGCAAAAAAAAATCAAATACAACACGTACATATGTAAAATCAACTACAGTAACCCCTCGATCTGCGCGGTAGTTACGTTCTAAAAAAACAGCGCGCAATCCGAAATCGCGCACTGTGAATCCTATTTCGTATTAAATTAGGAGAATACCAAATCTTAAAATTCTCATGAAAAATTTAAATTTAAAGTTCATTAAAATAAGTGTTTATTCAGTGACTACATAGTTATATTAAAAATAAAGTGAAACATGAACAAAAAATAAAAATTTAAATTAATTCATAACAATGTAACAAAAAACCTTTAAATCACTTCATTTTCACAATTATCTTCTGATGAATTTAAAATTGTCGCAAAGCGTTTTGTAAAAAAAATTGTTAATAGTGATAGCTCACTATCTCTCGAATTATAAAGTTCATTATATGGCGCTAAAGTTACCGTCAAACGTCTACGGTATATTAAAGCACGCTCCAAATCAGGATCTAGGTGAATAGCTTCTTGACCAAGTTGATTGCCAAGTCTCAAAAATTCTGCTAATGCGTTGCTACTAAATTTTTTGTCTTGAACAATTTCGTAATCTTCATTCCCGTCATTTTCATCATTAATATTACCAATTAATGATTTTTCATCAATAAGTAAATAAGTCAACATGTCTTCAACAGAAAGATCTTCTTGAGTGCATTCTATAACTTCTGCAATATCTTCTGATGCTATATCATCAAATCCTTCCCCACCAATCGTTTTCTCAATTTCCACCATTGCTGGCATATCGACAACAGCTTCTCTGATACATCACTCTGGCCATATTTTTTCCAAACAGCATTCATTGTTGAGTTCTTTACCTCATCCCACACAAATTTAATATTTTTTACGGCATCTAAGATGTTGTATTGTTGCCAATATTCACGAATTGAAAGGCTGTCTGGTCCACCAGCAGCTTCAATCAGTTGCAAAAAAGTTCTTCTAAGATAATAAAGTTTGAATGCAGCAATTACACCTTGGTCCATGTGTTGATTTAACGAGGTTGTATTCGAAGGAAGAATTATTACCTTAACATTTGGATGCAAATCAGCCAAATGCGCTGGATGACTTGGTGCGTTATCAAGAATGAGCAAAATTGACTTGGATGACTTGGTGCGTTATCATTGGAATGGATGACGTGGTGAGTTATCAAGAATGAGCAAAAATGTTTTAATTTTTGCAGTAAGTCTCAGCTTCTACGCAAAAGCATTTTAAAAACCAGTCTTCGAAAATCTTACCTGTCATCCAAGCTTTCTTGTTAGATTTCCAATGAACCGGCAGGAAACCTTTTGAAATTTATTTAAAAGCTCGAGGATTCTCAGATTTATAAGGCAAAATTATAACGCTATGTTCTTATAATCACCAGCGGCATTTCCACACAGCACGAGTGATAATCTATCTTTTGCAACCAGCGAAATTTTGGGTCAGATTTTTGATCATGCGGTGTAAAACGTTATCACGTCAATATATATTCCAAAACTTCGTTTAAAAATCATTTGAAAATTTCATCAAAATCAGATAAGAAATGGCCAAGTTTCTTCCTAATAGGCCATATTCCAGAACTTTATCTAAAAATCATTTTAGAACAACATTTCTACCATGCATGCTAAATTTCATCAAGATCGGATAAGAAATGGCAAAGTTCCTTCCTAATTGGCCATATTCCAGAACTTTGTCTACAAATAGTTTGAGAATCCCATTTCAATTGGAAATGCCGAATTTCATCAAAATCGGATAAGAAATTGAAGCCCAATAAAATTTTTATAAAAAAAAAACCACAAATCCTCAGTTCAAGGGACACCTCACTACAACGGACAACTTTTTTGGTCCCGCCGATGTCCGTTGTAGTGAGAATTCTATTAATAAAACACAAAAAATGGATGTAATCAATTTAAGCAAACTTTATCTATCACCCAAAATGCATTAAACAAATCACATATAATAATAAAACGTTTAATAACTTGATTAGCTTATTCACATGTGCATTTGTTTTAAAAAAAATCAGCAGTTTTTCCAAATACAGTTTTACAAAAAAACAAATTCCAAATAGAAAATAAAAAATTTTCAAAATTTAAAAATCATCCACTCGCCTAAAAAAATGTTTTCCTGAAAAAATATTCCTAGCTACATATTTACGTAAAAATAATTTTTTTTTGATTTATTCTTTGCAAAGTCACACATACAACAACAATTACAATAAACACACAAAATATGCATAATGTATTTGTTATTTGATTTGGTGTTAACACAATAAGCTCATTGTAGATACTTTTCTTTGTCTTTCAAGTATAATTTTATTGAATAAAATATATACTCAGTAAAGACCCAATTAAGTTCCAAAAGTTTCAGTTTTGGTTCATATATCAGCTCAAACTTGCAGTAGTTACTATAGTTTCGTAAGATGGCACCGCCGTCTCGAATCCCGCAAGTAAAATAAAAATCAAACAAAAAACTTACACTACATTGGCAGTATTGTATTTGGTTCGGATTTCATTTTACTCCTCAACAAGTTGATCCAACCTTTTTAAGTTTTGAAAATATCCATGATGAATAGGTGAAATATATGGGAGCAAATCCATCATGTTAAAATACAAAAAAGGGAAAGTTAAAATACAAATTTCAATTACTGTACATTCGTAAATTGAAAAATTTGATTTGACGACATTCGTTTAGTGAAAAAACATATCATTTAAATAACGATCATTAACATAAGGTTTTATACTGATGGCTCTAGAACCAAATCTTAATGAACTTTGTAAAAATATAAACAATAAATTATAAAAACTGATGTAAAAAAAAATACAAATTATATTAACTGAGACTATAAGTAATTAAAATACGAGATACTGTTATGTACTTGGAAAACGAGTAATTAAAATACTACAAATTACAAATTGTAATTTGTGTTTTAATTACCTAATTCAAATAAATGTAAATCGTTACTGTTCTGCCTTGCCGATCGCCCACTTGAGTATAATGAGCAAAATTTTTGGTCATTCCTTTTTAGTGCTAAGTCCAAAATATAAAACTGTGCATCGTCAAGGATGTTTTGTAGTTCATTTTATAAGGAGGATCTCTTATATTGTACCACTGTGTCCAAAAAGTAAAGCTAGATTTACTTATATCAAAAAATATCTATTTATTCTTCCAAATCTATTTCGCTGCTTTCAAAGTAATCCCCTCCCGATAATACAAGAAACAAGAATTAAAGTCGACTTCCGGGATAGCCTTCAGAGCGCGTAGCGATTCACGTTTTATCTCTTCCATCGTCACAAAATGATTTCCCCGTAGTGGTCTTTTGAGTTTCGGAATAGCTAGAAGTCATACGATGGTTGTGGAACGATATGGGTTGCATTTTTGGCGAAAAAATCACGAAGGACGAGTGCAGTGTGAGAAGATGCAATATCGTTGTCCAAATACCAAGAATTGTTTGCCCACAATACTGGCCTCTTCTTGCGAACAGCTTAACGAAAACGACGCATAACACTCAAATAATACTTTTTGTTAACGGTTTGGCCGGGTGGAAGGAATTCTGAATGGACAACACCACGATAATTGATAAAAACTGTCAACATGACCTTCAACACTTTCACGACCTTCTTTGAACTGTTTATATAACTTGTGAACATTCCTTTTCGACAAAGCATGGTTCCCGAAGGCTTTCTGCAACATCCTTAACGTTTCTGCACCCGATATTTCATTCCGCAAACAAAATTTAATGCAACTTTGTTTTGCTCAATATAATTAAAAATTGTAAAAGTCGCCGAATGCACTTTTAGCGTCGTACAAAACCAAGCGTAAAACAAAAACTGATGAATGTTTTGAAATAAAATTTGTCATTTAAATTAAAAACTGGCTTTACTTTTTGGACACAGTAGTAAATCTAAAATCTTATAAATCTTAAATGTAAAATTTTGTTGTTGTTAGATTTATAATTTACTCATCATACTATTAGTTGTTATGACATTACACAAATGAATAAGCATGTAATGCGACTTATTCCACTTTCATAATAAACAAAATATTGATAGCGTTTAGTATTCATACTTTAACCACAATTTTTAGGAATTATTTTGCAGTTATGCGCAAGAATGTAACAAAATATGAAAGTTCCCTATATACTTTAACATGTTAATTTTTTATAAATTTGACTTATTCCACTTTCAAAATAAACGGCTCATCTGTTACCACATACATTTTAAATATTTTCGCATAATCACATATTTTAATTTAATTTATGTTTTAGTACATATTTTACGATCCAAATATAATAATTAGTTTAGAATTTGCTAGTGCAAAGGCATTTAAGCAAAACACATTTTCAGAAGCTAAAAAGTTTTGCTTAAACTACGTACACAAGTTAGAATAATAAATTAAGAAAAACTATACGTAGAATTAAAATAGCTCAATAGTTTATGGTACATTCTTTGATGATCAGGAGTTCCTCTAGAAAGGCGAATTTTGTGATTGCTGTCCTTATTCGTGCGCCAATAGTAGGAGAATTGGTGAACGTATTATTAAAAGAGTTTATTACGGCTAAAAATGTGTGAAAATACTATTTTTGTCCTTAAGAATGGTATTGAAAACCTGGCTTAACTTCGGGTCTGAGCCGCCCAAGGAATTGTTCAAAGTTCCATTAAAATATTCGCAGTTCAAAGAGAAATATATCGCTTAAATTTTTTATAACATTACACCTATTTAAGCAAAACAAATTTACAGCCGATTTGGCTTGACCTAACTTGTCGTAAAAGTTGCTGTTTTTATTGAGTATTATATTTAAAATGTTTTATACCGTAATTTTTAGAGTGTATTTCCAATGATCTTGAAACATAAAAAAATTAAAGGGGCTGGCCCGATAGATCGGCTTCAAAAAAATCAAGCGGTATGTGTTATGTATCGCACTGTATAACTTGTATACAGTTGTTGTTTGCACTTTATCTCTCTTTGATTGTATTATATAAATATATTGAGTATCAATAAAGAATCAGTTTATATTTGGATTTTGGATTACAATCTCGTCTTTTATTTTATAAATATCAAACTCATAATTTGGCGACGAGGATAAAAATAAAATATAAATAAAATGTCTTTAATTGGTACACTTGAGTGTTTCAATAATAAAGCAGACATTGAAACCTATATTGGGAGGTTTGAGCAATTAGTGTTAGTGAATGGTGTGGAGGAAAATAAAAAATTACCGCTTTTTCTTACACTAATTGGCGCAGATGCATACAACATAGAGGTGGAAAACTATCGACAATTTCAACTATCGATAGTATCGATAGTAACATAAAAAACAATCGATAGAAAACTATCGACAGAAATTAAAAGACTATCGATATACTATCGATACTATCGGATAATAAATTTATAAACTTTATTCAATTACATATAGGTTGACTACAACCAGAAACTATAAAGTCAAGGGAGGTTATTATAATCGGAAAGTTTCCCAGTTTCCCACTTTGTTTTCAAAGCAGCCAATCGTTTTTATGTAAGAAGATCAGCATCTCAACATTTTTTGGCTTTCAGACCGTTTGGGTTGGTTGATCACCAATAATTTGACTAGCATATAAAAGGAATGCCAACAAGAAAAACTTAACTAAAGTATATCGCATAATAGCAAAACGCTCTTGTACGAATAAAATATCGAGCTATCCAATTAAGACCATGAAAACGTCAGTTATCATAGTTTTAAGGGAATATGATTTTTGGACTCTACGATGTCGAATTCTTATTATGATAAAATCATAAAGTGTTATCTCTAAAATTGATAAGGTTATGACTGATTTTATATTCTTAAAATAATGTGTTTTTAACTAAAAATCCAGTTAAAAGAATTCAAAGCCACTTTATAATACTCTTCAGTATAAACGATACAATTAAAGTGATCCGCTTATTCCTAGCAGCAAAAAGAACTAATTAAACCTTTATACTCCTCTCCTGAAAAAACAGTATTTTTCATTTATCATATTCTTACTTGGATAGGTCGATATATCGATAGTATATAAAAAGTATCGATTGTTTTCGATAGTACGAAACTATCGATATATCGATAGTACTATCGATAGATTTCCACCACTAATACAACACCTTGAAAAATTTGTGTACTCCCGTTTTACCGGTATCCAAAACGTACAAACAAGTTGTTGAACTTTTTAAAAAACATTATAATCCAGCAAAAATAGTCATTTTTGAACGGTTTCGATTCAACAAACGCGATCAACAAGTAACTGAATCGATAGCGGATTATACAGTGGAATTACAAAGGTTATCACGAACTTGTGATTTTGGTGATTTTTTAGATGACGCTTTACGGGATCGGTTGATTTGCGGTCTAAAAAGTGAAGCTATAAAAAAAAATTGCTTTCCGAAAGCAGTGAAAAAAAATTTGAGGACGTTTATAGAAATGCGGTTAGTATGGAACTTGCATTTTTGGAGTCGAAGACAATAATTGATAGTGGTGGTGCAGTTACAAAAGTCGGATCAAGTGTTAAAAAATTTAGTACACATAGTAATATGTCAAAACAAGGCCTACAGAAAGAGGCAATGAACAAAAAATGTGATATAAGTGTGGTGGATCGCATGGGAAATTTTGTCCAGCGAAAAACTGGAAATACTTTTTGTGTTATAAACGTGGTCATGCAAAAAAAATGTGTCCAAAAAATCGTAATGTTAATTCAGTGGAAGACAAAAACGTGGATTTTTTTAATTCTTTGTGCTTTGTTAACGGTATTGAAAACGGACACTCAAAATCCGAAGTTGTGCGGGTAACTATAAATAACGTGCCCATTCAAATGGAGATTGATACCGGTGCGGCGATTACAGTGATTAGTTCGGCTGTTTTTAGTGAAAAATTTCCAAAGTTGTCCTTAACCAGAGTTTCAAGGAAATATACGGTAGCAAACGGTGAAACATTGGACGTTGTGGGAAAGGCAGTCGTGTGTGTTAAGAGTGGAGTAACGGAACAACAATTGGAAATATTTGTTTTCCGTGCAGGACATCGTGTACCTCTCTTGGGTAGACCATGGTTAGATAAATTAATGCCTACCTGGCGCGAAAAGATTCGTGAGTTTTCTACGGATGGTAACGGAGTACAAACGCTCTGTGATGGCGAGGAGCATTTGCAGTCCCACGTGTTGGGTCTAAAGTGGAAATATCCCTCTGTATTTTCAAGTGAGTCTTCTTCAATGAAACATTTCAAGGCAACCATTGTCTTAAAGGAAGATACTAAGCCGATATTTTGTAAGCCATATTCGGTGCCATACGCGTTGAAACCAAAAGTGGAGGTGGAACTGAAAAATATGGTCAAGACTGGTGTGTTGATTCCTGTGCAGCACAGCGAATGGGCTAGTCCCATTGTGATAGTGCCAAAAAAGGATAAAAGTCTCCGGATTTGTGTGGATTTTAAAGTAACGGTTAATAAGTGGGTTGATTTTCATCATTACCCCTTACCAAACCTCGATGACATTTTAGCTAGTCTCTCAGGAAGCAACTATTTTACAGTTTTGGATTTGGCCGGCGCATACCAACAAGTTGTAGTAGCTGAAGACTCATCGGAACTTTTTACGATCAACACTCATCTGGGATTGTTTAGATATACGCGGCTCACTTATGGTATCTCAAGTGCTCCTACCATATTTCAGCAAATAATGGTTAGAATTCTTCAGAAGTTGCCGAAAACTGTTTGCTATCTCGATGATATTTTGATAGCTGGTGCAGATCAAAATGAGTGTCAGCGCAATGTGGAAGCAGTCTTTCAACAGCTTGCTAAGTATAACGTTCACATTAATGAAAGTAAATGTTTATTTTTTAGACGTGAAGTGGAATATCTTGGCCACATTATTAGTGGCCGTGGAATAAGACCGAGCCCAAGTAAGATTGCGGCTATTAACAATGCTCCAGTACCTCAAAATATCACCCAGCTCAAGGCTTTTTTAGGGTTGGTAAATTTTTACCGAAAGTTCATGCCAATGATGGCGTCGGAACTGGCGCCACTGTACGAATTGACAAAAAAAGATGTTAGTTTTTTCTGGACCAAAAGGTGCAACGATGCATTTGGAAGATGCAAAAAGGAGCTGAGTGCGAATAACCTCTTAAGCCATTATGATCCAAGCAAGGAGCTGTACCTCATGTGTGATGCCAGTTCTTTTGGGGTGGGCGCCGTTCTTAGCCAAGTAACTGAGGAAGGCGATCGACCGTTGATGTTCGCTTCTGCGAGTTTATCGACAGCCGAGAAAAACTATTCGCAGCTCAACAAGGAGGCGTTAGCAATAATTTTCGGGGTGAAGAAATTTCATAAGTTTTTATTTGGTCGCTCTTTTGTCCTAGTGACGGATCATCATCCTTTAGTGTCGCTGTTTGATAGTAAAAAAGGCGTTCCAATTACTGCTGCTAACAGGCTTCAGCGATGGGCCATTATATTGTCTGGATATCATTATACAATTAAGTATCGGAAGGGACAAGACCTTGTGGTGCCTGATGCTTTATCGCGATTACCTCAAAAAGACGAATTTAGCGGAGATGTGTATGTATATCCAATCAGTCAATGCGTTTTTGCAAGACGATGACCATTTGCCAATTTGTCATGAGGATGTAGCTCACATTACCAAGCAAGACATCGTGCTAATGAAAATAATGTCAAATGTGATGAAGGGGTGGCCTAGTTTTATTACTGATCCGGAAATGAAGCCATATTTCATTCGCAAGAATGAGCTAACTATCGAGGGCGGATGCTTGGTGTGAGGTAGTCGTGTCGTTATACCATGGTCGTTGCAAAAACATGTTCTTCAATTACTACATGAAGAGCATCCGGGAGTCGTAAGGATGAAAATGTTAGCAAAATCTGTATACTGGTGGCCAAATATGGAAGAAGAAATTGAGAAGGTTGTCAAAATGTGTGAAGTTTGCCAAAAATATCAAAAACGCAAATACAGCTGATTTCAAAGACTCAAAGTGGCCAAGGAATGAACGAGTGTGGTATCGACTTCACGCAGATTTTTTTCATTTTGGAGGAAGAGCTTTATTACTAGTAATCGACTCAACATCGAAGTGGATTGAAGTTCAAATAATGCATGGAATAACTGCTGCTGATGTAATCAGCTTCAGCAAATATTTTCGACGTTTGGTTGTCCGGTAGAGCTAGTAACAGATAACGGCCCACAATTTAGTTCATCGGAGTTCATAAAGTTTTGCCAATGTAATGGCATATCACCGTTAAAGAGTCCGGCATACGTACCTCAAGCAAATGGTTTGGCAGAACGAGGTGTGCAGACAGCAAAGAAAAGCCTTCGAAAATCATTGGGAGGCGAAAGAAAATCAGTAGACGAACTGCAACAAACGTCCTGTTCAGCTATCGTAATACACCGAGTTCTACAAGTGGTGAAACACCATCGAGCTATGTGCTACGGTTTGAACCAAGAACCCGTTTGACGCAGTTGAGACCAGCTTTTGGAACAACACCAGTAAAAGGTATACCGAAACTAATAAATATTAATCTTTCTAAATCATTAGTTCTTGAGAGTTAGAAAAATGAATCATTAGAAAATATACATTAGTTCTTTAAATTTGAACAAAATAGCAGTGACAAAATGTTGGAAAAAATTTATACTCAATTGAAAGAAAATACCGTAACAATATAAAACGGTTTGATTCGATTGATGATTCTGTGAAGTTAATAAATACACTAGTGAATGAAAATGCAATTCTGAAAGAAAAAATTGCTGCTTTAGAAATAAAAGCGGATAAATTTGATCAATTTATGTTGGAAAATGCAGTTGAAATTGTTGGATTACCATCATCACCTGACGTATCTGACACTGAACTTACAATTAAACTGATACAAAATGGCCTTCATATACATACCACAGCAGAGGATTTTGATAGATGTTTTCGAGTTAAAAGTAGGATTGCTGGTAAACAAGGAAAAGTAATTGTTTATTTTCATAATAAAAATTTAAAACATAAAATCATGAGAAAGATGAAAGAATGCCGAAAGTTGTCTTCACATTTATTCAATTCAGATACAAACTATCCTGTCTACATAAATGAATCCTTAACTCATTTTAAAAGAAAATTATTTAATGCCGCTAAGCAGACAAAATCAGAAAAAGGTTTCAAATATCTCTGGATGCGTAATTATTCAATTTTGATGAGGAAATCCGATGGAGGGACTATTCACCATATCAACTCTATGAACGATCTTGATAATTTATAATTCGTTTTTTCTTTTATTTTTGTTATTCTTTTATAATGTTTGATTTATTTTTAGATAATCAGGATCAAGAGTTGTTTAATGATGACCCCTCAAATAATACGTTTTCATTTCGCCAACTAATGGAAGGGACTAATTCATTTATAATGCACCAGAACATCCGTAGCATTCGACAAAATTTATATGAATTCGTTGCTCATTTACAAGGTTTGAAAACTAGCCCATTAATAATTTTTTTATCTGAAATTTTTGTTGATAGCGTTGAACTGAATCTCTATAAGATTAATCATTATGTTAGTTTTGCCAGTTGTAATAATAGGAACAAAAATGCTGGTGTTGCTGCTTACGTACATAGTTCTGTGAAATACGAAAATATAGCTTGTCTGAATTTTTATAGCGCTGATGCCTTAGAAATTGAATTATTTTTGGATAAAGAGTTATTTTCTGTTGTTTGTTTTTATAGATTGCAGGAATTTAATCCTAATATTTTTATTGGGGAGTTGCGGGAATTTTTATCTGTTACACCTTTAAAAAATTTAATTATACTGGGTGATATAAATATTGACACTTTAAAGGATACTGATGCATCTAATGAGTACAAATTATTATTGTCATCTTATGGATTTATTCTATGGTCAATGAGCCCACAAGGATAACTGTTGGTAGTTCCACTTGTATCGATCATATTTATGTTCGAAAAAAGCTCAACTGTAAAACAGTTTTTAATTTTTTGGTTTACGATTTTTGTGTCACTGATCATTGTGCTATAGTTCTATTTCTTTCTTCTAATTTATCCTGTGATTCTGTTTTAAAACCTACGACAACTACCCGATTAAACTATGATAAATTAATTGATTTGCTGTTAAAAGTTTCATGGCTGCCTTTATATGAATTGTGTGATGTGAATGATGCATATTCTTATTTTCTAAAAATTTTAGAATGTAATATTCGCAAATGTGAGGAAATTTCATATTCAGTACATAACCTCAAGCACCATAAACATAAAGATTGGTTTTCTCCGGGATTGTCTAAAAAAGTTAATCTTAAGAATTATTTAGGAAGAAAGCTAAAATTACATCCTTTTAATGCTAAATTAAAACAAAGTTATAGAAAAATTAAAAATGAAGTTTCTCATGAAATTAATTTTCTGAAACAGAATTATTACGAAAATAAATTGAAAAATACAAAGAATAATCCAAGAGCTCAATGGCGAGTAATTAATGAGTTGGTTGGTAAAACTAAAGTAGATAATCGATTGAATAATATTATTGATGAACATGGTGTCAAATATAATGATAATGCTTCAATTGCTAATTGTTTTAATAATTTCTTTATCAGTATTCCAGGTAAATTAACTAATGACAATATCGATATTGTAGATTATTCAGATTCTGATTTAAAATGTTTCTTACATGGTGTTGAAGATAGAAGATCAAATAGCAGTTTCTTTTTTAAACCTATTTCTGAAAGTGAATTGATTATTATACATTAACGATTTGAAGAAGTCTAATTCTACTGGTCCTGATATTGTTTCGAACAATATTTTGTAGGGTATCGCCATTGTGTATTATTCAACCTCTGCTACATATTTTTAATTTAAGTCTTACAACGGGTATTTTTCCATCTTGTCTAAAATATGCTGTTGTTATTCCGTTATTTAAAAGTGGACTTCAATATGATCTCACTAATTACAGGCCCATATCTTTGCTTTCCGCTTTTTCAAAAATATTAGAAAAAGCGGTTAAAACCAGAATGCTTGATTTTTTAAAAAACAATATGGTTATAAAAAAGGCATTAATACTGAAGACGCCTTAATTGATTTTTTGTCACCCATTTATAATGGTTTAAATAGTAATATGAAAGTTTTGAGTCTTTTTCTTGATATAACTAGAGCTTTTGACACAGTTTCGCATAGTGTATTATTGGATAAGCTTTATTTTGCCGGTTTCAGAGGAATTTCTTATCAGTGGTTTCATTCTTATTTAAGTGAAAGAAAGCAATGCGTAAGAGTAAATGGGGTTCTTAGTGATTACATGTCAATAAATACTGGTGTTCCTCATGGTTCCGTATTAGGACCGATTTTATTTTTAGTTTATTTTAATTCGTTATGTAAGTTAAACTTTAAAGGTCACTTGGTTGTTTTTGCAGATGACACATCTCTGTCCTATTCTGGCCATACTCTAAAGGATATTCATGATGACTTCTGCAACGATTTGCTAATTATGCGTAAATGGTTCAATCTTCATCATATGATAATTAGTACAAAAACAAAATATATGTATTTTGATCTCAGAGATAAATCTGATGCCATTTCTCAACCTTTTTTTATTTGCCATAGAATCAGGTGTACAAAAACAAATTGCCAAGGGTATTGTGCAAAAATTGATAAAGTGAACCAGTTTAAATACCTAGGTGTTGTGATTGACAGCAAGTTAAAATTTGTTGATCACATAAAACAGGTAAAAACTAAGTTGCATTTCGCTTTAAGAAAATTATATATTCTTCGGCCTGTTTGTCGTAATAGCTTTTTAAAATCGTTATATTTTTATTTAGTTCAAAGTGTAATTGCATATGGTATAACTGCTTGGGGTGGTGTTTATTTCACCAATCTTTAACCAATTATTAAGATGCAAAAAGCTGCTATTAAAATTATACATTTCAAGCGTAAAAGAGATCATAGTTTCCCGCTGTTTCTTAAATCTGGTATTTTAAATATTCGAAATTTGTACATTTATAAAGTGTTAAAATTATTTTTCTCTCGTAGTGGTTTTAAACAAAAAAGACAAGTCAAATGTATGGGTTTGCGTTTTAGAGGTTTGTGCCAAGTGCCTTTTACAAGAAAGGAAAGTTGCAGAAGATTTTATGACTTTGTAGCGCCCCTTCTTTTCAACAAGTTTTCACACTTTGTAAATGAGGAAATGAGTATTAAGGTTTACCTTAAAACTTTGAAAATATATTTAATTAATTGTTGTAATATCGAAGAATTGTATTTCTAATAATATTTCGGTTGTCAAGTTTTAAAATACGTTCGTTTTTGTGCATTGTTATGTTTTTATACTCTGTCAATTATTGGATTACTTTTATTGTTTTTATGATTGAATGATTACAATTTTTCATTATTTACTTTTGCGGGTTGTTTGATCATTTTTTTTCTCAATTTTATATTTGATATTTATTTTTTTTATTTTTATATACATACTTATATCATTTTTAATTGCATTTTATTTTGAAAGTATAGGAGCACCTTACGCACTTATATTTTTTTAAATGTATTATTTTCGGGGTCGGGATTTCCGATATAAATACTTTATGTATTTCTGGAAGTACCTAATATTTTATTCTACTATTATCATTTTCTTACTTTAAGTAAGTTTTTTATTTTGTAACATTTGTTTTTATTAGATAATTGTATTAATTTTAAGTAATTTTTTATTGTAATTTTGAATAAAATAAATAAATAAATAAATAGTGAATCTCTTGTTAAATTAGTTTCATATTGCCTGAAAATTTAAGAAAAATTAGTTTGTTGACCCTGAGAATGGTATCAACCACCTTGCTTGGCAACTCCGGGCCAGCTCAAAATGAAGTATAGATACTGCTTAAATTTTGTTAACATGTATTTTAAAGCTATTTAAGCGATCAAAATCGATCTATCGGGCTAGCCGTTTTAACCCTATCAAACGCCATTTAAAATTGACTTTCTTCCAAAAAAAAATACGTAGCACAATTATGCACTGTTATGATATGGCATTTCTCATAAAACTGTAGTGTGAACATAAATACATAAGAGAACGATCGCACAAGAGAAATGAGACAAAAATTAAAAATTACGGTTGGTCGAAGCGATGAAAGTTGATGTACAATATATTGTACAAGGCGTTTGAGAGGGTTAAGGTAATATACTGTAAAAATTACGTTATAAAACATTTTAAATATAACACTCAATAATAAAAGCAACTTTTACATACACCGTACGACAAAGGCAGGGCAAGCCAAATCACCTGTAAATTTGGTTTATCGCTTAAATAGGTCTAAAATATATGTTATAAAAAATTCAACAGATATACTGCCCTTTGAACTGTGACTATTTTAATGAAACTTTGAACAATTCCTCGAGTGGCTCAGACCAGGAGTTAAGCCAGATCGTCAATACCATTCTTAAGGACAAAACTACATTTTCATAAATTTTCAACCGTAATAAACTCTTTTAATAAAACGTTCAACAATTCTGCAAGTATTGGGCCCATGAATAAGAACAGCAATCAAAAAGTTTGCGTTTCTAGAGGAACTCCTGATCGTCCAAGAATGTACAGAAAACTATTGAGCTATTTTAGTTCTACGTTTAGTTTTTCTTAATTAATTTTTCTAACTTATTTATGTAGTTTATGCAAAACATTTTAGGTAAAACTTTTTAGTTTCTAAGAAAAGTTTTTTGACTTAAATGTCTTACAACATTAAAAATATTTGGAAAAACTCATAACATTTGTGCTGAAACATAAAATCAATTGAAATATGTACAAAATATATGAATATGCGAAAATATTTAAATGATAGAACAAATAGTAAATTGAATAAATTTGAAACAAATTTTTGGTTTGGATTTTCCAAAAAAAAATATTATTTTACCTAAGAATCCTAAGCCTAATTATTAATTAATCAGAAAATTAAATTTTTGCTAAATTTATTGTATATTTTGCAAAAAAAATAATAATTTGATTTAAAGATTGTTTTTAAATTTATTTGAAAAAGTTTAATTTATTTTGAAAAAATTGAAAATTTGTTAATTTGGTTTGAACATTAGTTTGAAAATTTGTTAATTTCGTTTGCAAAATGTTTAACTTGACTTGAAAATGGTATATCCGAAAAATCACAGATTGCTGTTTTTCGATCTGAAATTTATTTCACGTTCAAAATGGTGAACACTCAAGTCTATTGTAAATAATTTTAATTAATTTTATTAACTATCTCTTGTTGTAATGTTTAATTTAATTTTTATGTATTAATTATGCGTAGGAAAACAATTTTCTTGGCCATAATGTGTTACAAAACAGTGGTTAGCCAATTTAAATAGTTTAACGTGTTAAAATATGAAAAAGGTCTTTTCAGATTAAATATATCGGCTATTTGAAAAAAATTATCTCTCTGATCTCCCTGGTCTCTCCGATGTAATAAAAAAACACGCAATAAGTAAAAAACTAATTATTTTGTTACAATCTGTTATGAAAACTACACAAGTACGTTCCTACTTTCTGTTTAAGAGCTTTTTAATTTATTTGGTAATTGAATCTTAATTGGTTTTACATGCTACAAATATTATTTCATTATATGAAAGTTAAAATTAAAAATTTAAAAGAAAATTATTTCCAGGCATAAACAATTTTACTTGTTATAAGGCCGATATTCCACTATCATTTTTCTACATCGTAGAAATAATTCAATATTTTTATGACAACATAAATATACTGTAATATATTTGGCTTATTACATTACATCACACAATTTAATCATATTTCATAGTTGGGCAAACGTGGCGTTATTCGAAATAAATATCTAATGCGTAAAATGCGGAAAAAATGTGATTATGCTTGTGCAGTAATATCTGCCATTACCATCTGAGTGAAACCGTATGTTACACAATGCCATAAAAATTGTGTTAAACAAAATCTATTGAAAGAACAGAAAGCAGAAGATTTAAATTATTATAAAAAATATTTAAGAATGGACGACGAAACAAGATACGCATTCACGTAATACAATTAGTGTTAAAGATCAACTTGCCGCTGATGATGCTTTCCCATTAACATATAATATTATGAAACTCTACCCCCTTCGGTATATTGCACGGGGACAACAAATATTTAATTACCGACTTTCCAGGGACAGACGAATAATTGAGAGTACGTTCGGAATCCAGCCGTTTTCGAATCTTTCTCACCGCCATTAACCACAACCTTTCTCAGAATTAGTACAGTCGCATGCTGTACCCTACTTAATCTATTAATAGGACTCTTTGGAGGATAATGTAGAAATGCAGGTTTTAGGTAGACAAAATATAAATACGGGAAACAAGCGTGCAGGAAAAGAAGTGAGGGACACCTAAAGCAATTTTTATAATGATGTTGGAAAAGTCCCATGGCAAGACAAACATATTTAATATATTGTATTATTATTTAATAAATATCGGTAATTAAAACATTAATTCCCAGATTATTATTTTTATTTACTTCAGAATTATTAGAAATATTTTTACTCAATCAAACTTTCTCCCAACGAATCATCGTTAATATTTATAACTGGTTGAATTATATGAACTACCGGTACGTGGACGAGGTGTACAGTCTATGTTATCCCACATGTTGAGAATCGTTTGGTGTAGTTGCCTTTTTGGTCTGGCGTAGAACTATTGCATCAGAGGCCGCTTTTATTTCTCGCAGTTCATTGCCCAGAAATTTTCCGAATATCAAATTCATCACCGGATAAGACCGACGCTGTCGCTAATTTAGACATTTCAGTCATAGTCTTCGTTGCCTTGGAAAGTAAACTCGTTGAGTCATAATCGTCGTTGCTTTTTCTTTTTTTGTTGCAACGTTCCGATTTTGTATATGTACTCTGCTGGGGCTGCCGAGTAAGAAAGCTATCTGGCTCTTCCAAAATTGAATCCATATAAGTAAAGTAAGAAAGATTTTTTATTAAAATTGTAATAAATAATTTAATCAAATACCTACAAGAACTGCTTTCTTCTGTTAAAATATGGTCCAAATTGGAAGTTGACGCATGAGCTTCCGTAGCCACGTTTCTTCTAATATTGGTTTCAATTTTGTTAGTAATATTTTTTAAAATAGCTTAGAGATTGTGGGCAGTGAGATGTGATCTGCGTTTCATTTTTGCCAGGATTATGTATCATTGTTATCAGAGATATTTTCCATTTTTGAGGAATATAACTGGTTCACATGATTGCGTTGAATATGAATGTTATTAGTTTTATGCATTTGGCTGGCAATTCCCTTATCATTTTTCCAGTAATATGATCATGTCCCGGTGCCTTTTTCGGGCTTATGCAATTTTTAATTGTATTCTTGACTTTCTTCCAATTATACTTTATAGGTTTGTAGGATAAACTATCATCCATTTGCTGGGGTAGCACGAAATTATTATCTTCTTCGTGTGGTGCGAATACTGTTGTTAGATGATCAGCAAAAGAATTGGCTATTTCTTCATCACTTCTCGCCCAATTTCCAGTTGGTAGTCTAATCGGTGGATTCGAATTTGTTGGCTGTTTTCAATTTTTTGTTGCCTTCCACAAAGAATAATCTGTCATCTCGGTTGCCGAGAGATTACTCAAATAGTTTTGGATGCTCTGGTTTTCTTCTTCCTGCAAAGCAAATCTTAAGGCCTTGATAGCTTGATTTAATTTCCATTTCAATAACGGTGATTTTGTTTCGTTTGCTTCCCTGGATTAGTTCCTGTATATTATGTAACAGTTTATTAACTTTTTCAGAACTAGACTAGAATGCCATGACGTCTTTTAAATTTTCGACCGCCGCATCAATGTCAGCTGGTGTGGTCAGAGAAATATTAGGTAGACAATTTTGTTCGACTAGCCTCCTATATTGATCCCAATTAGTTTGCTTGTTTGTAAGACGGTTTACATTGCGTCCCATAGGACATCGGTACTCACTGTTACTATTACCGGTGAGTGAGCAGAATACAGATCATAACAATTGACGGCCTTAGCATATGTACTTGGAATGCCCTTAGTTACACAAAAGTCAATTAATTAAAAAAATTGACGGGCAAACTATTCATGTAAAATGACAGATGTATACACAAAAACGTAACCTAAAATTTTTAATTTGATAGCGAAATAAAACAATTGTGTATATTATTTTACGATCACTATTACTAATTTAGTAATGTTTAACGTGAAATTAACATTTACTTACTTTTAATTTTTCGCTTAAATATTGCTTTCCTAATCCGCTTATTTTCCTCTCAATTCTTTTATATTTAACTCGCTTTGCTCTATATTTAACGCGTTTAACATTTGGTGGAATACCTCCAATCTTTTATTACGGTTTTTATAGTTTGAATGCCGCGTAATGTGCAATATTTCATTGTTTTCGTATTCTGTTATGAGTTTTGTTGTAATTCCCATACTACAATCGAATTAGTCGTTCATTTTGTGCAGCTGTCTGTTTGTAAAAAATATTTTATTTAAAATAAGTAAAAAAAAAATTAATTTTATTTTATAGGCAGTTTTAGATGTAAGCCACAACTTAAAACATTTGTGAAAAACTATCAGCAGAAGCGATAGGAGCAATCAAATTTCTTTGATCTGTGCCTACAAGGTTGACGAAGCATTTTTCAATACACACAATCCGCTCCAATATATTCGACGATGCTATTACTAACGCAACGAATTAAGTTAACTGAAACACAATTTAGAAGCGCTAAGAGCGGTATAATTCATTTAAAAACAAATTTTACCTTTACTTCAAAATTTAACTTACAAGTAGAATAAAAAAAAACTTTAGAAGTGAAGTGAGTAAAATTGAACACGTCAACAATTTTTTGTTATTTCGTCATTTCTTCTGTAAGTTAATTTTTGAAATAGCCCCGTTATATACTACATTTGTGCTTACATTTAATTAAGTAAACTTTTGTAGCAGGTACCAGCAACTCTGATGCTAGTCAATGATGGAACTCAGCGTGCTGCTTCCTAATCATGTAATAGTGACAGAAAAACATAAAGAAAATTTTTGGAACGGTTTTTGATAAATACAGGAACCCAATCCTGAAGTTGCAATTTTTATTTGCAACCAGATATTTTTGAATCAGGCAAGTCAACATTGGAAATTGAAGTGTTAAATAGGTTTACTTAACAAAATTGTTTTAAATTGTTCCATTTAAACTCTTATAAAGTGCTGTAATTAGTACTACTATACCTACACTGTATGTAAAATACTCGTGTTGTCTCGTCTCTTTTTTCTTTTGTTTTGTATAAATAATAATTAGTCAGTCACTTTTAGCTACCAAGACTAACACACGAGTCTGAATTATAATAAAAAGGAAGAAATAATTTATAGTTTATAGTTTACAATAAAATTGAATTTTTATTTTAACTTCATTGGTGTAACGAAATTTGTCGAGTGAATTACCCTTCTAATCATCAAATATATAAATCGTGAAGACGACCAAAAACCAACAAACATCACATTTTATTAATAAGGGACGACTACAAAATGGAAACCCAAGTGGAGCGTCGAATGTAATTTAATCAGCGGTAGTTGTGCATAGGAGTCGTCGATAAAGGTATGGTTTGGTGAATTTTGTGTGTGGAAGGCGGCATTTAAGAGTTGAGATTCATGAGCGATTAATATTAAGTTGTGGAAATAAACAAAGTTATAAATAAGTGGTACGCTGTTACGTCGGTCAAAGGTTGGATCATACTTTCTGTTTAGGGTTAGATTTTCCAATTTTGGTTTAATTTCTGTTTAGTGTTTCACTTTCCGAACAGAGAAAGGATTTTTTATTGTAATACATAATTTTGCTTAGGGGAAATTCCGAGTTAATTATTTATTGAATTGTTATCAGTTTATAGGGTTCTCATATGTGTATTGTGTTTGGTGTTATATATCGCGCCATTTTTTTATGTTGGTGATTTAATGCCGAAGAAAGACACAGGTCTGGTTTCGAAAATTACGAAGGATCAAGCCGAAAGCACTCCGAAAATCGAGAAATGTTACGAGAAATCAGACAAAAATAGCGACAAATAATGTTGTAAAGACTGATAACCAGTTTCGGGAATTGTTGAACATGAAATGAATACAGGTAATTTTGCAAAATGTACGTCCCGGTTCAATGGTGAAAAATCAGTTAGTGTCGAAGCATTTATAGATGCAATAAAAATATATAAGGACTGTACTCATATTTCGGAGGGAATGCTTTAATGAGTTTGCCGATGTTGCTTGAGGGCACTGCTGCAAAATGGTGGTATGGTGTGAAGGGTACCGTAGCATCATTTGATGATGCTCTGGAGTTGTTATTGTCTGATTTGGTCGAAAGAAAGCCCCATATAAGATTTACCGCGAAATATTTTCAAACGTTCAGGCGGAAAAAATGAAAACGGATTTCTTCATTTGTAATGTACGCGCATTGTTTTCACAATTACCACCTGAATCGTTGACAGTATACGCTCAAAAATTAAACGAGAGTCATATACAAAATTTGATGAATTAATAAAATTGGCTCGAATACAGGAAGAATTTTATGAAGATGAAAATCAACTAAAAGAAAAAGTTCAAAATGTAGGTTTGGAGACTTTCTGCAAATATTGTAAAAAGAAAGGTCATGTAATTGAGGAATGTCGAAAGAAGCCTAAAGATTCGAAAAGCTTCAATAAGACTAAAACTGAAAAATTAGGAAATTCGACTCAGGAGCCAACTAAATCTACTTATAGTTGTTATGGCTGTGGTACACCGGGATATGTGCGAAGTACATGTCCAAAGTGCAGTTCATCAAGTTTTAGTTCTAATAAATCACCTCCGTGGATTTCCATAATCCGTTAGCTGCTGAATTTGATTCAGTTTCATTGAGTTGTTTAATCTCAGAATATAATATTTTGGGAACTACTTTAAGTCCTAAGCCAAGGCCGGTGTTGAATATTTTTATATTAGGTTCAAATGGATGTGGTATAATCGACACCGCTGCAAAATTGAGTATTGCGTCTCTTTCGCTTTATAAAATTTTACTAGATAAGGGTGCTACTTTCGAATCTCAGGATTTAAATATTGTTTTGGCGGATGGGATACAGAAACAGCAACAAATATTATTTACGAAAACTGATGTTGTGCTAGAGGGTCGGATGATTCCTACCACTTTTATTGTTTTGCCAGGCGCCGACAATACTAAGACACTTCTGGGGATAAATTTTATTAAAAATTCCAGAATCATATTAGATTTCGCAAAAAACCAATGGAAGTTTCATGATTCAGAAACAGAATTTAGTTTGAAATACGAAAATACTAATCAGAAACTATCTACTGATATATCTTCTTTGAATGTGGCAGGGCTGACGAGGGATGTTCTCTTACCGATTTACAACGGTGAGAAATAAATAAATTGCTTGAACAAAATGAAACCGTTTTTTCGCTAGGGGGAGTTCCTATACTACATGTGCGGAGCACTGTATAGATACTAATGATCACATTCCGGTTTTTGGTCCTGCCTATAAAATGTCTTTGGAGAAACGCAACATTATACGCCAAGATAATAGAGGAATGTGAGTCACCTTGGGCGTCTTCGGTGGTACTTGTGAAAAAAATAATGATTCTTATCGATTTTGTGTATAGATTATAGCAAAGCAACCTTGATTATACAAGCCATAATCTAAAAAACGAAGCTTTTTTAAGGGAATTAGAAACGACGAAAAAACCAAAATTTCCATAGTAAAACACATAAAACATATGGGAAATCACTTTTTTTCCTAAGACAAATTTGTAAATGAAAACGTTGCAAATTCTTAATTATGATTTCTAGAATATTTTCATAAATGTTTGAATTTCAACATATATAAATCTCGTTTAAGTAAATCGTTTTCATTTTCTTGTAATAATTGATTTATTTAAACCAAAATATAAAAAAAAGTTCATAACAACAGCTTTCTGGTCAAATTAAAAAGAAAAGCTTACTACAAATCGTGTGCATTAAGCCAATATACATAGATGGCAGTGGGCAGTAAACATTTTGAAAAACCGTACCAAAAATCGCCACCTGGGGAAATTTAAGTTCAAAAATTGTAAGAAAAGCAAAACAAATTCACAAAATATTTAAGAACGTGTCATAATTTTGTGATTACACAATCTTTTTCGTATTTTTCTGTATAAATCTGAGACATCTAACGTACACTAGTAAAACTAAAGATAAATTTAGCAAGTTTTATTTTAATTCGTCAGAGCCAACTTTGATGTATTTTTCAAAATGAAACTTTGAAAAATATATTTTAGAAATAATTTAATTTTTAAATTTCTGCAATTAATATTTACTTAATACCAATATACCCTTCCTGTATATTGCTGCTAAAGATATGTAGAACACTTTTATATAAAAATTTTGTAACATATTTGCTTTTTTCATTGAAAAACTTCAAGCTAAAAAACACCATTTTTACTATGGATTCCTATGGAAATCAGTGAAAGGTTATACCACTAAAAAAGCTTCTAAAAAATACGTCATTATGATTATGGCTCTATACTCTAGAAGGCTCTGCTTAATGCCATAACGACATCAGATAAGTACCCAATGCCAAGGATTGACGAACTCTTGCATTTGGCTATGCAAATTCATTATGTCAACGATAAAATCGGTTTTATATGTTCGTTTGAGTTGTATCGGTTTAAGCGAATGAGTTTCGGGTTAAAAAATGCGCCAGCGACATTCCAGCGGATGCTCGATAGATTAAAGTCGGGAATCCCAGAGCTCACAATTTTGGCATATCTGGATGGTATAATCATTCTGTCAGAGTCCTTTCAACAACATTTGTCTGATTTGGAAAAAGTTTTTAATCGTTTGATGCATAGTTTAAATTACGAGCTAACCGCGAAAAATGTTTTTTCTATCGAGGGAGTATTAGGTTTCTGACCCCTATAAGGTTTCCGCAATTTCAGGGCACGACGTGACACGGAATGTAAGGGAAGTGAAGTCTTTTTACCAGACGTGTTCTTGGTATAGGAAGTTCGTTCCAGGATTTTCCGAAGTATCACAACCTTTGAGCGACTTAACAAAAAAAAATCGGTATGGGCATGGAATGATGCCCATCATCGAGCTTTCGATTCGTTAAAACAGTTGTTAATTAACGTACCCATCCTTCAGCAGGCAGATGAAACTAAACCATTTATTTTGCGAACCGCTGCTAGTAACTACGCCATCGGTGCTGTGTTACTCCAGGGGGAGGATGTGAATGAGCGCCCAATTGTGTCACAGTGTTTCCATATTACTCAAAATTTAATACCAGTATATCATGCGGAGGCGAATCCTGTTGAACGAAAGAATCGCGATTTAAAGGTGCAACTTGCAATTTTAACCCAAACTGATCATACACGGTGGGCAGAAAATATATCCTCAATTAGATTCGCGTTGAACACTACCAGAACCGATTCTACTGGACAAACGCCAGCATTTGTGACGCTCGGGAGGGAACTTCGAGTACTAGAAGATGTAGCCATGGACATAAGGCCCATCATTGAGTCGGAAAATTGTATTCCACAAATCACTCCTTATTTATGGAGACTTCAAAATGAAATTAAAGAAGTTCGTGGCCATAATGAAAACCAGTAAGACGCAAACGAAAATCAGGGACAGATAAATCCCGTCGTCTTAGACGACAACATAAGGTGGGGGATTTGGTTTTAGTTCAGTCCCATTTATTAAGTAATGCTAATAAAAAATTTTCAATGAAATTTGTTCCAAGACGCGATGGACCCTACCGGGTATGCAAGGTTATATCCACCACCACGTTTGAACTTGAGACGGCTGATAGGAATAAAAGCGTTATTGGCTGATATCATACCTCAGCTTTAACACCATATATGCCGACCAAGAAAACTCATCTGAACCAATCGTTCGGAAAAGGGGAAGAAGACATCTTTCTGAACTACCATCGAGACGATTAAGTAGTCCAGAAGGGGAGCATGTAGCAAGACAGAAATCGAAATAACCGTTAATAAAGGCGGTGCTGTATTTAGCACTACTATACCTACAATGTATGTAAAATACTCGTGTTGTCTCGTCTCTTTTACTTTTGTTTTGTATAAATAATAATTAGTCAGTCATTAATTAAGGAAGAAATAATTTATAGTTTATAGTTTACAATAAAATTGAACTTTTATTTTAACTTGATTGGTGTAACGAAATTTGTCGAGTGAATTACCCTTCTAATCATCAAATACATAAATCGTGAAGGCGACCAGAAACCAACAAACATCACATTTTTTTAATAAGGGACGACTACAAAATGTCCAAAATAAATGTATCAGGATAATAAAAATTTTGGTTGCTGTTTTATTTTGTGATAATTGAATTACCTAGTCAATTATAGATATGGAATAAATAATATAATACGACCAAGACTATTGTGAATAATAATAATCATTTTAAATAAGATCAACAATTTTTCTAACCATTCTTCTATACAAGCACACACATACGAGAAATGTTAACAACCATTTAAATTTACAATTATTACATTACGTTGAATTTTATTCCTTTTCAAGCTTTCCATATACTCAGCAAAAGCACAGCAGAAATTCATAAAAGTATTAATAATACCTTTTAGAAAATTTTAGGAAAGTGTATCACTATACATACATACATATATAGTCACATAACATTCGACAAAATAAGGTAACCGAAGAAATCGTTTCAAAATATCAGAAAATTATAGACTGTGATTTGTACCTTGATTATATTCTTTCTCTATACATAACTTTTTTCCAATTTTTTTATCATTCTATTTTTGATATTATCAGCAGAAAATTTATAAATGTATTTGTACTGGTACACAGACGTCGAAAAAAAAAGTTCAAAGCTCAAAAAAGTATATAGTACGATGATATACATAAAAAATATATAAACCATATTACCAAGTTGAAGATAAGAAAACCGAATATACGAGTAGCACGTATGTGAATTTGATGCATGAATTGTATTTTGATAAATTTTTCTTTTTTTGCAAACCTCCCTCTTTATACCTTTTACGGAGCATAATAATGAGAAAGGTATTTTTCCACCTTTTTCTTTCAATCATAAATTCTCATTCATCTGTACACCAGTTATAGCAACAAAAACAATAAAAAAATATATCAATCACGCTTCATCGATTCATAACAATATTTTGAAACGAATCAAAGCAAAAAGATGCATATATACGAGTAAAGCTATACAGTAGAAAAGTCAATATTCAAATTAATAAATTTTTCTTATCACATCTATATTCATATCATGCCCGCGATTAGTTTAAGTTCACACAGTTGAACTTTAATTAGATCATTTCAAACTCATTGAAAATTGTAAAAAAATAGTAGATATATTACATCGATTTTAAATTGGCGTCTAATAAAAGCAACAAACACCTAATTACTGTATCCATACAATTGCCAAATGAAAAGAAAAATGGAGAAAATAGACAAGATTTTTTTTTTTTTTTTTTCATGGATTATTAATATCAAAACAGTGAAATTAAAAACATTGTTAACATGCTTGAAGAAAACTGTCAAAACTTACAAAACTTTTCGTTCTTTTATGGAAAGTATTAAAAAAGTTTTTTTTTGTTATTTTCAACAACAACGAAGAGTAACACAAAAAATGAGATGAACATTTTTTTTTTAAGGATCTGTTATAAATGATAATAATAATACAAAAATAACAAACAAACTGCAAAAAAAAAAATAGGAGGAAGAATAAGATTTCCAGCATCAAGGAACACATAGCACACAGGAAAAAAAATATTTTCCCTTTTCTCAAATCTTTTTCAGTAAATTTTTTATTAACGCTTATTGTCGATTGAAGAATTTTCTTATAAATTTTTGTAAAGATGATGACAGTTTGAGTTCAAATTTTTTTTTTTTTTTTGTTGTGTGCTTTGCTTTATGATGAATATTTTTCAATGGATGGTTTTAATCATATACTTGAATGAAACAGCAAGACAGCATTCCCAAACGGTTATAACAATTTTTTTTGTTTTTTTTTTTGGTTGCGGTAAACATCTTGTTGTGGGATATGATAATCTACTGGAGTACATACGATGTATCGTCGTTGTGTTTACATAAAGATTTTTAATAATTTTTTTATTGTATACAAGGGGGTTTCAATTTGTCGATACTTTGTGAATAGCTTTTCTCATATGTGTACCTTGACGTTTTGATTCTTATACTGATTCATCTGAAAAATGTCGGATGCGTTTCTGAAAACTGATTTTATTTTTTTATTGGAAATACTTTTTGAGAAATTATTTGGATTAAATATGCTAACATTACAGATTTTGTGCCAATAAGAATTTTCTAGTATTTTGCGGTGATAGTATTTACGGTGAAGCAGCGATTTGATCAAGAAACAAGGAAGTTATGGGAAAATGAGCATACATAAGATGTACAAGCAACTTGGCAAGAAATGGTTATATTTATGCATAAAAGATGTCACGTGCCCTTAAACCATTCAAGGAAACGAATAATATTTCACGAAAGACACTTCAAAATTCTTTTGTCGCATCATTTGATCATAGTACACCAAACAATTATTCAAACAAGAATTGTGACGAATTTTTGGCTATGACACCAAAGCAAAGAATGGAAAAGTCGAGAAAATTAGGATTGTGTCAAAATTGTTTAAAGAGTCGTCACAAAACTTTCACTTGTAAGGTCAAAGAACGATGTACAAATTGTAATGGTAAACACAATGGATTAGCTCATGTCAACGAATTAAGAAAAATAAGTCCAAATGAGGACAGAACTATGAAACAGGAAGTTGAAAATAATAGTAAAGATAAATCAGTTTATCTATGCAAAGGAAATGAAAATCAAAGTCAAGTTTTGTTGTCAACAGCAGTAGTTTTAATATCCGATAGTAATGGATCTCTATTGGACTCGGCGTCACAAAGCAATTTCATTTACGCAGAATTAGCAAACAAACTGTTTTATCAATTTAAAAGCGAAGATGGATTTATTGCTGGCATAAATAATATTATAACAAATATATAGCACAAAATCAATGCATCGATTAAATCATTAGCGTCACAGTTTGTTGATTTGGAGTTTTTGGTTGTGCCTCAAGTATAGCTAATCGCATACCACATACATTTATAAATACTGAAAATTGGCGTATACCAAAATCATTTAAACTCGCTGATCCAACTTTTAATGTACCGGGAAAGGTCGACTTGTTGTTAGGGGCGGAAGTGTTATAGGATTATTCTTCAAGATCAACACCAGTATCAAATGATATCCCTACATTGGTTAATACCAGATTTGGTTGGATTGTAGGAGGTAAAGTCAAAGAACCATACAATTTCTTTATGTCAACGGATTTAACATCAAGTGAAGAAAATAAGACTGATGATTTAATTCAAAAATTTTAGGAAATTGAGTCTTATGATAGTAAAAACCAATGTCATTAGAAGAGAAAAAATGTGAAGAGTTATATGAAATCAGTTATCAAAGAGACAATGACGGGCGTTACGTCGTAAGGTTACCATTTCGTGAACCAATCCAAAATTTGGGAGATTCTAAAAAGGCCGCATATAAACGATTACAATATTTAGAAAGAAAACTGAATAGCAATCCAGATTTAAAGACGTCCTACACAAACTTCATGCTCGAATATATCGACTTAGGTCATATGAAATTGTGCCAGTCAAATTCTCAAAGCAGTTCCGATGAAATTTTCTTCCACATCATGCGGTCTGCAAGCCGGCAAGTACATCAACGAAGCTACGTGTTGTGTTTGATACATCGGCAAAGACGTCTACAAATTTATCTTTGAACGATATACTCATGGTGGGTCCAGTTGTTCAGCAAGATCTGTTCTCAATTATACTTCGATTTCGAAAATTTGTATATGATTTTACCACAGACGTGGAAAAGATGTACAGACAAATTAAAGTTTGTGATGATCATATTCGATATCAAAAAATACTATGGCGAAAAAATGAAACTGAACCGATTAATGAATATAAATTGCAAACAGTGACGTATGGTACGTCAGCTGCACCATATTTGGCGACGACAACTTTGTTACAATCGGCACATGAAAAGTATGAAAGTAATAATTGAAAGTTTTTACGTGGACGATTTATTGGCGGGTAGTGATAGTATTAACGAGGCATTGGAGATACAAGATCAACTGATCAAGATGTTTAAAAGTGCGGAAATGACGCAGAGTAAGTGGTCATCGAATACGAATATGTTGTTGCAGCGCATTCCAATAAAGGATCAGGAACAAGTAAACGAATCCAATGATACTATTAAAACTTTGGGTTTGATTTGGAACGCCAAAACTGATTCCTTCATTTTTAACATTGCACAAACTAAACCCAAATCGCGAACAACGAAACGAGAAACTCTGTCGTCAAGATTGGAAATCCATGGATTTGCAGACGCATCCAGCAGCGCATATGGGGTATGTGTGTATATACGTTCAATTAATAAACATAGTGATATAACAGTAAATTTGCTTTGTGGTAAATCCCGAGTGGCACCACTCAAGATTACATCCATTTCAAGGTTAGAATTGAATGCAGCGTTATTGTTGTCAGTTATTGTTAAAAAGGTGATTAATTCAATGAACATAAATGTCAATGAAATATACTTATGGTCAGATTCTACAATCGTATTGTCATGGTTAAAGTTGGCTCCATACAAATTAAAAACTTATGTGGCTAATAGGATTTGTGAAATCCAAGAAAGCGCTTCACACATGACGTGGCGACACGTTGATTCAAAAAACAAAAATTGTACTATTTGGTTTGATGGTCCTCCATTTTTACATCTTCCAGAAAGCGAATGGCCTCCAAATGTAAAATTGAAGTTAAAGTTGCCAGAAATTAAAACTGAAAAATTAATGTTTTTGAATACTATATCAGTTGATAATATTTTTCCGATTCAAAATTCTACTTCTATACCGAAGTTAAGGCGACATGTTGCATATTGGAAACGTTACGTTTACAACCTAAAAAATAAAACCAAAATGAGAATTGGGTGTCTAACTATAACAGAATTGACTCAAGCAAATGAATATTTAATCGGCATAGTTCAACAGTCCGAATTTTAGGATGAAATATCTTCACTACAGGCGAATTTCCAAATCAATAAAAACAGTAAATTAAAAATGTTATCATGTTTTATCGACAATGATAAGTTACTCAGAGTAAGAGGTCGTTTAAAAAAGAGTTCGTTACAATATGATCAGAAACATCCATACATTCTTCCAAAGCATCACTATACGGAAATTTTAATTCAGTACGAACACATTGTCAATCTACATAGCGGAATTCAACAGACCTTAGCCATTATTCGTCAAAGGTACTGAATTTTAAATGGTAAAAATTTAGTAAACAAAATAATACATCGATGTTTACCTTGTTTTCGGTTGAAACCAAGGTCGTTGAATCAATTGATGGGTGAATTACCGGCAAGCCGCATTGAAGCATGTATACCATTTCATACTGTCGGAATTGATTATTGTGGTCCGTTTTCGGTTCGATATCGGAATCAAAGAAAGGAAACATATAGCAAGGTATACGTGTGCATTTTTGTTTGTTTTACAACAAAGGCTGTACATTTAGTTGTCGTCGAAGATGCTACGTCGGACGCATTTCTAGCCTGCTTAAAGCGATTTTTCAGCAGAAGGGAAAGAGCGGCAGAGCGCTCTATTATGGAGCGATAATGGTACTAATTTTAAAGGTGCTCACACCAAACTACATCATCTAGAAAAATTGTTTATCCAAAACCAAAGCAAAATTCAGAATTTCTGCGTGAATCAGGGTGTGCAGTGGAATTTTATTCCTCCAAGGACGCCCCACTTTGGCGGACTATGGGAGTCCGGAGTAAAGACCATTTAAACACATATGAAACGCGTAATTGGTCCTAGGGTGCTGACATTGGAGTTTTTGTATACTTTGGTGGTACAAATTGAATGATTTGAATCTATTAACACCAGGTCATTTTTTGACCAGAAAAGCTATAATATAAACTTCGGAACCAGATATTAGTGAAATACCCTCAAACCGATTGTCGCAATGGCAACAAATCACTCAAATGGTGCAACAATATTGGAAAAGGTTTTACTTGGAATATGTAAATTCATTACAACAACGCGGCAAATGGCAATCGTCACACCCCAATTTAGAAGTCAATGATTTAGTTATTGTTATGGATGATAACATGCCCACAGCCCAGTGCATATTGGCTTCTGGGAAGAGTCGTACAGGTATATGAAGGAGCTGATTCGGGCTCAAAATGGAATAATTAAGAGAGGAATCACTAAATTGGCCAAACTTCCAGAAAAAAATTGATTAATTTTTTAAATTTATTTTATTAGTATTAATAATGTCGCATGTACATTTCTTTTTTTTATATAAGTAAATTAATGAAGAATTAGTTAAGGTTAACTGGAATTGGATATTAGTTCAACGTCAAATTTTTGAATGGCGTTTTGTTTGTTTAATTATTTAAAAAGAATTATTTTCTAAAATCAGTTAAACTGTTATTAACAATTTAAAATTTAGCAATTTCTGCATTGATAATTTCAATTAAACTTTAATATCAAAAGATACCAATTCCGGAGCATAAATTTGAATTTAAAATGAAACGTTGCAAAAGAGTAATCTTTGCAAGATGGGGTGTATGTTTGGAATCAGTTTAAATTAGTATATAAGTTCTAAAATGTATAAAATGGATTTATGTCAGTATTCTGACCTACATGCGCTTGGTGCGCCCAATGTGTATACCATTGTATGGTTGGTAGGGAAACGAATTGAAACTAACGTCATGAAAGATGAGCATTACAAAAAAAAAAAGTGTGAGTGATGTCAACCACGTTAGTTTGCTACAAAGAAAAAATAATTTTTTTTTGTTATATATTATACATATAATCCAAATTCATCAACGTGTTTTTATTAAAAAATAAGAAAATTAAAATTACAGTCCACTACGAAAGGAACAATTCTCTTGTTCAGGAATTTAGTTAAATGGGATAGAACCCGGCCACTTATTAACAGACTCCGATAAAATGATCCCAGATAAAATTCTCGAATATCTGTAGCATCTCTTGGCTATTCCTCAACCGAGTAAAGTATTATACGAGAGAGTATTATTCAAGTTCCGGTATACGGCCAATCAGGATGAAACCTGGCTACTTTTTAATCGATTTTGAAAAATTCGGCGAGTGGGATGGAAAAATAGTGTTCTTAAATGGTTATTGATGAATGTTGGGAAAATGGCCAATTAGGATAAAACTTGGTTAAAACTTAACCGATTAGCACGGAATTTGCTGTATTTGCGACACTACGTATTAATAATCATGATTTCTTCGAGCTAAATAAGTGCCAAGAATAGCACGTGAATGAAAAATCATGCCAGAAAATATCACTAGTGTCATGTTCCCTCAACACTATCAGTCATCTTATTATTCGCTGTAAGCATACAGGGCATAATTTACGTTTTGTGAAAAATTTAAATTTAGTGATTCGGGGCAATAACCTATTTCTCCAATTTTTGTGCACTTTAAAATTACACAAGTAGCCAAGTTCCATACCAACCGATCAAATTCCAAAAATCACTTAAGTTTCCTTTCTTCATTCCACATATTGAAATTTATCAAAGTCAATAACGAGCTAATAATCAATATTTTCTAAACAAGTTTTGAATAAACTGTTTTATAAGAACTAGGATGGAGCTTGTGAATAATGGGTATTTTAGTAGTCCTGCCATGAGATTTGAGTTAAAAGTCACTGATTTTGAATAACAATTTTCTAGATAATAAAGGTTCTACTTAAGGTATGTTGATATTGATGTTGAAAAATTTTGGAGTGATTGAGAAAAAAAATAATTTTCTTATTTTTTCGTTCTCTATGGAGTAAATGTTTTTTATTTTATTATCTGTAGTACCCTTTTGCTTTTACTATATAACGACAAATATTTCTACAGCGGATTTTGTAAGCGGGTCTTAAAAGAAGTTAATATTCGTATTACCTTACAGTTATTTACTAATTAGGTAAACGTTAAACTATTGGGTTATCCCTGGAATTTTTAGCAAAACCTTAAAAATACGCCCTTTGAGAAAATTGTTAGGCACTCCTATTTTGTCGCATTTTTCCATCAATATTGATGATTTTACTTAGTTTTATTCTTAAATATTTATATTTATTGACGCTAGAATTGGTAACCTTAATATTTTGCTGGCTCGCCTTGATTTTTATTACTTCTGCAATTCATTTTATTAAACTTTTCCTCATTTTTCTGGCATCACTTCCCTCAGATTGGCAATCGATATAAATTTCAATTACTGATCTTCCTCTTCAGAATATTCCCTAAAAGTGCAATTGGGTTTAGGTCAGGGCTCTGGGTGGGTCCAACTCAAGGGACGTTGTCTTGCCGGTAACTAGCTTATGCTGGCCTAGAAATAATTTTCCAATGTCTACCCCAACATGGTGGTGTATATGGCTAAGTTCGTTTACTCACACCATATAAAAGGAATTGCAGTTCCATCTGCCGACACACACACACATCTAAACTCAATACTGTTGATGCCTTTTTACAGTAGCAGCTAAGCATTTCAAACTAACCCCTTTGCCAATTATTCGGCGTACCTATTTAGTCCCATATATCCAGAAAACATTACCAGGATAGTAACATCCAAATAAAGATAATGGTGTTGTTATGGCTTATTATATGTGGAATGTCAAGTAGTGTGTTTTTATTATTTCTCTGCATATTTAGAACTGACCTCATTAATACTTTTATACGATTTAATAAATTAGCCCCATTCCGAAGTTGATAGTTGCTGATACCTTTTTGCCCAGTTAAGTCAATTTTTCGTGTTGATCACAGGTATAATGAGTTTTTCTGTTCTTTCCGAGCAGTGGTAGAATGAATTTTACTGTAGATATAAGGATCGTTGTTTGCACAGCACAACGCAAAATTTAACTAAGTTGATATCTCGGCCCATATCTCCGCCCTAATCCCAATTTAATATATATGAAATTTACTGAAGAGGACAATCTTAAGAAAGTGCTACTAGAAGAATGGGAAGCTTCAAGCCTATCGATCTCTAAACTACTTTTGTAATAAGAATTATTTAATAAGTAAATTTACAGAAGTAACTAAAAATCTATACGGACCAACAAAATACTAAAGTTGTCTGTTGAATCAGCTATAAATAAGAATATTTAAAAAAATGTCTTAAATATTGAAGATTGATATGCGAGAAAATAGCAAAATATAATTTTGTCCAGGTGTACATTTTCAAATTTAAAATTCTGAAAATTATATGAGGAATTTAGAATATTGATGTCTCATTAAAATACACTCGTTGTACAGGAAGTATGGAACCATGGAAGGTACTTGAGGTTTGTGATGTCTGTGGGTTTCTTCCTATTTTTTGGCCTTTTTAAATACTCGGTTAGTTCATACCACCCATTCAGATATCTCAATATTGGTTCAATGAAATATGCTGGAACTTTTCATTTTTATAAATTGCGATTTTTCGAACATCAAATAAATGTCATCGAATGTTATTGAAATTTTATTAAAAGAACCAGGTGTGGCATAATGAAATCCGTAACCATTCCAATTGGTTCGGAAATCGAACATTTATCGTTAAATCGGCATCATGAATGCCATTTAAGAAGCATAGACTGCCATCCTAAACAAACAAATTTTTTTGGTGCGAATATCTTTCGAAACGCACCGGATCTGGTAAAATGAAACAAGAAGCAAATTCAAGGTCATTTAAAACAATCTTAGAAAACATTACCATAACATACTTTGTCTAATCATATGGCTGAGTTTTTTTTACTTATCCCACAACATAGCTTAAAACTAAGTTGTGAAATGTGGATAGCTCTAGAGTTGCACTACCTGGAAACATGACACAACAACCAAATTCTAGGCCATTCAAAACAATAATAGAAAATAGGGGATGCCATGGAAAATTTAAATGTATTGGTAAATTAGTAATCGAAAATTTGTGTCAGTGTGTTACGTTTTAATTATGTCTCTAAAGTCAAAAAGTGTAGCGGCAATCGTGGCATTGTTAGAAGAAACCGCATCGTGACATCGCTAATAAGTTCCGGATTTTCCGTCATACCGTACAACATGTTTCGTCGTGATCATTCGAGAAAGGGTTGTATACTAGGCGATAAGGTACGGTCAGGCAGAGACTAACAAACGTTTGAGATTTGTGACCGATTTGTAGTTTGCACCTGCAATGAATTGTTACGGCAAAAATTGGGAGAAGCAGATCTTCATGCACAAATTTCACCAGTTACAATATAGAATTACTCGGCTACAATTTACCAGGAAACATAAAAATTGGACTGAATTAGATTGAAACCTAGTATTATTTATCGATGTATCGAGATTGTATTCCTAATGGAGTGGGGGAGCATTACTCTCCATGCACCTTCAGCGATAGGGTTCAAGGGGATCAGTCCATCATCAGTTCCAACTGGATCTACAACTGCTATGCACCATTTTGAGGCGATAATTTCGTGCTAATGGCTGGAAACAGTCCCAATTTGAATCATATAGACGAGACGATGGAACAACTACGAAGCGCGCTCTTAGACCTAATGGGAAAATACCTCTCAGTGCAATATCCAACAGACTATCAAAAATATTGGACGGAGCATGACAGCGGTTATTCAAGTTTGATGGGGAATTTACGCTATTAAACTTGTTTTATTGGTTAATTATGATTTTGTTGTGGTGTATATATTTGTGTAATTTAAATAAAATTTTTAAAATTGGTCATTGTTTGGTTTTTGTTTATATCTAACCCACATTTTCCAAGATTGTTTCTAATGTTCCATATTTTCAGCTAGTGCAGTTCAAGAGGTATTCTGATTTGAAAATTTAGTTATAAGCCATATGGTGGGATTAGTAAAAAACTCAGCCACATTATTAGACATAGAAGTATGCTATGGTAATATTTTTTAAGATTGTTTTGAAAGACCTTGCATTTGGTTTTGATTTCATGTTTCCAGCTAGTGCGGTTGAAAGGGTTTTCGCTTCAAAAAAAAAAAAATATTTTTTTCTACCGTGGCCCGGTTTCTTCTATCCCTGTGAATGTACATTGTTGGTAATTTTGCGTACGCACAACAAATCTATTCTGAGCCAATTTATGAAGCTTCGCTATTTTTCTCGACTTACTCGTGTATTTATTCGTATAGGACTAGACTAATTTTTAAAAAATAATAGCATTGCCAGACTGCGGTTTAATAAATTTAATTTAGCTAAACCGGATCAGGTACTCTATGAAACAGAACGCGATTAGCAAAAATGATGGTTGACACACTACGGCTTAACTCGAAAAATTTACTAAATGCTATTTATTAAGTCGCTGTGTGTCAATACTATAACTATCGGCATATAATCTAAATTATGTTTACCATATAAACTAATTTGTATTATTTATTGAGGAAATATCATATAAGTCATTTTGCGTTTTGACAACAAACAGCCTACTGAAAACGAAAATTTGCTGAAATTTGCGTAGTAAATAAACCGTGTGTTGTTCATAATCTGGTTTCGCTATCACTCGGATTTGTAATTGATAAAAAACGGTAACCGTTAGACATTACCGTCCGGATTTCATGATGCCGCCCTAGACATACTGCAAGCAATTTCAATTAATCTTTTTCTTTTATATCCGATTAAACAGCTTAGTATTTATAGTTATGATATTTGAATCTGAAAGTACTGTATGCTGATGTAAAGGAGTTTTTTAATTTTCTGATTGAATATTTTGGAATTTCTCGGTATTTCTCGTCCATAAAAATTTGATAATTTATAGATAAATTCAACCGCCAACTTTAGCTATTGTAAACGTATGGAAAGGAGTGAAAGAATTTTTTTCAAGTTTACATAGTGTTGATCAGGCAGGTGCATTGTCATATTGTTTGACAGTTGGACGATAATGGCTAATTTCGAAATTTAAGAATATTCATGTCAAGTGATGAATGTGAATTCGGTCTTAAACATGACAATGGTTGCACAGATGATTTCAATAAAATCGTGAAATTAGGCATTTGATTCGAATGATGCAGTTAATGATATTTAAGGACAGCTAATATGCTCTAAACGTTAAAGATAGTAGCAGACTACTACTCATCATAATGACTAATGCATAAATCTTAATATAAAATTTTTGGGACTTTTAAATATTTCTACTTCTGATATTGTCTGAATAAATTTAATATCTGATAAGATGCGTAACCACATTTGGTGCTTGATACCAGGACCATTCTAATATATTTAGGAGCTCTGGTCTAATAGTATCAGACGTATTATTAAACTTTTGTTGTAAAAGAATGCCAAAATGGGTTTAGCAGTGAATCGGAATTCGGGTACAGGAACTCAAATCCGAAAATCAGCTCTGCGGGACAAAACAGGGATAAAATTCGTTTTGGTAACGGATGCAAATCAGGCAATGCATATGCAACTCTTGGCACGATCAGGAGATTGGCATGGAGTAAGCAATGTGAAGACGGTCGGTCCATTATGATTTAGAACTTTCAATAAATTGCGAGAAACTTAAAACAGACAGAGACATACATAGAATAGATTTCATAATCAAAAAAAAAAAAATTCAAATCATAAAAATGTATTATTGTACATTTAAAGTTATGGTCTCGATTCTAAAATTTTGTTACAATTATTAAAATAATCCGAAATTTAAAAATCTGAAAGCGATGATAATTCAGGAATTTTTGAAGTTAAATTTAAAAAAATGTTTATGAATTAGGAACAATAAAATTTAAAAAATGAATTTTGAAAGTTACAGTATTTTGTGATTTTAAAAGTTTATATTTAATTCATTTGGAAATTTCAGACGCCAGTAAGCAAAAATTGGTCAAACTGGGTTTAGAAATCTTAAGTTTATTTTGCCAACATTTTTCAAATTAATAATTCCTTTTATCAGTGGTTACATTCTACACTCTTTTAACAACTTCTAATAAGCCAACTCTTTATGTGCGAACTTGAAACAGTGCTCCAAATATCCAAAACACATCGAAATTATGTTTATGATTTCCTTATTTTAAATTAAGTTTAACAAATTTATTAATTTAAGAACAAGTTGTCATCTTCAATGATTGTTGTATTGATGCTCACCAAAAAATAAGTGAACGAGACCAAGGAAATAATTTAATAAGTCAAAAAGAAAAACAAAATATAATAAGGGCAGAAATAAATTGACAAACAAGAATTAATATCAAACGCTAAAAAAATTACTTGGTTCTACTTCAAAGTAGATGGAGTTAGTTATACAGAATATCATTGTCGGTAAAATTGATTGATAAATGAAAACAACTATCGAAATGTCCACCACAATAATCAACGATTCGAATGTAAAAGAGATTTCGTATGTATTTTTATTGTTTACATAATAAGCTTAAAGTTTTTTTTTATAATTTCAGAAATAAGCAATTAAACATTTATAGTAAATAATAAAATATTGAGTTAAGTATATAGTTTATACAGGGTGAGGAAAAAGTATGGAAACTCCTAAAAATCTCGCGGAGTTCGGTTAGAAAAAAAATGAGCAAGGTTTATTCTTAGGCAATTTTCAACAAGGAATTTTATGGTGAGCTTGGTTGTAACCTCGACCTTCATATTGAAGGTCATTTGGAGGTCAAGGTTATTTTTTTAAATTAGAACTCCTATTTTGATGACAGAATCGAAAAGAGCGATCATATTTACGTCCGAGTATGTATTTTCCATAACTTTCCAGGATCATCTGAAGGAATTTACATTGTATTTGCAAAGTATGGAAACCTCTAGAAATCTCGCGGAGTAAGTAAAAAAAAAAAATTAGCAAGGTTTAGTCTTAGGTAATTTTAAAGAAGGAATTTATTGGTGGCCCGGATATGTATTTTCCATGGCCTCCCAAGGTCACCTGAAGGAATATATTTTAATTGTAATGCTTATGATTTGCTATGAAAATTTAAAAAAAAAATAAATTTTAAAAATAAAGAATTAATTTTTTTAATTTTCGTAGCAAATCATAAGCATTATAACTAAAATATATTCATTCAGATGACCTTGGGAGGTCATGGAAAATACATATTCGGACATACAATTGATCGCTCTTTTCGAATCCGGTGTCAAAAATAGGAGTGTCCTTATGAAAAATTACCTTGACCTTTATATAACCTTGAAGATGGAGGTCAAGGTCACAACAAAGCTCACTATTAAATTGCTTGTTGAAAATTACATAAGAATAAACCTTGATCGATTTTTTTTTTGACCGAACTCCGCGAGATTTCTAGGGGTTTCCATACCTTGTAAATACTGTTTACGCCGCATAGGTTTTTTAAATCCATCGTATAAAGTAGGTAAAAGCTCAATTGTACAAAATATTAATTTTACATGTGAAGCAGGTGGAACAAGTTTATGGCTTACCAATTTTTTTTTTTGTATTACCATTGTTAATTTGACATCGGTAGAAAATGGATGTATCCATCAAATATAAATAAGAGCAAATTAAATTAACATTTTTTTTTTGTTTATAATAAAGTAATAAAGTGGTCATCGTTTTTTTAAAAGTCGTTCAAATTAAAGTTAATTAAAAAATATTCATATGAATGGATTGCTGCAGTTTTTTTTATTGTTTAACTGTAGCAAATTGTGTTTTATATAGGATTACTTTATTTGCAATTACAACACAAATAAGTTAAACTCGTGGAAGAAGAAACAAATACAATGTAAATTCCTTCAGATGATCTTATGGGAGCTCATGGAAAATACATACTTGGACGTAAAATTGATCGCTCTTTTCGATTCTGTCATCAAAAATAGGGGTTCTAATTTGAAAAAATGACCTTCACCTCCAAATAACCTTAAAGGTCCGCGAGATTTTTAGGGGTTTCCATACTTTTTCCTCACCCTTTATATGTAATTCAAAGATTATAATTTAAGAAATTAATTTTTTCTGGTGTAACAAAGCAAAACGTAATAACTCGTTTTTCTGACTTTTTCAGGAAAACGTTTTTAAAATTAAGAGCTAGTAAAAATCGTGTGAGTTTTTTGAATTATTGCTTTTTAAATGATTATTACGGTTGTTTGTAGTTGTTGGATTATTACAAAAAATTGATATGACCTGAATTCGAATATGGAGATTTTAAATTTGAAATAACACGTAATATGGAATAACTCGTGTTATGCCGTTACTTTAGGATTTGCTTTTCATGGGCGTCGATGTTTCTGTATACTTTAAAGGCAGCTAACATTATACCTATCTGCTAAGTTTTGCAACCTTTAACATTAGCAGATTAAACCTCGATTAGCTTATTGCCAATTTTTTGAACCAGTGCCAATTTCAACCCGCTTACAAATCTTTGCATAAGACCAGGCAAACTTGAACTATTACAACAAGTTGTGTAAACTTGCACACACTGCATGCAAATTAATTAGCCGTTTTTTCAAGACCTAAAATATAAAGGGCTGAAACCTCACGAGGTGATCAGAACTTCGGTCTTTGGTATCTTCAATAATGTCATAAAGTAGGTGTGACAGTTTTGACATTATTGATTTCTATTTTAACCAAATTATATTTACTTATACAACAACAGCCAAACAGGTCAAAAGCTTCAATAACATGGGTAAAGGCATCCAATTTAAAACGAAAAATCGTATTCTAGAACTTTATACCGAAAATAGTATAACAAATTATACTGATACTTCTAACCGTTTAACTGACCATATTCCAGAAACTTATCCAAAAACTCATTTTAGAATCCCATTTACAACTCGCATGTCAAATTTCATTACAAACGGGTAAGAAATAACTAAGTTCCATCCTACAAAGCCATATTCCAAAGCTTTATCCAAAAATCATTTTATAATCCCATTTCCAACACACATATCAAATTTCATCATAATCGGTTAAGAAATAGCAAAGTTCCATCATACTTGGCCATATTCCTGAACTTCGTCCAAAACTCATTTCAGATTCTCAATTTGAATACACATGTCGAATTTTATCATAATCGGTTGAGAAATGGGCAAGTTCCATCATATTTAGCCATATTCCAGAACCTGATACAAAACTAATTTTAGAATCCTATTTCCATTACACATGTCGAATTTCATCATAATCGGTTGAGAAATAGCCAAGTTCCAACATACTTGGCCATATTCCAGAACTTCATCCAAAACTCATTTTAGAATCCCATTTCTAACATACAAATTAAATTTCATAATAATCGGTTAAGAAATAGACAAGTTCCATCATACTTGGCCATATTCCAGAACTTCATCCAGAAATCGTTTTAAAATTCCAGAACTTCATCCAAAAAACATTTTAGAATCCCATTACAAATACAAATGTCGAATTTCATCGTAATCGGTTAAAAAATGGACAAGTTCCATCCTACTTGGCCATGTTCCAGAATTTCATCCAAAACTCATTTTGGAATCCCATTTCTAACATACACATTGAATTTCATAATAATCGGTTGATAAATAGGCAAGTTCCATCATATAAATAGTTTGTTAACTATTCACTACATCCAAATCCAACCCCAACTCAACTCCAACTCAACTTCAACTCAACACGCAAATTGACCTCTAATTTAACCTTCAAATCAATTCCCAATTCAATAATCAAACCAGCATATTATATAAAAAAATCGTAAATATTTATAAAAGCAGGTATTTTGGGTCAATTCGTATGGCAGGTACCCCACCCCCTTGACGTACAGTCTCCAAAAGCTTTTCAAATCTCCGCCTTGACCATAGAAACAGATTGGCGAAAAAAAATCCTAATCGGACAAGCCGTTCTCGAGATACCGTGGGTACACACACACAGCCACACAGACATCCAGACAGACGGACGGACATTTTTTTTTTTTTTGCATTTTCAGACTCAGGGACTTTCAAACCGTCGAGAAAAGTGGTTTTGGACCAACCAAATTTTTCATCATTTTTGACAGGATTTCAATACTTTGATCTTTTTAGACCGAAGTAACAAGAATTTAACACTAATTCCATATCATCTCATTTGATTTTTTTTTTCTGGTGTTCTGCAAACATCTGTGTAATTAGGCCTAATCTTGTTTTCACTGTATATCACATTACCAACAAAGATTTAGCAAAATCGTAATAATCATTGAACTGTACGCCGATTTTATGGTGATATATCTATCTGTTTAACAAAGGATACGTGAGTGATTTTGCGGTAAAAACTAATAGTGTTATTGTTGAAATATGCAGTTGTAGTGCTCAAAATCAACTGTTATAGATACTAGATAGAGAGGTATAATGTATTTTATTGTCAAATAAACATACTAATTTAGAAAGGCTATCCAAAATTGGGATTAATGGTCAAGTTGGACCTTTCTATAAAATTGTAAGATATGTTGGTATGAACTTGGGGGGCACCCTAATTTTGCAAAGTATTTAACTGAAGTGAGAAAACTTCTCTGAAGATTAAATCGTAATATTTTAAAGTTTAAGTTTTACTGGACTATGGGACATTCATTGTGTTTGGCATTTCGAAAGCATTGTTTTATAAATTGAATTTGTCCTTAAATCTCTGTGTGACCTTACTTATTGAGTTATAGCTTGATTATTTATTACGATTTGACCATTCACCTAAGTGAACGAATAATTTAATGATGTATGTACTAGGAAATTATACTAAAACGTTTGATGAATAATTTTTGTTGCAGCGTTTACCTGTGTAATCTTTACCGTAATCAGTTCCTTCAAGTGTTACTTAATCGTTTAAGATAATTTAATTCCTGTTTTATTTTAAATAATAAAATGGGATTATTGTTAATGGCACTAAATCGAACTAAATTTGGCAACAACAACGTCTCATTTATAATTTTCAAAACAACAAATTTCCTTGCTGGTTCAATTGAGTTTAAGATAATTTTCATACTTAGAATATTACATATAATGTAATATTCTAAGTATGAAAATAAGGAGGGAGTAAGGAAAGTTGTACTAATCACATCTCCGTTATACGTGAAGAATCGGGCAATATTGTCTCCTCACCGCTTGAAATTGCTAATAGTTTCAATACATACTTTTCTAACATTGTTGCCACCATGGGACCTTATGTTAGCAATTCTAATTTGAGCAGCTGCAAGTCGATGGTCTTAGATGGGCCTATTAATAGTGGTTTTTTCTTTCGGCCAATTACTTCGTTAGAATTATTTTATGTTATTAATTCTTTGGAAACTAAGCATACGCCTGATAATATCGGCTTGAGCAGCGCAATTTTAAAACGAATTAATTTTAATATTGTTGACATTTTAGCTGAATTATTTAATCGTAGTGTAATCGAAGGTGTTTTTCCGCAAGCATTAAAAATTGCAACGGTTATTCATTCCCTTGTATAAAAAAGGTGATCGCTTATTAATTAGCAATTATCGGCCTATTTCGCTTCTTCCAGTTGTCTCAAAAATTTTTGAGAAAATTGTTAAATCGCGTTTACTTGATTACCTAAATACGTTTGATTACTTTAGTTCGTGCCAATTTGGATTCAGAGCTGGTTTTGGTACCGAAGATGCACTACTGAATCTAATGAATCCGCTACATGAAGGGCTTAACAACTCACATACAGTAGCCGCTCTCTTTATTGATATTTGCAAAGCATTTGACATGGTGGATCATCGGATTCTTTTAAATAAACTATCGTATATTGGATTTAGGGGGTGTATGTTTGATTGGTTTACATCGTATTTAAAAGGTCGTTTACAACGGGTGAGTATTGGTGGATCACTGAGCAATTTTATCGAACTTCAGGCTGGCGTTCCTCAAGGTTCAGTCCTTGGACCAATTCTATTTTTAGTTTACGTTAACTCGATATTTCGTCAAAAGTTCATTGGTAAAATTGTTGCATTTGCTGATGACATGGCATTTGCTTATAATTGTAACAATTATTTGTCAACAGTATCTAGTATTAATGAAGATCTGACAGTCTTAAGCAATTGGTTTTCAGTGCACGGACTAGTGCTTAGCCCGAAAACTAAGGCTATTTTGTTCAGCTTGAATGCCTATCGTTCGTTTGGTACTGATATTGTTTTTCATGATGTCTATTGTCCCAGAAATGGATCTTGCTTGCTCAACTGTATGGTCATTGAATCAGTAAGTTCCTGTAAATATTTAGGACTAGAAGTCGATTGTCATTTAGATTGGAAAGGTCATGTTTCAGCTCTGAAAAATTCTCTCCACTCCACTATCAGGAAAATGTACCTTCTAAGATCTCATTGTCCTTTTGATGTTTTGAAATCGTTTTATTATGGCTTAATTGATTCGCGATTACGTTATGGCATTTGTTGCTGGGGTGGCACTTACTTCAGCACAATTAAACCGTTAATTATTGCTCATAAGCATGCTATTAGATTGATGTTTTTTAAAAACAAACGTTGCCACACGTGGCCTTTATTCGTGTTAAGCTCAATTCTTCCGATAAAGCATCTTTATGTATTTAAAGTCATGAAAATTTACTTTGAAATAAGCGGTAACCGAAATTTATCTTGTCACGCCTACGAATTACGCAGAAACTCCGTATGTCAAAAATTAATACCCAAGTTTTCCAAAACTCATTTTCGTAATTATTTCTTAGTTACGGCTCCGTCAATATTCAACAGACTTCCTGAAAGCATTCGCGAGATACGTTCTAAAAAAATATTTTTATCGTCACTTAAAACTTGGTTACTGCAGAACAAAACTTTGGATTTCGTGTTCAATTTAATGGTTTAAAATTTATTGCATTTCGATAATTATATTATACTAAAGATTTATGAATTTATATTTTGATTTTTTCTTTGTTAAACTTATTATTTGTGTATTTTACATTTATTGTTAATTAGTTTCTATATTTACATAGTTTTTTATTATTAACCTTTTCATTACCCCTTAATGCTAATAATCTGTTCTCATGTAATGAAGAAATGCATGTTGCTGAACATTTTTGTTCATTTTGCATTTCTAATTATTTCAATTTAATGGTTTGTATTTTATATTTTATAATTTTCATTAGTTTTTGTTTTTGAATTTTGTATACATATTGTATCATATTTATTCTGTACAAATTGTAATGATTGAAATAAATAAATAAATAAATAAAATAAATAAATAAAATAAAATAAATAAATAATACAAACCAATCGTTTTTTGATGATCGTTGTTAGAAACGTCGTTTCGTTGTTATAAATAAAATGAGATTATTGTAAACACCATAAATGATATAAATTTAAAACTGTTCTTTCAAAATCACCAGTAACATTTTATTTGATTTCAAACAACAACATCCCATTTAGGATTTTAACAACAACAAATTATGACATTTCAAAATTAGTTGCTAAATATTAATACAATTTAACCATTATTTAATTTTAAGCGTTTTCGAAACTTAAAAGACCAAAAAGCTCTGTAAAACATTAAATAAATAAAATGAAATTGTTCAACAGCAACGTCCCATTTAGGATATTGACAACAAATTATTTTATAAAAATCCTAAAATCCACTTAATTAAGAAATTTAATCGCCTTTTCTAAACTTTAAAGTCCTTGCTTTGTAAAATGTTCTTTAACAACAATGAAAATATTTTTAACACCATAAAATTAAATACATAAGAGTAAAGTTCAGCATCCAAAATCAAAAGTACTTCAAATTTTAACAGATTTGACAAAAACAACAACGTCTTATTAAGGAAACTGCTAGGGTTTCAAACCCACTTAAAAAAGAAGAAAATGGGAGGAAATTTAAAAATGATGTTTCGAAATAAGGTCAATTTTATAATTTTTTTACAAGGAAATCAATCATATTGCATAAATTGATTTTTTACTAAGTGCAACACCTTCAAAACATAAAAATCATAAAATTAAAAAATGTCTTCAAATGCCACATAACAGATTTGTGATTTCACATATTTTTCTTCATAATAATTTTGATGTATTCTTCTCAAAGTTACGTTAAGGCCAAGAGCAGTGAAATACCAACATTTTCTGATTACAATACTCATGCGATAGGGGTAATTGTGCATTCGTTTTTTTTTAAACAAACTTATTCTTCAGCTGGTCTTTGTTCGGGTATCTTGCAAATTTAGTTCCGGCTATAGATTCCTGCTTGTGCAGATGATACCAAAGAACTTATTGCTGCTCAACTGTCGTTGTATATCGTTTAATATTTTTTTTTAAGACGTAATGAATGAATGGCCAAACATCAAAATGTACAGTAATTAAAATATTCCTATTGTAATATATGCATGTCTTAAAATACCTTAACATAGCTAATCAGCCGGATCGATGACATATTTTATAAAATTTTGCTAACAACCAAAAACAAAACATCTTCTTAATATTCCATATTTTCCTTATTTTACTTTTCATATTTTGTCTTCATAATACAAATAACTTATTACAATTTCCATTTAAGATTTAAAGAATACTCTATGTACATACTTATACTGGTACACAAACGTATATCATATAAGTATGTATGTACCTCAAGTTGTAGAATTTTCTGCCAAAAATGATACCAAAACAATATAAAACCAAAATTCTTTTGTATTTTTTCATAAAAATACAAAATAAAAAAAGGAAAACGATTCGTTTGGAATAAGAGAGATACACAAGTATAAAATTATATTATCTATCCATCCATATATAGATCAGTTCTTAAAAATATTTGAGCCAAAGAAATGTTTTATTTTTTATTTTTTTTTTGTTCTACAAATATTTTCGTCTAGTATCTTTTATGATACTAACCCCCACTTTTGTTTAATATGTGCTTTACAGCTTATGTATCTATATGCATGTTTGTCTATATAAAGTCTAAAATTCTGTAATATTTTATTTAACTAGCTGACACCGGGTACGAGTAAAACGTTAAACAGAAACTAAACGGATATATTTTAGAGGAGATCTTTGTGAGTTAAACTTACATAACATATACCAACTATCTATAAGGTTGGTAATCAAATTTATGTGAAAGAGATGCATTCAAATATTTGCTTTAATTTTTGTGGGCATTATTTGAATATCATTTGAACTCGTTATAAATTTTTACTTTACTTTAGTGAGGAGATATATACATAACGAATGCTATATGGTTTGATTTATTATGAGACACCATACAAAAAAATATTCTGATAGCAAGATAATTTTTGTTTTAATATTTGATGTTTCTGTTTCCGACATATCCCAAATTCTAAAATTTTCTAAAAAAAATGAGGATATGTTTAATTTTAACCAAACATATTTACAGGTGAATATCCATCCATCGCAAAAAAATCTCTGCTACATATCGTTTATGTTTTTTTTTTTTTTTAATTTTAATCAAACTGGATATAAAGAAATTTTCTCACTCTGTGGATATTTATATGTATGTTGGTAGGTAAGTCTGTGAAACGTTGGTTTAAAAATACACAAATAATCCTAACAAAACCTAAATAACAGACATTAATTTTAAATGACATATTTACGGTAGCAAAAGTTGATAACTTGCCCGTATTTCGTATACACAATAGCTCACTGTTGTTGTTTTTATAGTTACAAAAAATGGACGATGCAACTGTTGTAATGGCTTCGAAAGCATCGAAATTTTCTGAGTGAATGTACAATTTCGTATTTAAACAGGTCAAAACTTAAAAGTTGACAGTTCACATTCCGTAAAAATGGATACCTAAAAAAATTCTGTTTGCTTTCAAATTGCTTACGGAGAATTATTAACAAACAGTGTACGGTCCTTTCTAAATTACCTGCATTCGTATAATATTGATTGAATTAACTGATATCAGTACCAGTTCCGTTATTATAAATAAATTAAATGTTTGAGATTTTTATATAAAGAATTGTATGTCATTATATTCATGGTGAAAAATACGTCAAATCACCAATTTTCGTAAGTCATGTTTTAATTATATGACTTTTATATTTTAAATGTGTAAAATATGTATGAAACATGATTTTTATTGTTGATATTGTTTTTTAAGAGATAGGATGTTAAATATTTAAAAATTGCATGTATATGGTTTTGTATTTATTGCTATATAAAAAAACTAATTATCCGAAAATTATATTCGTTGTATTCAATTGTAAGACAAGTATCAGTTTTTCGTGGTCGGGAATTGTTTAAAGTCTAAGGGATTTGTACATTTTGTAATATCTCAATTCAGTTCACAAAATAGAATATTTTTTCACAATTTGATTACAGATCGTATTTGAGTCAAAAGAATCAATTAAGTTTTAAGATAGGAGACAATCAGAGAAAAAAATACAAATTCTTTATATGGGATTGGAAGTCATGTTTTAATTTTATGATTTCTATATTTTGAATGTGTAGTCAAGTTCTGAGTAAAAAAAATGTATGGAACACGATTTTTTTATTGCTATTGTGGGTTTTTAAGATGCAAGGTGTTAAATATTTAAAATTTTTCTGCAGGTGGTTTCAAAAAATTCATCAATTTTCCGATGACCAATTAATCCTGCTATCGTATCATTTTGAAGAAAATCTGAGACAATAATGAAGCTGTAGTGATGTAATTTTTCTCTTATTAGTTCTTTATTATAAATGCATAATTTTCTGCGAAGTCACAAACAAGTATTTTTGCAGACTACAGCCTTAATTTTTTTTGTTTTTCATAAAGCTACAGTATTGCAATGAAATGAAACAATGGCACAGCTGTTGCTGAATAAGAAAATAATTCAGAATCTCATCTAGTGGTTTCGGGTACTTTTACAAGTTGCATTGATCTTATCCATCTTTCAACTGGTACAAGGGTCTTGGTCTCTTGCTTGGTGCGGCTGCCAAAACTCAATGTTCCATTTTTTAACGGGGTTGTAGGGAGTAACAGACGTTTGTGATTTTTACGGCTCAACGATACATGAAAGAGATAATCTGACCATCAGTAACTCAGAGGTCTGCTAAACAAAGAAGCCGCAGCACATGTCCGTCACTTAGCCGTAACTGATTCAAATTACAACGAGACATTTCAGAAGTTGGTTCGCCGATATGATAGATAGCGCCAATAGCCCAATAGATTACAAGCAAATGTTACTAATATTCGGGAGGTCTGGCGTCTTCAGGAAGGGGGGAATACAGCTGTTTACCAGCTCGATAACCTTCCTTTAGGGTGAGCTCCAGTAGGCTATTCTGGTCATGCTTTAGGCAGTCATGTCCTGAGTGTGATTCGCAAGTGTACGTACTATCTCCTCATGGTGGCCTCCGGAAACTGTTGGCTTGTTTACCGAACAACAGGTTAAAATACGACCCTAAAGGATGGCATAAACCTTGAAAAAAACTCAAATCTAAGGTAAGACACCTGCACCGAAGGATGAATGATCATGGGTTAGTTAGTCGCTAACTCGGAACTCCGGATACCAGGCGACTCCCGGTTTCAATCAGCCTTACCACAGTAAGAGGCGCTGCCGTGGTGCACCTTTCATTCCTCAAACAAATCAATATTTTATGGATTCAATATATAACAAAACAAAATAAGGGAGGTGCTCCTTCAAACGATCCAATCTCAGAAGATGCCAAGGAGCATTCAGGCCCTGCTTCTGAGATCAAAAAAATTTAAAACTCCAGAACGGACGTAGTGGAGGGCTCTCCTATGTATGGCACTCTATTGCCTGAAATGGATACCCTATCCACGTCGACAACGGCCGATATTAACAACGACCTTGAGGAATTGGAGCTCAAGGGGACAGCAAAGACGAGAACACGCCTTAGTGGGGCCGCTAGGAGACGTCTGTCCCATCTAATCCGGTCAGAGGTCCCCCGCGACGCTGGTTTGCAGTAATGTAAGGAGAAGTCTGAGACAGAATTGTCCCAGCAAATAAAAGAAGTTGGTCGGATGACGACTCTACCCCCTAAGGGATAGCGGCAAAAAAAAAAAAATTTCCAGTCCTTCACAGAAGGCACAATAAGGAGAGTTGCCACGAGAACAGGGCCGACACGGCCACAAATTGTAGTATTGCGGTGAAGGCCATCAAGCTGGAGATTACCGACCAAGGTTTCCCGGAGATCAAACTGAGCATTGCCCAGATTCTTGCGATAGAGGGCGCGATAATGGATACAGTGGTGGAACTGCTGTTAAATAGTGTTAGTACAAACTTCCTGGGATGTTGCACCAGAAATGGTTGGCTCACGGTCAACTGTGCCGATGAAGACATGACAGAGTGTCCTAGGATCACAGTGCCCTCACTTAAACCATAGGACGGGGCATCTCTGAAGGCAGTTGGGGAGGAGGAGTTGTTTCGCCCAAAAATTATGTTTGTCTACCTGCCACGAGATGTTAAGGAGACAAACGAAAAGATACTGCGTCGTCTGGTGATCTCGAATAAGGACCTAAGGTACGCAGATTTGAGAATTATTGCGAGAAAGGAGCGAGAAGGCGACCTCCTTCAAATTACGTTGTCCGTTTCACATAAAACGGTGGAGATACTCAAGGGCTTCAACTAAAGAGTCAACTGTATGTTTGGCTCCGTACATTTCCGCCCCTTCTTTGTGGGGGTTGGATGCAATCTGGGGGAGAGTGGCGGAGCCGAATTTGCCCGGCACGTCGAGGGTAGCTTTGGCTGAGAAAAAAACAACCACAACAACAAAACCGAGGTTCATGCAGATTAATCTGCATCGATCGAAGACGGCTACAAACAACCTAAATCGTCTTTTTATGATTAATGACTGAGTTATAGCGCTCATGCAGGAGCCTTAGACCAACAATGAGAAGATTAAATACACGGCTGCTGATAGGCCGAGGACAGCAATTCTCTGTGCATAATATATTCTCTATTAACCAATTTATTTCTAGGGACATCACGGCTGTTTTAATGGAAATGCCTTTACCCAAAGGAGGCAGGAGGATGATTAATATCGCTTCTGCATATTTTACCGGGGATGAGAATGACCCCCCTCCAGAATTGATACAGAGCTTCATGAATTATTGCATGATTCATCACGAGAAATTCATCATTGGTTGCGACGCCAATCCACACGACGTAGTCTGGGGAAGCAGCAACACCAATTTAAGACGTGAGCAAATTTTTGAATTCTGTCTTAGTAACAACTTAGCAGTATATAATAGAGGGAGTGATGCGACCTTTGTGAATGCAGTTAGGAGAGAGGTTCTGGATCTTACTCTGTACCTCTAGTGCAATTCTCGACTGGCATGTATCCAAGGAAGCATCCCTCTCAGGTCATATGCACATCAGGTTTGATATCAATATCCCTTCGAGACAAGAGTTGATGATAAGGATACCCAAACGCACCAACTGCGGCCAGTCTATAACGATAGACTCGGCAGAGTAGCAAATGAAGTTACTGAGGCAATAAATATTGCATACCACTCAAGCTCACCACTGGTGCATATCAGAGGCACAAGGAATGTTCCTTGGTGGAACCAAAACTTGGAAAACATGAGACGAAATATCCGTAAAGTTTCTAATAGGGCTAAGAGGACGAACGATTGGACTATCTATCAGTATTCCCTTACCCCATATAACATAGCTCTCAGGCAGAGCAAAAGATTAATCTGGAGAGACTTCTGCAAGAAAATAGACAAATTACCTACGGCGTATCGACTACAGAAGGCACTCTCCTTGGAGCACAGGAATCCCTTGGGGTCTGTAAGGAAACCAATTAGGTCTTATAGACAAACATTCCCTATGCGGACGACCTAGTCTTGATGGTTAGGGGTGGATTCGCAAATATAGTAGGGGAAAGAATGCAATAAGCCCTAGAGGTAGCAAATGATTGGTGCACTGAGGTGGGCCTTACGGTAAACCCTAACAAGGTCAACTGCAGTCTCTTTACTAACAGGAGAAAAACTGTCCTCCTGCCGATGGCCCTGGGGGGGGGGGGGGGGGGGGTAACGCTCCAACTGTCGAAGGAGGTTAAATATCTGGGTGTCGTACTTGATCAGAAATTGACATGGAATCCCTACTTAAATCATATCCCAAACAAAGGCCAATAAGGCCTACTTCACCTGCCATAGAATGATTGGCAAAACGTAGGGACTGAGCCCACAAATGTTGGTTTGGCTCTACCGGGCCGTCATAAGACCTATGGTCTCTTACGCGGCGTTTGAGTGGTGTCTAAAGACGGAGCAGACTGGTGCACGGAGAATACTGGAAAAGGCCCAGAGGTTAATTTGTGTGCCTTATCTGCCCTTGAGAGAATACTAAGCCTTTCACCATTGCTCCTACACAATAAAAAAGGTTTGAACCGCTTATTCAAGAAGTCTGAGCCTAAAAATTACTGCTAAAATTAAAACCATAGAGCCAGAACACAACAATATGCTACATAAATTAAATCTTAAGGAGGGATTGATCCAACTATCAAATTTGATGGTTAGGAAAATCGACTGTCGGAGGAATTTTACCATCAGGTTGCCGGATAGAGCACTGGTAGGGAATCTTATCTCCTCCTACCCCGCCATTCCTCTGTATGGTATACGGATGGGTCAAATACAGATGGGGGTACCGGTGCAGGGATAGTCGGGCCCGACCTAGAACTATGCATACCACTGGGTAGCACCCCCACAGTTTTTGAGGCAGAGGCCCTTGCTAGTGAGGTATGTGTGCTTCAATGTCTCAAAAAGAAATATAAGAAGACCGAGATCTATATAATTTAGGACAGCCAGGCAGCTCGGCTAGCCTTAGAAACTTCAGTGTTCAACTCGAAATTGATCTGGAGCTGCTACTGTAATTTATGTAACTTGGTAAAGCAAACATAGTCACCCTTTTGTGGTCTCCTGGCCATTCTATCATTAAGGAAAATGAGGCAGCAGACCGATGTACAAAAATGGGGGCAAGCCGAGATTAAATGGGTCCCAGTCCTAGTATTGCTTTTTCAAAAACCCATTTGGCAGATGGTATAAGGGACTGGGAGCAGATACTATAGGAAATTACTCTGGGGGTCCTCCATTGGGATGAGGCAGGCCAAGAAATTACTCAGTTATAATATTATACGTCTAGGATAGGCACCGAGGATGAACCGCCAATTCCTAAGAGCCCTGACTCGGTTTATAACAGGCCACGGCCCTTTTAGCGGCCATCTACTAAAAATGGGAAGGTCCCTAACGGACCAGTGCAGATTCTGTGACTGCGGTAAGGAGACATCGGAACACGTACTCTTCACATGGGATGCTATCATCCTAAAAAGATTCAAGTTTCTCAATACATACACAATCCAGTGGCCTAATACCAACCCACCGGATATGCATCAGGTAGCGGCGTTTATCAAGGATATAGACCTACATTTGAACTAAGAATCTCTAGGGATGCACAATACAAACTTTCGGCAAATCAATCGGAGGTCTCAAAGCACTAAGTCCATATGCTGAGAGAAAAGATTTTTTATTAATATATGTCACGTTAATCAATCTAGAAGTGGTAAAGGGAGGTGATGGGAGTTGGTGAAGTCGGAATAGGAGCAGCTAGAGGTTCTTTATTGGACAACCTAACCACGTTGAAGGCATACGCGTTTGTTATGCCAAAGGTGTCCTCTACACTATATGGGTGTTTACCGAAAATGAATTTAGTGATATTGAATGCCTAGGATTTAGCTTATCCAACCTTTAATGTAGGTGGCAGTATCGATATTCTTCTAGGAGTGGACATAATTTCTAAAAGCGCTTTTGCCCGAAAAGCAAAAACTATTAAGCTTAAGATAACAAGTACACAAGACAAGTACATTGCCAGAAATCGCCATTTAAGGTAAAGCGTCCTATCATCTTACCAATGAAATCTCATTTGATGAAGTGTCTATTAAGACACGCACATATCCTCAATATCCATCCAGGAATTATCTTGCTTACTAGCATAGTGAGGCAACGATTTGGGATAATCAACGGCATAGTGGTGTCAAGAAAAATAATTTACAGGTACATTCGGTGCATGAAGCATGATCCAATGCTCCAATGAGTGAAATATGTACATCTTTGCGATAAAGTTGGCTTATACCCACTGTGGCCCATTTACATATATTGCGACCAAGAGGATAGATACCAATGAAGGTGTATATTTACATATTTGTTTGTTTAAGCATGAATGCAGTGTACATCGAAGACGTATGTAATCTGACAGCGGAAAGCTTCCTGCGTGCCCTAAATCGATTTGCTTCGTGGTAAGAGAATTATAATACAATACGGGAACAATTTTGTCGGCACAAGCAATCAGTTGAAAGAACAATTTCAATTCCTTAAAGGAGAGGTAACTAACGTTAGCGTGTCCCTTCTAAAATATAAAATAGATTCGAAGTTCATTTCCATAGCACCACATATGAGTGGAGCCTGGGAGACAACAGTGCAACAGACGATGACACACTTAGGCAAGGTAGTTGATGAATTAATACTCACCATTAAAGAATTCTTCAGTTTATTGATAAAGATAGATGCAATTATCAGTTCGAAGCCATAATTGACAACGCAAGCTGGTTACTGCGAATTCATGTAGGTTTGGTCTTTGTACATAATACAGGCAAAAAAAAAAATTGTGAACCAGAGAGATAACTATTCCTACGTGTCCGAGATCGCTGAAACCGAATATGATCATAAGAAATTAATCCAACTGCCCATTTTCCCGTTACAATCCCCTGTGTGTTCAAATTTCAATTTTCATGCAAACTTTGAATGGATGTGCATCGCTACGTTTCTTGGCTTGCTAAAACCGAAAATGATAGCAAAAAATAAATTCGACTCTTCCATCATCCCTAGCTCCTATTACTACCCCCGAAAGTGGTTAAAATTTCAATTTTCAGATAAAATTGAGATAGCTGACATTTATATGCTTTTTGGGGCGCTGGAACCGAAAATGATAACGAAAAGAACATTTGACCCTTCCGCCACCCCTAGCAACCCATAACTATCCCCAAAAAGGGGTTGAAATTTACAGGGAAATTTTAGGCAGGGTAGTCGGAACGCATCCAGCAAAGGAGGGAAAGTTGAACACTACTCATACAGTTATAAATTCGAGCAACTGAAAAACACAAACCCAAAAGCTCCAGACATCATCAGATACAAAACATTGCAGGTCAATAGAATTAATTAATATCAAAATTTAATTTATCTTAATTGTAACTTATTCGAATTATCCCATTCTGATAAAATGACATATCCACTTAAATAATTTTTTGATTATATGTTTATTCTAACATTTCAATATTATTGCTGTAGCAAAATCGATCTGAATTTAATTAAAAATAAATTAACGTAAAGCAATTTGATGAGAGATGTCGCTTAGTCCATTAAATCTAATTGTGATTAGTATGCTTACAACGCTAGTGTAAGCCAATAGAGCTTTAAAACTAGATGTACCCTGAATTTGCGAGCCTCAAACGAAAGCTAATCACACAATTATAGAAATAAAATTAACCGTTGATTAAGATTTAGTTTTTATATTATTCTATCACAATAAGTTGGATATGTAGAAACAGGCAATCATTTACTATCTATGTATGTATAATTTGTGTGCCAGTTAGTTAGGAGGGTTTCATATTTAAAAAACGAGCACACCTAAACGTATTTTGCAAGAAAATGTAACAAGATGTTACGCTGATTGTTATGTACCTCTCAAGAAACTAGATGAGGCTGATGGTTATGTATCTCTAAAAGATAAAAAAAAATTTGCACATCAGAGAAAATTCAAGAAAAACATTTAAACGTCCAAAATGTTTAAATATTTAATACCCTGGTTCCTCACATCACGCCCCACAATTTTTTTAAAATTAATGATTAAAAATATAAAAATCATAAAATTAAAACATGATTTTTAAATTTTTTTTATTTTCACGTATTTTTCACCAGTAGTAAAAGATAACAAAGTATACGTAATAAATACTTAATTTTACTACTCTAGTTGTCCTTGGAACAAACATTTTTAAACATAGAATAGAATCAACAATCGTACGTACATATATCCTTCGGCATTACATATAAACAAAACTTTCTTTTCATTCTTTCAATTATACCGTTTTTCGTTTTCATAACACAATACACAAGAAAGTGAATGCAAATGTTTATTTAGGACATATCCTGGTATTGACATTTATTTGTTTATGTCGAAAAATTTGCAACAAGGTTCATAAAAATATTCATTGTACGATCCTTGTGTACACTTGAATTTCTCAGTGAATGAACCTTTAATAGGGTTTATCATCTACAAAATTTGGTATTAGTTAATTTTCGATATATATAGCATTGTATAATTTTGTGCAAATTAATTAAATTTTTTTGCTTTGCTCAATTACAGTACTCACCCGTATATAAAAAAAACGTACTATGCGTGACATCATCACATTAAACGAATATAAATCATGAGACACGAGTTAATGAAAATTTCTAGAGTTTTTGTTGTACTGCTTAAGAAATATTAACACTTCCGCTATAAAAGCATAAAACAAATACAATAAACTATACTATAAAATTTACAACAGTGTTGATTCGGTGTAATAAGCTAAAAAAAAAAATCCCACACATACGGGCGGATTAATGTAATACGAGTAAGTGGAATGAAAAAAATCAACTTGATTAAAGCACAAAATCAAGAGCATCATTTATTTGTTAAGTCTACATACAATTTAATGATTTCGCTACGACAGGGTGGCTTAAAAATAATTTAATTATATACTAGTTATAAAAAAATTAAATTTCCAAATACATAATACTGAACTCAGTTCTTATTTATTTTATTTTAATTTTTAATTCTGAATTTACAATCACCCTGAAAATTATATGTGACATGACAAACATGAAAATCTTTATGTTTATAGTTTTATTTAATTAGAAAAATTATAGAAACCGTAATATTAAATATTGTAATTAAAATACATTTTGTTTTTGTTCATATTCAAATTAAAAAATATAAATTACATTTATGGTTCCTTAATGTATTTCTTTGGTTTAGTCATGTCTAGGGTTTTAAATAACATCAAAATTATTATTACGATTATTACTAATGCTACTACTATTTTCACAAGGAGTAATAATGAAGACATTTTTAATAATACTTCTGTATACGTTCATCTACTTCTATCTCCTAGCTTGATTACGTATAATTATAAAATTTTTTTGGTTTAAGGAAATATTTTTCTTATAATTTTGCTAATGGATATAACTAATTAATTTTGGTCACTGGTCTCTCAAAATGAAATATGCTCCTGTGAAATAACCAGTATTGGTAAATAAAAAAATTACAATTTCCTTAAGCAGTTGGAAATTAATTACAAAAAAACCGAACCACTTTTTTTTTTTTTTTTTTGTTAAAAATATTTAATTTGAATACGTGTGGAGCAAAAAAATAAAATAAATATTATGTTTGGTTTTTTTTTGAAAACTATTCAAAAACAACGACAACATTTTAAATTTAAATGTAATTTTAATTTTTAACTTCTATTTTTCAAACATTGAAAATTAATTATAAACCACAAAATGTCGTGTTCTGTTTTGCTTCTTTTAAGCAACCACCACAAAAAAATATAAATTTTCTCTATTTTGTATTTCTAATATGTACGGAGCTATGTATTTCTATGTAATACATTGTTGTAAACTAAAGAAACAATTTCTAGATTTTTTGCTGTTAACTGGAAACCATCCGGTTTGTATTCATTGTGAAAAATTTGCTGCTGTATGGTATACAAAAAAAACCAAAACTATCATTAATTTTGACCGGTTCTATAAAATGTTGTACTTGTATATACTTATGTAATACAGCAGAAATTCCAACGAGCATAAAGGGTAACTATATTCAAACCAATTTTAAAAATCTAAGACATTGTCTGATTTGGAGTTCATATATGTGTACATATTTGTTTCTGTTCTTGATGGAAGGAAAACGATCTTGGGTTTTATTTTAGCTACAAAAACAAAAATTTTGTCGCTGATTTGGGTTACTTTTACAAAGCATGTCCTTATTAACTCCATTTGTATTTGTCTTTAATGCATACTTTTGTCTTAATTTAGATTTTGTTAACAATCCATAATTTACAACTCAACCCTGGTTATCTTAATATATAAAAACGTTGGTGCACTTATTCGATATCGCTAATCTCGGGAACTACATGCCCAATTGACTCCAGATTTTTGATATATGTTTGTCCTGGCTGTAAGCGGGCTTTTTAAATTTTGGACCCGATAGGTGGCACTATAGTCGAGATATGAACACCTGTTATTTCTCTGGAACCAATGGACCAAATAACACCATATTTTGGTCATATGTTAGTCTGACCCTAATACAGGTTCTTGATAATTTGGATCCGATAGATGGCGCTGTTATCGAGTTATAATTAAAAATATTTGGATTTTTTACATAGCAATAGCGTGTGTTCCTGTCAAATAAATAATTTTCGTCCCATTTATTATTTTTTTAAGTTTCCGAATGTTAATAATATATCAATTGTAATTCTCTGATTAATATATCAGAGTACGTGAATCACTTTTGATTAGGAATTAACATTGGTTTTTTAAAATTCGTTGTAAGTGATTAATATTTTTGTAACTGATTGATTGTATGAGCTGACTGGCTAAATATACGGGCTGACTGACTGATGAGCGTGTGTTCCTTTCAAATAAATAATTTTCGTGTACTTTATTTTTTTCAGTTTTCGATTTTTAATATTGTACATCGCGTGGATCATATTTGAATAGGAATTTACATTGTTGTTTAAACATTTTTTGGAATTGTTTAATGTTTTTGTATTAGACTGACTGGCAGACTGATTGTATGAGCTGACTGACTGAAGTTATTTTATATTTCTTCCTCAGTTCAATTATAGAGAAATGCCGAGGTTACGATCAAACGTATAGGCAGACATACTCGACGTAATCGAAATTTAAGATCCACCCGCGAAAATCTAACGCCTGCATAACTTTTAGAACGCAATGAAGCGGATAGAAACAGCGCGCGGCACACTTGGAAACAATGCGAGCAAATAGTAGACGACGTATTACTGATTCAAATAGACACCTAGGACAATTGCAAAATCGAGTTAGAATGCAATTTACATAGATCATTAACTTTGTCTTCATTTAGTCGTGTTGCTTTCGCCTATGATTCAGAAATCAATTACAGTGCAAATGCCAAAATTAATATTGGTGATATGAGTGTTGAATGCCAATATTGCCATGCACTGAAATTTAATAATGAGTCTGCTGGAATGTGTTGGGCATCCGGAAAAGTGATTTTACCACCGCTAAATTCACCACGCGAACCATTATAATCATTGCAGTTGGGTCAAACTTTAGATTCAAAATTATTTTTGAGAAAAATAACAAAATTTAATTCATGTTTCCAAATGAGTTCGTTTGCTGCCAAAATTATTTCACTTTCAGATGCGCAAGGCCGTAATTTTAATTCAACTTTTAAAATACAGGGGCAAACGTGCATCAGATAATTACATGATTGTGATTAAAGCAGATAAAGTTCGGGTCGGAGAACATGCGCGCAGATTCAATGCTCCAATTTTGAATGAAATGGCAGTTGTTATGGTTGGAGATTTTGAAAACCGAGCTATTCGAATTATGCGCAGAGATAACAATCTGCGTGCAGAGGAATATATACACTTACGGGATGCAATTAATAATAATGTCGACGGAAATTTAAATCACAATGAAATTGAAAATATTTGTATTTTACCATCTTCATACATCGGAAGTCCAAGATACATGCAAGCATATATTCAAGATGCGATGACTTACATCCGTGTATATGGCAGGATTCATTTGTTTATAACATTTACATGTAACCCGCAATGGGAAAAAATAAAAAAACTACTACTACCAGGCCAAGTTCCAAGCGATCGTCATGACATTACTGCAAGAGTTTTTAAACAAAAACTGAAATCATTAATCGATTTAATTGTGAAACATTACGCATTTGGAAAAACACAGTGCCACATGTATTCAATAGAGTGGCAAAAACGGGGACTTCCTCATGCACACATTTTAATTTGGTTGGTTGAACAAATTAAACCACATGAAATTGACAATATCATTTCTGCGGAAATACCAGATGAAGATGTTGATCCTGAATTATTTCACATTGTTACGACTAACATGATTCATGGCCCATGTGGTGCCTGCAACATCAATTCGCCTTGCATGGAAAATATTAAATGCACAAAGCGTTATCCATGGGACCTAATATCAGATACAATAACTGGAAATGATGGATACCCCTGGTAAGATTATCGGATGTTTGTAATCGTATGGACAATCCGAATGCCTCAGCCTACCTCCAACTCTCAAAATTCCCTTAGCGTCTACAAACGGTGCCAAGGAAAATATGCCGCTGCTTTTACTAATAGCCATCCGTTTTTGTAAACAATCAATTTCACTGGCAAATGATTGTCGCTGCACATGCCTGATGATTATATTTCTTGACCTCTGCAGCTCCTCCATCGTTAAGAAACTTAAAATTCTGTCATCTTTTGATAATGTATAATTTTTTAGGAATCTCAGAACGTAAGCGAAAACCTGAACCAACTTAGTATGTTCTGAAATCCTTTCCATCAATAAATCTATGACGTCCTCTTGCCGCTGCATATTTAGAACCAAAATTTTGTTTTTCCTTTCTTCGGCTGCCAGCTTCATTGTTAATTTCTTCTGTTGGTGATGCACAAATATATTCAGCCTGTTGCAACCATTCCGGACCATGCCACCATAGCTTGTAGGTGACTAATTTTGAGGGAAGTATCTCTCTTGATGCGCAATCCGCTGGATTGTCCTCGGATCGTACGTGATTCCAACATTTTCTAGGAAGTTTATCCAGAATCTCTGACGTACGATTCGCCACAAACGTTTTCCATTTTACTGGATGGCTGGATAACCACATCAAGACGATACTGGAGTCTGTCCACGCACACTGGACGTTTTATTGTTTCCTTCACCAGCATCATAAGTTTTGTCAACAAGTGTGCGCCACACAGCTCGAGTCTGGGCAAAGATATCTGCTTGATTGGCGCTACTTTAGTTTTAGATGCCATAATGTTTACAGTAACCTCGCCATTCTCAGCAACCGCCCTACAATACACCACTGCACTGTACGCCTTCTCGCTCGCGTCCGAAAAACCGTGAATTTCAACCAGACTACCTTGAGGAATGTATCGCTTAATCTGTATATTCTCCAAAAGTTTCAACTCACTGCGAATTTTCTTGTACATGCTTGCGATCTTGTCCGGTAATTCGTCGTCCCAGCCCAGTTTCATCAACCAAAGATTTTGAAATATTATTTTCATTAAAACAATAGATGGAGAAAGCCACCCAAGCGGATCGAAAACTCGCGAATATTCTGATATGATGCGGCGTTTTGTAGCTTTGGATCCATCATCAAGATTTAGTTTGAATGAAAAAATATCATCAGCAGAATTCCATTGAAGCCCTAATATTTCAGTTTCAGTTGAACTATGGAAACTCGATATTTGACCAGTATCTCCTCTCGCCGTAATCTCTGGTATATTAGATTTCCATTTTCTGATCTTAAAACCGCCAGATAACAATACTTCGGTGATCTCCCTTTTTAGTTGCTGGACTTCTTCAATGGTATCGGCTCCAGAAATGAAATCGTCTACATAAAAATCTTCTAAAATATGCTGTACAATGTTTGGATGATCTTGCTGATTATCATAGCCTATTTGCTGTAACGTCCTAATTGCCAAAAATGATGAACTGGCCTAGCCAAAAGTAACGGTATTGAGCTTATAATGTTTCAGCTTGCTCGATGGTTCATTTCTCCATAATATTCGCTGAAAATGAGTGTCTTTTTCAGCAACTAGTACTTGATTGTACATTTTTTCGATATCGCCGGTTAACGCTACCTTGTAACTTCTGAACTTCAGCAATATAGACCATAACGTAGGCTGAATAGTTGGTCCAACCAACATTGTTTGATTTAGGGAAACCCCTGATGAAGATTTCGCCGACCCATCAAATACCACTCTTAATTTAGTAGTCTCACTTGACTCCTTGATTACACAGTGATGGGGCAAATAAAAACTTTTGTGATCCTCTATCTCTATATCGCTTTTATTCAGAGGCTCCATACACCCCAACTTGATATATTCGCTTATTACTCTGGAGTATTCCTTGTTAATTGGCGGATTAGACTGCAGCTTTCTTTCTAATGCCAAGAACCTCCTTTCGGCCGCTTTCAATGAGTTACCAAGTTCGCCTGCTGATTTTTTAAAAGGAATCTCCACCATATATCTTCCTCCTCCGATACGCTTGTATGTGGATTTAAAAAGTTCTTCGCACTCGGTTTCCTCTGGACTTAGCATGTGGATACTGGGGATTTCTTCTTGCTCGAAGAATCTTTTCAACGTCTCGTCAATATCGACATCCAAATGCAGATTTAGCGTGCATATATTCACTTGAGCTACTCCATTTACACTGTTACTATCGGAAATCCCAGAGACAACCCAACCAAATATAGTGTTTTGTGCAATAATAGAGTCACTGGAATTACTGGCTCGTCCATCCCTGATGATATGGAAAAATCTGTCCGCTCCGATTAGGATGTCAACTGCGCCAACTTCATTATACTGCGGATCCGCAAGCTTCAACTCCTTCAGAAAGCTACTGTCCTTTAAACTAAATCCAAAACTGGGCAGTCTAGTTGGCAGTTTATTAATTATAAGGGCATCCAGCTGTATTTCTTCCTCTGGTGAGTGCAGCGATTTTACGTTGATAGAAACTGCTCCTCTTGTGGATATATTTCCCGTAGTCAACCCAGTTACCGGTATGTTTGCTTTCGATCTCGGCAGTTTTAATCGCTGCATACATGCTTCCGTAATGAACGATGCTTGGGAACCCGAGTCAAATAACGCTCTACACTTTAATGCATTTCCAAATCGGTCAGTGACTTGAACCATTGCTGTCGGGAGTAATGACTGGAAACTGGCTGATGTTGTGTTATACGACTGGGTATCAGAAGTGGTATTCTCCTCTGAATGGTTCACCGTATTGCCGTTTAAAGTTGAGCTCGCCCCTGCCCGTTGCGTATCTTCGGAATGCAATGTTAAATGGTGTTTTCTATGGCATTTACCGCATCTATATTTGGATCTGCATGCAGCTGCTTGATGGGTTGGAGACAGACAATTAAAGCACAGCTTCCTCTCCGAAACCAATCCTCGCCTATCGGTGACACTCAGAGACAGAAATTGCTCGCATTTGCTGAGATAATGATCTTTGGAACATTTAGCACATACCAGATCAGCAGAAGCAGCGTGAAAATTTTTAATGCAATTATTTGCTATTGGCTGTGGTGGTTTATTTGAATCAATCGCGTCCAAAGAATCACTTCTTCTGTTTAAAAATTTAAAAAATCTTTCCATTGAGGGGAAATCATCTTCTGCAGTTTCTGTTGCCCAGGCTTGCTTGGTTACACCGTCCAATTTATTGACCAAAATGTGGATTAGCCACGGATCCCTTTTCTCTGCTTCGGCACCCAGCACTTTTAATCCCCTAAGCACTTCATCAGATACATCTGACATCTGATGCAGAGCTTTAGCCGAGGGCTTTGAAATTATTGGTTGATCCACAAACTGCTTAATTAGAGTAGAAATCACCAGTATTTTCTTGTCATATCTCTCCTTAATTTTTTCCCATGCCTCCGTGTAGTTCGCTTCAGTTACCGCAATATGACGAACCAACGCGGCAGCTTCATTCGTCAAGAAGCCCTTCAGGTATTGAAACTTATGCACCTTAGATATTTTCGCATTGCTATGAATAGATGCTTCGAATAAGTCTTTGAATGAAGGGAATTCCGAATATTTTCCCGAAAATGTAGGAATGTTGATCCTGGAAGTCGCACGTCACTTTCTCTTTTATTCAAATTTGTAACTTCTTGCAAAAATGATTGCTGATTCGACATTAATTCATCGATCGAGGTACTATGTACTTGCTTCGACACTTCAGCTTCACGAACCTTCTTTGCTCGAAGTAGCACTTTTCTAATCAAAAATACTGAATCTTCCACTGAATTCTGCAGAGCTTCGTTCTTGATATCCTCGCCAATCAGCTTCACTAGCTCGCGGTATTCTTTCCGTTCTTCTTCGAGTAGTTCAATATTGGCGTCTACCTCTTCCAAACTCGTGTCATCGTTGAATTTCATTACAGACGCTTTTATGTCTTGCAAATGAGCTAAAATACGATTCAACGCTCTTGCAGTAGACATTTTGGTTTCCGGAATATATATTTAAACTTCTCGAAATGGAAAACACGAGAACAATGCACAAAATTCAAAATTAATAAACAAAATTTGCAAAGAAGCCTGAATTTTGAATGAAAATGTTCACGGAATTTTAATATGCCGATAAAGCGCACAACAAAGTTCTTTATAATTTATTTTATAAATAGGCGGGAATTCTCGGTATATTTAACCACACACACCGCGTATCCTTTTACTAGCGCACACAATTTTTATTTCTCACATAAAATGTCTTTAAAATGCTTTGATTTTCTATAGTCTCATTCACTGAATAACGTCTTTTGCACTTAATTATCACTTTATAAAAAAATCGCAATTACTTACAACTACAAAGTGATGACTCGCTTGCGCTTTTGGCGTTAAATATGTATGTTTAAGCGTTATCTTTGCTCAGCAAGATACACAATCCAAAAGATATTGCTGGAAATCCAAATTCGCTGCAAAATACTGTTGGAGATCCTGCTCGAAGGACCAATGAATCGCTGGCTGAAGGGGGGTTTATTGCAGTGGTGTATTGTAGGGCGGTTGCTGAGAATGGCGAGGTTACTGTAAACATTATGGCATCTAAAACTAAAGTAGCGCCAATTATATCGTAGACATTCAACAGATGCTGGTGGACATTCCTTTTTTTTAAAGAATGAATAATCAAGCAGATGACATTGAAATAGATAACCGATGGGTTGTACCATATTCACCATTACTATCAAAGACATATAAAGCGCATATAAATGTCGAATATTGTTGCTCTGTGAAATCCATCAAATCCATAATATGTAAATATATCCACAAAGGTAGCGATATGGCTGTTTTTGCAGTTCAAAGTGTGAACGAAAATAACGAGTTAACACGTTATCAAATGGGCAGATATATAAATAGCAATGAAGCTGTATGGCGTATACTTTCATTTCCAATACACGACAGAGATCCTTCGGTTACTCGTTTAGCTATACATCTTGAAAACGGTCAACGTGTATACTTCACAGAGCAAAATATAGAACAACGAGCAGCTGCACCACCAAAAACCTCATTGACTGAGTTATTTTACATGGAATGTATCAAGACAAAAATGGGAGCCACGCAAACAAGGTAGCCCAGTTGAAGCTCATCCTGGCATCTTTCATTCAAACACTCTCGGCAGACTATATACAGTTCATCCTAGACAACGTGAGCGTTTTTATTTGAGGTTACTCTTGATTAATGTAATCGGCCTAACATCATTTGTCTATCTTAAAACAGTTAATGGTTATTTAAATCATACTTATCAAATGCATGTGTTAGAGGACGATGGGCATTGGGATTTAACTATGGCAGATACAGCTCTAATTCCATGTCCACATCAGCTACGTAGTTTATTTGGTATTGCATTAACAACCTACTTTCCAAATAACCCTAATGAACTATGGGAAAAATATAAGGATGCAATGAGTGAAGATATTTTGCATGCTCTACGCACTGCACGTGCATATAATACCATAGGTTTCACATCTAATATATACAATGAAGCATTGATTAAATTGGAGGATATTTGTATTGCCATCACTAAATCAAAGTGGAAGTGATTTATTCAATCGCGACATGTAACGTGAACAGTCATTCAACATCGATGATTTGACTTTATATGTGCAAACACACGAACCAAAATTATTACCAGAGCAAAAATTAATTTTTCATACAGTTATGCATGCAGCTGCTGAACAACAAGGTGGTTTCTTATTCTTAGATGCTCCAGCCGGAACCGGAAAAACATTTTTAATTTAACTAATATTGGCTAAAATACGATCACAAGGCAATATTGCTTTGGCTGTAGCATCTTCTGGAATAGCTGCCACCCTACTAGATGGAGGAAAAACAGCACATTCCGTCTCAAAATTACCGTTAAACATTAAAACAAATGAAAACGCAGTCTGCAATATTAAGCCACACTCCAGCATGGCAAAAGTTCTTAAACAATGTCGCATAATTATTTGGGATGAATGTACAATGGCTCACAAATACTCATTAGACGCTGACGAAATAAATGCCTGTTTAAAATCATCCTTTCTATGGCGCAGCGTCCAGACATTTAAATTAACAAACAAATATGAGAGTGCAAATGTTAAATGAACTTAAAACTTTCCAAAATTCTTCAGACCGCCCTGATATCGTAACTCGAGTTTTTAATTTAAAATTACAGGAATTCCTTAGTGATATCGTAAAACAGCAAATTTCTGGAAATGTTGTGTCATATATTTATGATATAGAGCATCAGAAACGTGGGGTACGTTATGCACACTGTTTATTTACATTCGCTAAGGAAGACAAATTCAAAACTGGGGACGATATTGATAAAACCATCTCAACAGAGATTCCCAATTTAAAAGATAACAGACAACTTCACTTCTTTTTCAATTGCAAAGCAATTTCCTAAAGAATTTTGTTTTGAGACAGATATATCTATGGAAAGCTATCCCAAATATAGAAGGCGCCCTCCTTCTAATTTACCAGAACATTTGCCCCGAACGCGATCAAATATTCCTGTTGACAACCGTTTTATAGTTCCATACAATGCATATTTAAGCTTGAAATATAGCGCACATATAATTGTCGAACTATGATGTTCAAAACGGCCACTCCATTATTCGCATTAACGTCAACCAGGGCCATATATTAACGGGCCTGATTGTACAAAAATCGAAGCTTTCGATATGGGTACTCATTTGTCTATTTTATATGGAAAATGCATATTTTGAGTGATAAAATCATGTTATAAAATATGAGTAATTTTAATGTTTGTTGAATTTAAAAAATTACTTGTATTTTAAACCATTTGTCATTTTAATTTCGAAGAATGAATCAACCTCGAAATTAATAAAATAATTAAATGAAAATAGTACCTTTATCATATTTTATAGAAAAAGTTTCATTTTAATTGTGCTGCCAGATGCATAAATGAAAAAAAAAAAAAAATTATAACAGCAATCGCTGAAAAAAATGCTGAATATTCCTCAGCAATAATGAAATATCAAAATGTCAAATTTTTGTTTTGGTTTTTTGTTGTGTTTAGAGTTTTTAATTAATTTTTTTTTATATCGAATACTCGTATCCACGTATTGCTCGTATGTACACAATTAAATTTAAAAACAACACAAGCTTTATTGGAAATAATAATAATACATTAATATTTTATTGTACAATATAAAAGAAAAACTAATTTAAAATATCATATTTTATATCATGATTTTATCACTCAAAATATGCATTTTCCATATAAAATAGACAAATGAGTACCCATATCGAAAGCTCATTGAATATTTTTTCACGTACAATCAGGCCTGTTATATATACAGGCCTTGCTTCAACGCCAATCAATTTGTTTTCAGGCGAATCTTAAAATAAAAGAAAATTTACAAAGAATCATCGGAACATAATTATATACGATTTGTACTTATCTAAAATTACGACCGATCGATACAGTATTCTTTAAAACCAAGTAAAATTGATTATTTATCAATTTTTTATATTTTATAACATTGATTTATTTATTATCGGCGCCTTTTTTAATAAACCTGTGAATAAAAGGCCCAATTCAATAAAACTGCGTAAAAGGCGAAGACAAAATTCAATACAACTGTGAATATTAAATTAAGTGAAATCGTGATTTAAACTGTGAAGTGAGAACTTTGGTTTTTGAAAATTGTGTGTAAAATTTAATACAGCAGTGATTATTAAATTGACAAAACGTGAACAGTGATAGTTAGTAAGAACTTTGTGAACTTATTGAGACCATTTCGGCAAAAATAGTGAAAACTTCGAAACATTTTTGTGCAAGAAATTAGTAAAGCATACAAAATGGCGGTAACTCAAGCGATTAACCGCGTATTAAGGGACTTAGCGAAAATTAAAGCCCAAGTGAAAATGTTTAGTGACACAACTCCCGTAATTGATATTCAGAAATGCAGAGCGCTTCTAGAAGATAAATGGAAAGAATTCCTAGCTATAGAAAAAGGTGTGAATGGTGAATTCAATGAAGCAGATTTAATTGATGTTGATACAATTGAGGACACCCATTTTGATTTAAAGTATCAATTAATCAAATGGGAGAAATTACATGAAGAAAATAATAGTTTCAAAATTAATATCTCTATGAATGAGATAATACAAAAGCAAAATAATTTTCTTCAACATTTACGATATCAATTCTTCAATCAATCCAGTGAAAGTCAGGAAATTGAATATATGAAGGAGTTTACAGAAAAACATGATAAAATAAATAACGGGATAAATAATTCTAGTTCCTCCTGTGAAAAATTGTCCTTAGTAGGTGAAGGTGAGAGTGACGATGACAATGTTGAAGTGAATGCCTCAAACTTCGTTTTACAATCGAGGAAACCAACTGTGACAGCACGATCATCTAATCCTGAAACAGAAATCGATTCAATGAATAGTTCAATATCATCGAAGAAAAATAATCGAGGCAATAGGCGAAATTGTAAAGCGAAAGACATTCAAATGAGATCAGACAATACAGCCGAAGTAGTGGAGAATCCTATCAGGCAACCAACTGTTCTGTCACAGCGAACGTCATTCCCAAAATCAAAACTGCAACCAACATTTAAAATGACACATTTATTCTATGGTAAACTACCTGAAATGAACGTCTCTTCAAGCTCTTCTCCTAAATCGAGAACTTTGACGGTACAACTAAAACCACAAACACCGTCACATTTATTGAATGAATACAGCGATAATAATGATAAATACCTGACAAAAAATTCGAGTTACGTGCCATCGGAGAATAATGTGAATTTGGTTAATGCACCGCCCGCGAACCAGTACAAACAAATTCATGAGATGGAACCTACCAAAACAGTGACAAGACAAGTTAACGGTGATGCTGATATTAGAACACTGACTGCGTTTGAACAACCAGTGGCTACGGTACAAAACCAAAATACAAACCATTTCGACAGTGATCCGTGTTTACCCACCGATTCGACCACATCTTTGTTGTCATCGTCGATGTTAGAACCAAGAGCAACTATCGACTCGTTCAAAATTACAAACCCGTCTGACGATAATAACGGAAAGAATAAGGAATGTGAAAAAATACCTGTGAAGCGTATGGAAATTGTGACCAATATGGGTCACAATGAAACTGAGAAAATGGCGATAAACCTAATTGAGTTTGAAGGTATAGAACATGATAATTTGGGTAAATCTGTAACGAAACGAGATCACAGCACATCAGTGAATCCATCTTTAAGCGATACCAGCATTACTAATCCAAGAGAAACAGTTGAACGAAAACAAAACTGTTTGGGAAAGGTAAACTCCAGTGATAATATTATAAAGAATAAAGGACGAAATTTATTAAAAGTTAACAAAAATATAAACGGTGAAATTAAAAACGAAACAGCTTTAGATGAATCTAAAAACAGTGATAGTCCAAATCAAAGTGAATTTAAGACAGAGCACAATAAAGAAGGTGAAGAAAAAGGCAACATTTGTAGCGTAAAATACAACAACAGTGAACGTGAAAACCCTCATAAAGCTATTATCAGCGATACCAGTGGGGTGACATTAAATTATTCAAATTGCAGAGAAACAGCAGAGGACAGTAACCAAACAAAGAATAGCAAAATCATATTAATAATATCAAGTAAATCTTCAACTAAAAACGATGACAAAGGAAATACATCAGCAGAATCGAAAGCAAATACAAAATCAACCGGCGACCTATATTTAAGGGAATTCAGTATATCTACGGAAACCAGAGCAACCGATTTAAAAACATTAACTCCAAAATATGGCAAAGTGATTGAAACAAAAGTTGTCAATAATACACGAACTCTTAGCACAAATGGTCATGACGATGTTACAGTGAGTTCGGGTAATGATGCCACGAAATGTTTTGATCATCTGCATCGTATTAAAAACAATATTTGCATGGTATCACTCGAATGTGCAAAATCACATTTGGGGCCAACTGACAGTTCAATTATTCCAGCTCTTGCTAACCCTGCTGGATCGACGAACATCATTCAGTCAACTCCATCAGTTTGGTCAACTCAAAGTCGTGAGAAAGTTGCACACAAAATCAAAACATATGACAATGACAGCGATTGTTTAAAAAATCGAAAGCGTGCCCCAATGTCATCGAAGTGGCTCCGCAAATGTGAACGTGATAAAGACGGCGAACGTGATATTTTATCGCTCCAAGCTCTAAATAAAAAACGAGAGAAACAACTGCTGATTGAACCAAAACATCTGTTATTCAGAACGGAGGCGATATGACAGTAGACGGAGAACACGGGAGAAAGAGCCGCGTTTGAAGAAAGCACAGAGAAAATCGGCGATTGAACGTGAACAAATTGAAAACGGAAAAACTGAATTACTACGACTAGAGCGCGACAGAAAACAATTAAAACGCGAGAAAATAGAGTTGGGATGGTTAAAAATTAAAACCCAACAAATGGAAAATCAAGGAGTTTTATGCGCTACACAGAAACATTTTAACTTTTACACATCACATCAGCTGAAACATATGGCCACCAAATTCCAGCGAAGGTGCAGATACGGCAACAACCAGGAGTGGAGATATGTGGGTTCCAGTTTGGTTAACGACAAGTTCGTTAACGGGGCGGAGTATGTTCAAAACGGCCACTCCATTATTCGCATTAACTTCAACGCCAATCAATTTGTTTTCAGGCGAATCTTAAAATAAAAGAAAATTTACAAAGAATCATCGGAACATAATTATATACGATTTGTACTTATCTGAAATTACGACGGATCGGTACAGTATTCTTTAAAACCAAGTAAAATTGATTATTTGCCTTTAAATATTAAATTAATTTGTATACACGATACCTAAAATCGATCAATATAAATTTCGTTAATACAATTTGACAATTGATTACTATTTATATTTGTTATGATCAGGTACCAACCTATAAGATCAAAATTGTAAAATTATAGTATAAGTACCAACATAATTATAGCAGTTAATGATTATTGAAATGATAGATGGCGAGAGTATTGTAAAAACAATTTTGTATAACACTTTATATAAATAGGAAAAATATTCTAAATAAAATATTGTGATTGTAAATACAGCGAATAAAACAACAGTGATAAATACAGCGAACAAAACTTTGTAAAATTAATACAGTAAATAAAACAGTGATTATAAAATACAAACACAGTGATTTTTATTTTAAATACTCCGGAACTAAGTGGAACAGAGAAAAACCGCTTCGAATATTATTGACCTGCGCCTACATTTGGATACGAGAACATTACACACGATTATTTGGATCTACGCCTTCATATTGGACACGGAGAATACCCATACGACTATTTTGACCAGCACTGTACAGCGGAAACGAGAAATAAACACAATTCTACATAACTATATATGAGCCTTAGGTATCTGGATTTCGAAAACTGCGAATTGCGTCTTACAAGCGCATTATACAGAAATATCAGACCGGGCTCATTGGAGACACTTTGTTCATATGATATACTGCCAAAGCAATTAAATATATCCATAATATCCATAAATTCAACATGATCCATAAATTCAACATGAAATTGTCACTCACAAGAAGCCGCTTGGAATGTGTGGAATGTGAGAACCTCTTTCACGGCATTATTTGAACTTAATCTCATAGAAACCGACGCTCATCAAGTTTTTTATAGCGACATTCCGAATCATTATGTATTAAAGAACTCGAAATGGGAGAATCGATCTATAAATTCTCATTTTGGTGGAAAAACTATTGGCAGAATAATAGCAGTTTCACCTAGGAATCTAGAGCGTTATTATCTTCGACTAATTCTTCTCTCTGTTAAAGGTGACTGAAACTACATAATTTGAATTACTGAAAACCTTTAGTAATGGAATTTACCTAACCTATAACGAAGTAGCAAGAGCAAGGGGATTAATTAATGATAGTAGTGAGTGGGCAAACTGTTTATCGCGAGGTTCGCGTGAAAATGTTACCTAAATCTTTGAGATCCTTATTTGTGGCTATCCTATCCTGACCCATTGCAAACCTGCTTAACCGGTAAAACTTTTTAATGAATTCAAATGTAGTATGATGGAAGATTTTATTCATCAAGGCATGAACCATAGTACCTACAGCTTTTAGTAGTTGTATAATAGGCTTAAAAATTCAATGTTTAAAAGTGGGTTTTGATTTTCTTTCAGTAATGGAAATTCCAAACGTCTCTGATATGTTGATACTGTTAAAGTTAGCCGAGAGTTGCGAGGGGAAGTGCAAAGTCGATAATGTAGACTGTATTAACCCGACCGAAAGTAAAAGACGGTAATGCGGTAGTGTTATCCCAGCCGAAAATAAAAAATTAAGTCAATATCGATCGGTAGGGTTTATTCTAAAAACTACTAAGGAATATAAGGATGCATGATTATCATAGAATACCTTTGTTAATATTCATATATTGCAAAACCTGGCTGCAGTTCCTCGTGAAAAATTGTGGAAAACTCGGTACACCCAAAAAAACATTTTAAATTGGAATAAAAACCGCCTCTAGAGTGTTATATCTGAAGATGTATTTTATTGATGTGATATGTCAATAGCTATCGCAGGAAAAAAAATCAGTTCACGTTTCCCGTGAGAAATCTCGGAAAATTCGATTTTCCAAAAATCATTAGAAAATTTGTATAAAATCAGCTTCTAGAGTGTTATGTCTGGAAATGGATTACATTGATGTGAGTTGTCAATAGCTATCGCAGGAAAAAAAGTCCCGTGGAAAATCTCGGAAAATTTGAAAGACGTTCCAGCCGAAAGTAAAAACAAAGAATTTTACGAGATTTTCCACGAGAAACTTGAACTGAATTTTTTTCCTGCGATGGGTATGGACAAATCCAATAAACACAATTCAACTTCAGATATATGTACACTCTAGAGGTTGATTTTATTCCAATTTTGTGAATTCTTTTGATTTTCCAATGTTTTCCGCGATTAGGTTAAACAAAGTTTTCCACGTAAGACTTTTTACAAAATTGTTTATTAAGAGCTATGTATCCTATTTACTTTCGGCTGATAACTACACATTTTTTTATTTCCGGCTGGCATGTTAATAAGATAATCTGCATTATCGGCTTTTTACTTTCGGCTAACTTTAAGAGGGTAACATTTTGAATAGTGCTATTATTTTGCCACCTAACAATATTGCTGAAAATAAATTTTGGTAAGCTCTTAATAATGATCAACTTTCGGCAGCATCAGGTATTTTTTCATCAGTATGTATTACAATTTAATCCACTAAAATATTTTTACATCGATGGTCCCGGCGGTAGTGGAAAAACAATTTTGTATCTGGCGTTGAAGCAAAAGATCTCTAATAGTAATAAAAAAGTAATGTGTGCAGCTTGGACTGGGATTGCTACGAATCTGCTTCCTGACGGAATGACGTGTCATTCAGCATTCTCGCTTCCGCTTAACATGGATGTCGTTAAATATCCTAACTATCCTTAAAAAAAAGACAATTCTTATCATCAATTGACTGTCTTATATGGTATGTAGCACCGATGGCATCAGGTATCGCACTCGAAATTGTAGATTTCGTTTTTAGAGATTTAATGAACAGCGATTTGCCATTTGGTGGAAAGGTAGTTGTGTTAAGAGATTATTTTCGGCAAGTTTTGCCAGTTGCAAGAAATGGAAATCGAAGTTCAATAGTGAACCCTACAATTAAAAAATCACGGTTATGGCGGTATCCATTATATTTAAAAACAAATGTGAGAGCTATCTTTGATCCTGAATTTAGTGATTAATTATTAAATATTGGTAATGGTAACTAAGTATCTGCCGAATTAAATAAAAAAACACAATACTCATGTGAAGTGCCAAATAAATTCGCCTCACAGGATTTAATTGCTGATGTTTTTGGGGAATCGTTCACAACCAATGATATTTCTTCAATATCGCAGTACGCTATATTGTGTCCAAAAAATTACGAAGTCCGAGACCTCCATGTGGAGGTTCTTAAAAAATTGATTTCCGAAAAAGAAACTTTCTCATCCATTGACACAGTAAAAAATGATGACAGGACATGTGACTCTGGCTTGCAAGTAAATTTCCCAGTTGAATACCTAAATTCTTTGAACACTTCTGGTTTGCCAACCCCCCCCCCCCCCCCACCCCCACATTCTAAATTTAAAGAATGGTTGCATATTTATGCTTCGAAGAAATCTTTCTATATAAAATGGGCTATTTAACGGTTCTAGAATGGTCGTGAAGGATTTTAGCCGAAATTGTATTAAAGCGGAAATTATTACTGGGGCACATTCCGGCACTGGTTACTTTATCCCAAGAATTTCACTAAACACAGCTAATGATTTATCTCTGCCCTTTAGTTTTGAACGTCATCAGTTTCCTGTTCGGCGTTCTTACGCTAAGACTAAAAACAAATCACAGGGTCAAACTTTCAAAAAGTCGGCTTATTTCTTCCTCAGCCATGTTATACTCATGTACAGCTATATACAGCATTTTTCCATAGTGACTAATTCTGATGAACTCCGAGTTAAGTTTCGAAAACCCCAAGACAAGGAAAAACATCGACAGGGGTAGTTGTGACGGATAATGTTGTTTATAGTGAAGTGTTCCAGTAGAATTTGTGTTTGTTGAAAGTTATAATACTCAAAAAAATAAAAGTAGTCAATAAGTACTCCAAAAAAAAAAAACAACAAAAATGAAATTGTAATTGAATTTTTGGGCCATATAAATAATAAAAAGTACCGACCAAACGGCACAGTGGGAGAATCCGGTATATTCGAACCCCGATAGGGAAGAGATGCTAAAATGGAATTATGATTATCTGGTTAGAATCGGTGATGGCAAGGAACACAATCTTTGAACCGCCGTGGTTTAAATAAGAAATCCGACCCCAGATTATATGGCCGGTGGAATTCTTCGGAGCCGGAATTCATTATTTTTCTATCAGGAGCTACTTAAAGAATCGATGTTACATTTCGAATCTCAGAAGTAAATTTATATTAAAATCCATCCACAAAAATGCCTTCTACTTACATTTTAAGCTTGAGACGTATTAAACTGGTTTGAATTTTGTACCAAAATATAATTAACAGTGTCTTAGAATGTTTGTTGAATTCTGGCCATGATTTATTGAAGAAACTCATTCCCTGCTCCAAACGGAACTTCTGCGATTAAGCACCAATTCCATGGAAATTTATTATCTGACTTAACCAACATATTTGGTGATAAATGAATTAGTTGCGGCATACCCAAATGATGAATCGAGGTGGCGGGTTCTGAAACTTTCCTAAAAGAAATTTCACTACAAATCTGTTTTCTAACCAATGGACGCTCATAAACACCAAACCAATTTTATAAAAATATTCCATTTCAAAACTTACAAACTGTCTTGGTTTTTTAAGTCGAAATGTTCTACTTGTTCAACATTTTCCAGATTTCGTTCAGGTTAAGTTGTTTTTGACCTGATCACCCTAGTGACAACTCTCATTAGCTATCGCTTTTTTGTAATTATTCCAAATGCAACGTGCTTTTTAATTTGTTGTACGAATTAAACCCAGAACTAAAACTATTTAAGCCAATGAATAAAATATCGCTAAACTCGTAAAATTTGCGATGGTTGATCAAAAGGTTTTTGCGAGAGGTTTGAATATTTCGACCAAAAGCAGTACCGAAAGGACATTGCTCGGAAGTCGCGGAATGAAGTGAACGACGATTTAGAACTGCTCGAACGGATCTTAACCGGTAATAAAACAGCAATGTACGAATATGACGTTGAAACTAAGGCCTAATGACCCTAATAGAAGCTTCCTGAAGTGACAATACCGGCAAAAGGTCGTCATATCCGAAAGAATATGAAGGTTATGCTCAACAATGAGGTTCAATTTCAATGGTTTAGTATGCGAAGAGTTCTTCCTACCAAGCATTAACAATAAGGCTTATTACCTGGAAGTTACACTTCGCTGCTTGTTTGTAAATTTTTGGCCTAAAACGAAAACGTTATGATGTCTCAGCCTCCGAATTTGCCATGGCATGCGATTTCTTCCTGGTCCAAAAACTAAATTGCCGAGAACCTCTTCGACAGCCAACAATTAACTATTCATCCAAAATAGCTACACAAATGTCATGATACGTTAAGGACAAGTGAATCAATACAACAAAAAATAATTTAACAACTGGACATCAATATATAAATTATCACCTAGCAGTTTTCTTTCAAGCTTTTCGAATTTCTCGAAAATGTTTGGTATTCGTAAAGTTTAAATTATGTCCAAATTGAATTCATGCTTTCCCATTTCCCAGCATTTTAATATTTGGACTTTATCAGAACTTTAGAAACGTCTTATCCAATTTTTTGTAAGAATAACAAATTTCTAAACGTGTCTTTGGCACGTGTAACACATAATTACAATCACTGCTCTAGAGAGTAATATCTGGAGATGGATTGAATTGATATGACTTGTCAATAGCCATCGCAGGAAGAAAATGCAGTTCAAGTTTCCTGTGGGAAATTTGGGAAATCATATGTCTCGAGGCCAATTCAGGCGATTTCTGCCAATAGTCTACTGAGAATTGATAGGAGTAACTGGAAAAATTAGTTGAAAAAAAAATTATTAAAATCAAGTTATGTGCCACTCTTATGTTTCGGGGCCAACTCTGCCTATTTTACAATAATGACAAAAATCTGAAGAAAATCACGAGTACTAAAAATTGAGGAGACTAACATTAAAGTTTAGTAGAATTGATACCTAGTTCACAAAATCTGGAGTTGACTTCCTTTAGACTTCAAAAATTAAGCTACACGCAAGTCATCTGTTTCTAGGCCAATTTTATCCATTCAACAACCATGGCAAAAATCTGAAAAAATTTCAAGTATTGGAAATGGATAGGACTAACAAACAAATTTGGTTAGATTTGTGTCTCTTACTACATAAAACCAAAGGAAGCCATATTTCGAAACCAGTTTTGGCTAGTCCAAAAGTATCACAAAAATCTGAAAAAATTCTCTGGCAATTTATAAGACTGACATAAAAATTTACTACAAGTTTATAATAATACCTAGTTTACAATATCTAGAGTGGCATTCGGTTAAATTACTAAAATCAAGTGTTATGCCAGTCATATATTTCTTAACCGGACTAACTTTCTATTAATATAGGACTATCAAAAAAATTTATTCGGATTGATATTTACTTTGCTAGATCTAGTGTTTACTTAGAAAATAGTGGGATTCCAAATCACACAAGTGCTTTTAGTTGGGTTTAAATTGGTAACGATTAGTGTGAGGTCAATGCTGTCATAAGATGCGGTTGTAAGATTCAGACATGAATTTATATCCAAACTGCATTCTGTTATAAATGAGGCTACTATATTTGAATGTCCAATTTGAGCATATAAAGAGGTTACAATTTTTAAGAGCATTTCAAAAAGAAGGATGTAGTTGTTCTGAATTACTAATTTTTTAAAAGAACTGTCTTGGAATTAAATGTTGAAACCTTGATGAATACAAGTGCTGGGCCAGTATAGGAACTCTGGTCAAATAATTTCGAAATATAATGCGCCGTTACTCTTTTTTTGCGAGTTCCAACAGTTCCTCGGGTAAAAAATTTGGATACCGGCTTCTCCAGTCAACCCGTTTGGAACAACAATATAAATGATTCTTCCTTATTTATTGTAGATACTATAAAATATTAGAAATACATATTCTTCAAAATTTTAATTTATTTCTAGCCAATATTGTTGCACTTAATAAGAATCCACAAATCATTTTACTGGCAGAGGTTTGAACTGAGAATATTGTACTGGATAGACATAGAGCGGATGGTGTTAGTGTATATTATGTATTTTGATGATAGCATTTAGTGCACTAGTGTCTTCTATTTTATACTAGTAGTGCTGACATTCTACTGCTTAATTTTAAGTTTGATTCTATATCTTCAACTATTCCGTCTTTGTTGATGAATTTAGATGTTAAAATTTAAGCTCAATTTGTCTGCGAATGTTCATAATCTTAATATAACTGATCTTAAAACTGATCATTACATAACATCCATTATAATTTTGCTGAGGCGTGCTTTTCCCTAAACCTTAAAAAATTAAATATTTGGCTAAAACTATTATTAATTATTCAAATTTAACAAATAATACTATATGTCTAATGGAAATTGGTCGGTTGTCTTTTCACAAGCAAATGTGTCTAAAAGGACACAATTATTAAGCCTTGGATTAGGTACATCTCCACTAGTTATTGAAATTAGGCTGAAAAATAAGTTATTTAGAAAGTTAGCTCAAAGTTTGAATGATTTTAATTTAAAATGGCGATTTAAAGAGATAAATAGTGTTGTTATTGTAAATAAGGCATGGTTCTATCAAATGCCATGATTAAAAAAAAATTGAATATGTGTAGGGCTCGTATTCTCGGAGTTCTAAATGCAATATGTAAATGGCAACATTTCAGAACACCGGAAACTAGTTTTTGGCATTCCAAATAAAGTTTAGATAAACGTTCAAATTGAAAAAAATTGATATTAATTAGGTAAGGCGTTACTTGAGCTAGACAGTCTGCTGACAATAACGTCATACACCTGCTGAGAAAAAAAAGAGCGCATAGAGAAAGAAGGTCAACGTATGAAAAAAAATGAGTAGTGTTCACTGTCGTTCGAGCACAGAAAATCTGAATCCAAGGTTGTTTGAGTGTACAGAGAAGGTCAGTTACGCACATACGTTATATGATATTGACCTTCGCATTCCTCTAGTATAGGTTAATATACTTTAAACGACCGCACAAAATGTAAACAAAAGTAGTATTAAGAAATTGTATCATATATTTTACGTTCGTTGTAAGTTGAGACTAGTTGATTGTACATACTATCGAAGTTGCTTAAGTATGTACAAACATTAATTTGCATAATTATTCAATAGTTCTTTTTTTTCGGTTGCTAATGATATTTCAAGGCTGAAACCTATTTATTCTACTGGAATTGACAACTGCATCAATTTACTTGTCAAACAAATTCCACATTGTATTGTTAATGTGTTTTCACACACTTTACATTTTCCATTTGTTTCTGTCTTGCTTTTAATATATAGCGCTCTGTATCACGATTTCGAAGCAGGATTTCAATATTTTGTTAGAACCTGAATTTTAATAATATGAATTTTCAAAGTTGGTTGGCTAACTTTTCCGTGTCCTAAATATCAACTTGAACGTTGCTTACTTGCAAGGAGTAAGATGAATTTCGAAAGGGGATTAGAAGTTATAAATTGCTTACAGGTTTCTTAATATCTCTCAGTCTTTTTTATCAATGCCTTATTCATCATAAGTTAGACTCTAAAGTCCTCGACCGCCGAATGTTCTTCACAAATTCCATATTCATTTACTTATTCAGAAAATATTTCATCTATTGCAGCGTTGAGAATGCATTTGTAAAATATTAAGGTTGGACTTTCCTTCTATTCTGAATTTTTTTTTTTTTAAAGCTTATCGAGTTCTATCAAAGCAACCTTGATTATACAAGCCATAATCTAAAAAACGAAGCTTTTTTAAGGGAATTAGAAACGACGAAAAAACCAAAATTTTCATAGTAAAACACATAAAACATATGGGAAATCACTTTTTTTCCTAAGACAAATTTGTAAATGAAAACGTTGCAAATTCTTAATTATGATTTCTAGAATATTTTCATAAATGTTTGAATTTCAACATATATAAATTTCGTTTAAGTAAATCGTTTTCATTTTCTTGTAATAATTGATTTATTTAAACCAAAATATAAAAAAAAGTTCATAACAATAGCTTTCTGGTCAAATTAAAAAGAAAAGCTTACTACAAATCGTGTGCATTAAGCCAATATACATAGATGGCAGTGGGCAGTAAACATTTTGAAAAACCGTACCAAAAATCGCCACCTGGGGAAATTTAAGTTCAAAAATTGTAGGAAAAGCAAAACAAATTCACAAAATATTAAGAACGTGTCATAATTGTGTGATTAAATAATTTTTTTTCGTATTTCTCTGCTAACAATTATAGACATCTAACGTACACTAGTAAAACTAAAGATAAATTTAGCAAGTATTATTTTAATTTGTCAGAGCCAACTTTGATATATTTTTCAAAATGAAATTTCGAAAAATATATTTTAGAAATAATTTTATTTTAATATTTCTGCAATTAATATTTACTTAATACCAATAAACCCTTCTTGTACATTGCTGCTAAAGATATGTAGAACACTTTTGTATACAAATTTTGTAACATTTTTGCTTTTTTCATTGCAAAACTTGAAGCTAAAAAACACCATTTTTACTATGAATTCCTATGGAAATCAGTGAAAAGTTATACCACTAAAAAAGCTTCAAAAAAATACGTCATAATGATTATGGCTCTATACTCTAGAAGGCTCTGGTTCTATAGGTAAATATTCAAATAATGAGCAACATCGATGAAAGTTTGTCTAGCTAATTTTTTTTATTTTTGGGCGAACGGGTACGGCAGAATGAACTGACTGGCAACTGGGAAAATAAGTTTTACTCATTTTATGTTTCTTGGTGGGTGTGGTAAATTATTTTCTTTTAACCGTAGAAAATTGAACAAAAGACGGTTAATTGTGCTTTAAAACTTATCATAAATTATATTATAAATATACCATTCGAAAATAACACACTCTGATGGGGGACGGCGGCGCTTGTATAGTGTCCATAGATATTTTCCATAAGTTCGAAATCAAAAAGTTCCGCAATAATGCAGTTCTTCTGCATTATGATTGATTTTAAAATCTAAAAAATTTATTTATTATCTTCATATTTACATAGTATCTATTATCGCTTCCTCGATTTTCTCCCGACAATTGTGCAATGTGAGAATACAAGGTAACAATTTAAAATTTACGCAATTTTTTTGGAATAGGTTTAGTATGCTAATTAGGTTTTCTATAAATATAGGAAGAAGTACCTACTTGAATTTGCTACCTAGTGCAGTTTGTAATTAATCTTTTTGTAGAAATAAAACTATTTTGATATAATTAAATTATGATACTCAAGTTAAAGATTTTTACCCGTTTAACAAAACCCAATCCCACTCAGAGCCAGATTTACCTATATCTCTAAAAATTAGGGGAGGCAAAATAAATTTCAAACAACCTATTCTACCACCAAATTACTATAGTAAAATAAGGATGATATTATGAAACTTTAAACGTCATTTGTAAGCCATGCTCCCCAAAATAAGGCCACATGAATTAAACTAGCTGTTAACATTAACTCGTAGGACAAGTGGAATTAAATTTTTAAGATTTATTTTTTAAGTTTAGTTCGATAATTTTTCCGAATTTGGTTAAATTTTTGTATAATAAACTTAGCTAATTAAACATGTATTGTTTGAATTAAATTAAAAATTCGAAAAGTTAAGTGTTGAATAACCTCAGAGTTACATTTTAGTATTGGACCTCAGAATCTGAATTGCCAAGTTTAATTCCACTTTTTTGGAATTAATATTGTTTACTTAACCTTATTTCATTGCCCCTAGGAAGATATGAAAAATCACTTTGTCGACCACCTTCTACTTCAAAAAATAAAAAAATAAAAATTTTACTTGTGGTAAACAATTTTAGAGCAAAAGTTGTATGTTGCGGCTGTGCTATCTATAGAAGCACCAATCTTTCAAACAATTTCGTAATATGATATTATTAAAATAAACTTTTGGTAAATATTTATATTGTAATAGATATGTATTTATCAAAGATAAATATTAATTGACGATTTTACTGGCAGCTCTTCACATTTCACGGCTTAAAAGTTGTTTACTGAATTTCAGAACCAGTTGAAGTTCTGCGCTCAAGACGCCCATTGAGATCACTGCTGAGAAAAAGGTCAACGAAATACGAGACATCTGAATGTATTAGAAAAATTATTAAAATGGTGAGCACCTTTAAAGAACAAGTACGGGACAACCAAGAAGGACGAGGTCATCAAAAAAGTGCTTTTCCAAGATGACAACGCCAAAAATTGGCCGAATTACGTATGTTCACCAGATTTAGCCCCTTGTAACTTCTTCAACGATTAAGGAATAGTTTGCAGAGTTCAATAAATCGATTTTTTTGGATTGATTAATTAGAATGGAATATCAGGATTAAGTGTATAGAGCAAAAAGGAGGAAAATAAATAAATTTGAAGAAATTTAAATTAAAATTAAATTTTATATCACTCCTTAGGCCAGTGACTGTAGTGGTATTTTTGTTACTTTGAAAAAATACAAAAGCCATTTTTGGGCAGCATAAGATGAATGTTTTAGATCATTCTCCCGATAAAATTGAGAACCAAGTTTTTCTTGAGAAGGTTTAAATACTTAAATTTATCCATACATATTTCGATGTTTAAAATATAGGTTAGCCAATCCAGAAGCTAATGAATTTGAATAAAAACTTCGGGATGTCCAAAAAATCAAAATAAATGTTGGTAAACCAATAGATCTACTCCTTCAGCTGCGCCAAAAAAAAATGTTGATCAGCTAATAATACTCTCTAAAGTATAATAAAATTTATCACCTCTAAACTTGAAGAAATTCACAGTTGAACAGGTACACAGTTAAAAAAAAATTATTTAATTAAACCAAAACAGTTTATTTAGTGACATTTTGCAAAATTGTGACAAAGATTCTTTTATTTTGGTAAACCTGGAAATTCTGCAAAAGTTTTCATTTGTTCTACTTTGATACGTATGGTTCACAATAATCTAAAAGCTATATTGACATATTTCTCACAACCTCATCCAAAAATAATTTTTGTGCCAAATTTCCTTCTACATAATAGTTGTAAACGTCAAAATCTATCATAATCGGTTCAAAATAGGTAGGGTATCTCCTAATTATACGGAATCCCAGACTTACTCAAGAACTAGACAGCTTACAGCATCGCAGAGATGTTGCAGAACTCTGCGTCTTCTACAGATGCTTACATGGTAAATGTTCTGCAGAACTATCGGAGAAAATACCACCATTCGTTACAACAACAAGAGTAACAAGAGGAACAACCAATGCACATAGGTTTACGGTGAAGCTCCCGAAACCTCGAACTGAAGAAATCAAGCGCGAATTTATATACCGAACATCAAAAAAGTGGAATTCGCTAATACATTTCAAATTTCCGAAGAAATATAAAATGAATAAATTTAAGGTAGCTATTAATCTTTACTTGCAGAATCGCGCATTGGGTGCAGAAGCTCTGACAGTTACAAGGAGCTAGGACCGTTAATAAGTCCGCTCTGCACCCAAACCTTTAAACGGCTGAATAGGTACAATTGTAACTTTTGCGTTTTAAATTTGCGAGAACTTTTTTTTTATGAAGCGCCGGGGGCCAGAACTCCGTGACATCTCTACATTTTTGGAATAGATTATTTTAACATAATTTTCATAAAAAAAAATTCTCGTTTTCCCAGTGAAAATGGCTCAAGTTGTTTTTACAACATATTTCGGCTGGATAGGTACAATTGTACCTCCATGTAATTTATATGAAAATACTGCGAATAGAGATAAAATAAAAAGTGTTTTTCAATAATAATTTCATTTTTTATTTATTATTCATAAGGAAAAATGCATTGTTCTGTGGAAGGTGAGTTTTAGGCTGCTTGGTTGCAGTAAATACATGTAGTCTTATGGGGTATACTGTGTTCATCACATGTGGGTTTTGCACAATAAACGCATATTTTTCTCGTTTTTCGTTGTTTTTGGTTTAATTCTCGGCAGATATAGCAACTACCGCAAATAGGGCTGGATCCTCGGCTTCCATGAAGCTTTTGGCTGCTAGTTGGATTTTTTATAACTGTTAGGCGACGGTGAAGGTCCATTTCAATCGCTGATTTTACGTAATGATTCTTCGTCATTTGTTGATTTTTGCTGCGCGATTCAACTGCAGGCAAGCATAGTTCATGTGCTAGATCCTTTAAAAATTTTCGTCGGTGATCATTCGCTCGAAATCTTGGACTATGTTCCCGATGGATTAGGCATGCTGCTAATGCAGCCACATCGACCATGTTGTAAAAAATCGCTAAAGCCATCGTTTTGTTTTCCGTTTCACGGTGCATTCACTCAGTATCTTGTCCATCGTGTCAACCCCGCCTTTAGTTTTATTATAAAATTTAATATTTTCCGTTTTCCATTGTGGGTCTCGTGAATCTCACTTGTTCTATGCATCGATGACAGAAGAATCACTCATTTGTTCTTCTTTGGAACATCTAAGCACACTGTTGCATCTTTGTTGAATGCAAAATTAGTCCAACCACATACTCTTTGTTTCGCAGGCTGGATATTAGCAGGTAATAATGTTTGTTTCTTCGAACCGTTCCTACTAATGTCATACTCCATGAGCTCAATGTTTTAGCCAACTGCACACTTGTAAAAAAGTTATCGGTGGTGATATTCCTTCCAGATCCTTTGTATAATGCAACCCAATCCAAAACAGTACGCTCACGAACAATTGTTTGACGAGGACAATCGGGTAGCTTTCCAGTGTAGAGCTGCCCTTACAGAGGGTAAGCGTTAGCTGAGTCACAAGCCCAGAAAATGTTTATCCCATACTTAGCCGGTTTGGATGGAATGTACTGCGTAAATCTCATGTGTCCCCTGAAATGGAACAACTGCTCATCTATAGTTATAGATTCGAATGGGGTGTAACCTTTTTCGAGGTTTTTATTCATCATCGACCAAATATTTCTAATTGAAGCAGCTTTGTCAGTTTTAAGACGTTCACTTCTTGTATTTTGATTGTCGAATCTAATAAATCAAAGCAATAATTTAAAATTATCACGACGCATAGCTGCTCTATTGAGTGGTAAGGCATTTAATGCCCACATTTCGTCAATATTCTCCTTATTGTTTCTGTGAACACCAGCGACAATCAATATTCCCAAAAATGTATATGTGTCTTGATCGTTAAATGGTATAAATTCTTTGGTTGATGGCCGCTTCGAAACGTCAGGGTACTTTTTTTTTTAATTGATTGTTATATTCCTCCACCACTCGTTTTCCTTTCCTATTGGTTTCTCGCAAAATAATGTCACACAATTTGCTGAAATTTGCAGGGCCACCTTTTCGTCGTAGAATATTACGTGACAGTGTTTGTGCACAGGGTAACGGAGCGGTGTGCCATGTAGTTCAATCCTTTGCAACAATAATTTCATTTTCTTCCACAAATGATTGTTCAATTTCAAGACTTTCGTCAGAGTCAAAGGTTCGACCATTTCTATAACAAATTCCTGTTCATTATCCGATTCTTCGTTGTCTACAATTTGGAGTTCTGGAATATATGCATCTTCGTCTGATGCATTGTATGGTTCTTCTCCAACTTCAGAACTATCAGACTATTCTAATAAATTTCGCAGTAACAATAATTTTTATTTTATTTTTTACAAAACTATAAACAAAATATTTGTTATACCTTTGATTCTGTCTTCTTCGCGAAGACTCGCTATTTGATCCAGCATCACTATTGGTAATATAAAAATCCATGTATATTTTTCTTTTAGACTTTACAAAACAAAATTGCGCTTAGCTTACTACTGATGAATATCCTAGTTGTAGTATTATTTTACTAATAACCGTTACAATATACAAAAATTTATTTTTTTCTATACTTAATCATAAGCCGGAGTCAGAAATCTGATACACTCAGAAACAATCAAAACAATATTAGTATGAAGGATTAACTAATTGCACTGTCACTGTTTACAGCAGTACCGTTATGTTATTTTATATGCGCATTTACTTTTAACATAATAAATTTGTATGTAAACATAATAAAATATCATATTTTTATATTTTATGCAATTTTATGCAACATTAAAATACAAGTTATTATCATTTCCCATATAAATTATATGAAGGTACAATTGTACCTATTCAGCCGATATATGTTGTATTTTTCTTCAGCCGGATAAAGGTTTTAAAAAAATTGATAAAAAAAAAAAAAAAAAAAAAAAAAAAAAAAAAATTGTCCATATTCCAGAGTTTAATTGGAAAATCATTTAAGAATGCAGTTTCAATCCATTTGTCGCTTTTCTCAAATCGGTTAAGAAATAGGGAAGTTCCATCATAATTGGCCATATTCTAGAATTGTTTCTAATAATCAATTTAAAATTCTATTTCCAAGGCATATTTCAAATTTCATAATAATTGGTTAAGGAATAGCTAAATTCCATCATACTTGGACATATTCCAGAACTACATTTATATCCGAAAAATGTTTGGAATCCGCCATTTTCATCGGGGATGTTATATTTCACTAAAGCCGGTTAAGAAGTTCCCAAATTTTATTTTTTACAATTCCCTATTAGCTATATTCTGGAACTTCTCCCAAGCATAATTTTAGAATCCCTTTTCCAACGCACAAGCCGAATAGCATCATAATATGTTAAGTAATAGGAAAGTTCCATCATACTAGATTAAAGCATATTCCAGAACTTCATTTAAAAATAATTTGAGAATCCCATTTCCATTGGAAATACTGAACTTCATAAAAATCGGATAAGATATAGAATTCCAATAAAATTTTTATAAAAAACATCACAAATCCTCAGTTTAACTGCTCACTACATCCTAATCCAACCCCAACTCAACTCCAACTCAACTTCAACTCATCGCACAAATTGGCCCCTTACTTAACCTTCAAATCAACTCCAAATTCAATGCCCAATTCAATAATCAAATCACCATATATAAAAAAATTGGAAATATTTAAATAACCAGGTGTTTGTGTTTCAATTCGTGTGGCAGGTATCCCACCCTCTTGACGTACAGTCTCCAAAAGCTCTTTAAATCTCCGCCCTGACCATAGAAATAGATTGGCGAAAGTAATTCCAAATTCTCGAGATATCATGGGTACAATCATCCAGACATCCAGACGTCCAGACATCCAGACAGACGGACGACAATTTTTTTTTTTTTTTTGCTTTTTCAGACTCAGGGACCTTTAAAACGTCGATAAAAGTGGTTTTGGACCAACCAAATTTTTCGTCATTTACGACAGAATTTCTATACTTCGGACTTTTTAGACCGATGTAATTCTTTGTTAGTCCTTCGATGTAATTGAGGAAGTCAATCGGATTCTATCGGATTTAAAGCTTTTGCAGGAATTTACCAATTAAAATTAAACTATTGACAATCATAATTAAAACTTTCTTCAATCAACATCAAACGAAAACTAACCTGTTTTAAGGAAAATAGTTAACATCTATTGGACAAAGTATAATTATGACTTAAAAAGTTTAATTTATGATCGTACATTTGTATATATAGTTTAATTAAAATTGGCAAAAGGTTATTTTAATTTATAAAAGAGTATAGGCTCTAATTGGAAAAATTAATTTAATTTATGCAAAATCAGACAGAAGGGAAGAAAATAATGTTGAAGCGGGTCGAAGAGGGCATATCGGAATATATTAAGTTTTGCTTCAAAAATAATGAGGGCTCAGGGTAGTGTTGATCGGGTATAATCCGTTATACAATTTTTTATGACCTCCATACATTCAGAAAATTCATTCAAATGACTTGTCCTAGGCCGTGCAAAATCGTGTATTGTTTCTTCCTCCGTACTAGCTGATAGGAAATGAATTTATCAAGTACTATGAGAGCATCTAATTTAGAAGACGTGATCAAAAAAAGAATTGGTAAAGCCGCAGTTACACGGACTACACCAATTTCATCTTCCACAAAATAAACAGTTGGAACAGTTGGTTTGGAAAAGGCTTCATTCATTCCGTACAAGTTTTCATTGCATTTGGGAAATGTTTCTTTTAATTCGGAAACGCGTTCGTTTAATCCGAAAACCCTATAAGTATGGTTCAATTTGGAAAGATCATAAATAATCACAATCAAGAATTTTTTTTTTAACAAAAATTGTTGAAAGCACGGATTTCCAAATTTATCTAAAGCTAAAAACGGGCGAGATGTTAATTTAACTGCACATGTTAACCATTGAAAGGTTGTTTTCCTGATTCAGAGCACAATCACAGAGAGCCGAAAGGGATGATTCGTATAAATCTGGTACGTTCTTTAAATCAATAACTGTTAATTTGCTGCTCGTTATGTACTTGCACGCCAAGATCACGTACTGACAATTCGACAGTATTGACCAAACAAAAACAGAAAGTTTGTTTACAACAATGATTTCAATTCAAAAACGAAAAATACTCGTATAATCATTAATTGCATCAGCATTTCGCTACAAACTTGTGACAGAAATTACATTTTTTCGTAATAAACTGTATAATACACAGAATAAATCTCAATAAATAATTACTAATTCTTCGTTGATCCCCTGTATCAAAGCCTTAGTGTGGATAATAGGTCTCCTCCACATTTCATGTTGCTGAAAGCAAGTTTAGATAACACAATTGTGAATCTTTGCATAAGTTTACCGCTGGCGTGGACTTCTAGGATTGGTTTCTATCAACTATTAGGCTTTATAGATAACTTCATTACAAATATGTTTTTGAATTTTTTACAACTTAAAAATAAATTATTTTACAACAAATTGATATTATTTCTGTAAAATTACACATTACAAATCAATTAAATAAGCCTTCAAAATCAAAAATGAAATAAATAATTTTTATTTTTGAAGCTCAAACCCTAGGCATCTAGTATGAAAAATACATAAAAAACGCGTTCACTCGAGCCATAAAAAATAATCGGCATATTTTATTAAAGTGAAGTTAGCAGTGGTAAAAATATGCCCTTTTTATTATGAAAATGCCTTTTTTTTATAAAATCTTTTGGTGAAACGCTAAAAACTCTTACTTTTCGACAAATTTATCAAAAACAGGTCAATACCCTAAATTTTTCTCAAAAACTATCAAAAAGTATCAGACACTTGTCACGAAAATGCGACCTTACGTTTAAGTAGATCTGGGTAGCCAAAATGTCCCTTGGTTCAGATCAAACTTTGTACAACTATACACTTTTTACTCTAACTAGCTGTTAATGTAGCTTGTGGCTTGCTTTTGTTTTCGGTTTGATTGCTTCTTTTAAATTGTAAATCCAGGAAGCCAATTCGTTTTCATGAGAAGAAGATGCGTAAATTTACCGTAAAATTTAGTTAGGTAAAAATTAAAAATGCTAAATTTCGCTGATTGCTGAATTTTCGCGTTCTGAAACTGTGTGGCTGATTTAATTAAATTTTAAGAGGAACAAAAAAATAATTCTCTAACAATAAAAAATATCGATTCTTATATTCTTCAAATTTTTGAAGAATGTTTTTAAAGTGCTTCAAATTTAAAAATGTAAATTTAAATTAAAAACTTTAAAATTTACCAACTGTAACACAATTGATTGTTTGTAATTTAATCGGTATTATTTCAACAGTCACCATTCCAAGTAATCTAAATATTTACATTCAAAAATTGGTATTCAATACTCAAAAAATGTAAATTGAGCAGAATTAAATGGTGGGTAGGTATAATACATAAATTATATTATAAAATATTCATAATTAACGTTGGGGAAAAAGAATTTTTCAAAACTTAATTGTATGGTTTATTGAAATGATACTCGAAATTATTAATTTTGTTTTTGCTTTATAAAACATTGTCAGAAAAATATCATCGATCTCATACCACAAACCAAGCAATAAACAGCAGCATTCAATTTAATAGTAAACGAAAAACAATTTGTATATTTTTGTTCCTGTGCGCGAAAATAAAATCATCTTATTTAAAATAAAATGAATATTTTAACATAAATAATAATTTTTTTTTATTTTTATTTTTTGTTTTTGCTTGTAAATTAAACTTAATTTATGTATATAATATTGTATGTAATAAATAAATAATTTACTTTTAAATTACAAACAAACAGAAAAATTATTTATAAATATTGTAATTAAATTTTTATTCGATACGATTATTTTTATAATTTTTTATTTTTTCAATTTAATAACAATTGTGACAAACGAGAAATATAAATAAAATGAAAATATTATTAATTAAATTAAATTTCTGGAATTACGTACATTTTGTTTACTACAAAATATTGCGAAACAGTTTGTACTATACCTTGTTTGTATTTAATATTTTATGCTTCCCTACCATATAAATTTTTAGCAAAAACAAAACCTGAGAAAGCAGCATAAAATTAATGTACTGACTTTAAACATTCGTTATACTATATGCCAGTAACCATAATGTAATGCTATATAGATATGAAACATAATTGTAATAATTTTTTATATGTACCTTCTTAAGTACGTTTATTTCATATTTCTTTGATAATAGTTATTATATTTCATTTAAATAATAATGCAAAAAGCTTTATTGTTTATAACATGTTGGTATTAACCTGGTCGTACTACTTTTGTTTATGAAGACTCTTATGGTAAAATATGAGAATATAGAGTTTAATTGGGTAACCTATGTACATATACATTTACTGGGTTTAGAAAGTTTATTTATAACGAAAATATCTGATAAAATTAATAAATAATGACTAAGTAAGAAGATAAGGATTTTGAAAATAAAAAAAATTGATAGAGACTTGCTTTGGGTAATTAAGCACATGATTAAGCAGACGTGCCACTCGCTGTAGCATCAACTGCAGTAAACTGTTGGAAGGGCGATCAGAATAATACCCCTATTCACAAAATGTAAATTCGCCCTATTACCGTCAAATTTCCGATTAGTAGGTACCTAAAATGGTATTCACAAAGTATACTCGAGGAATAAACGTAAATTATGCTCTGTAAATTTAGAGTGACAAATTTGTTGCTGTAAAGCTAAATATCTTGATTTTATTGGCTCATAACAATTTTTCGACATAATTTTTTAAGGAACTACTACTCTCGATAGCGTCTACTTACCTGCAAGAAATCAACATGATTTAAATTTTAGTTTTCGGCATTTTCACAGAAAAAAAGTTTTTATTAGGTTTTCTTTGTGTTCTTAATGAATTAATATACATATGGTTGTTTTCTTTTTTCCGCTGGCGCTACATCCCATAGAGGGATTTGGCCGCTTCATGCTGAAGTTCCGTAACATTTTTTTTTGACAGATAATGAATGATTAATTCCTTGATCCTACTCTTAAACCAGCCGTTATTTTTTCATCACCCGCCGGGAATCGAACCCGGGACCTCCAGAGCTTAAGTAAGCATGCTAGCCACTGTGCCACCGGGGCGGCCTATGCTTGTTGGTATCTGAAATTCTTATCAAAATAACTGTTTCTTTTGAGTTTTTTGGTGAAGGTTTATGGAACTGTCAATGAGTCCAGGAAACAACAGTGTTCGGATTCTTGTGAAATTCCTTAAACACCATGGCAATGTTCTATGGGACGCCATAATGCCAACGAACGAACGTTTTGCCACCAGCAATCTACTATGCTCTCTACTAAAGTCAAAATAAATCCCTTGGAATAGTAGAAAGTGGATGGTTTCAGACCACCCGAAAAATGGAGTGGATGGTTTCAGGCCATCTAAAAATGGATGGATGATTTCAGACCACCCAATAGGTGAAAAATAAACATAAACGTTTAAGTATGTTTTTTTTTTATGAAGACTACAGTACAACGGCGATAATTAAATTTTTATATAAAATGAAAAGGTAAATATATAATTTTATTAAAAATCCGTCGTTCAACTGTACATTATATTTTTTAAAATTTGTCGTTTGAGGGCAGCATATTAATAAACTTAAATCTTTCAGCATTTTCCTATTACTTAACTTTTCGTTAGGTGGCAGCACATTGGTTACAGTTTAATTAATAACCACGATAAATAAAACTATTCAAAATTAGGTACTCAACTATAAATTTTAATTATTTTGCTCTTAGTGTTGCATAATTTGGTGAGAGGGGTAATAATTTCGCGTCATCGTGAATGACATCAAAATATCATTATTGCTACTGATGAAATCATTCATGAATGATGTAAATTTTGCTGCAATATTTTGATATAAATAAAAGTTAAAATGTTAAAGTTAAAAAATTTAAAGTTAAAAAGTTAAAGCTAAAGTTTAAAAATTAAAGTAAAAATTATTAATTTAAACTAAAAAGCTAAAGTTAAAAAGTTAAAGGTAAAAAGGTAAATTAAAAATTAAAGGTAAAATGTTTCCTAAAAAGTTTGAGTTAAAACGTAAAGTTAAAAAGTGAAAGTTAGAGTTTAAAAGTTAAAGTTAAAGAAAGTTAAAGTTAAAAGTTTAAAATTTAGAAAGTTTAAAAGTCAAAGTTATAGTTGAAAAATTAAAAAAATTAAAAATTTAAATTAAAAAATTAAAAAAGTTAAGTTAAAAAGTTTAAGTTATAAAGTTAAACTTAAAAATTAAATTTCAAAATATGCTAAAAATTTGAAGATAAAATGTAAAAGTTAAAAAGTTAGAGTTTAAAAGTTAAAGTTAAAATTTGAAGTTGGAAAGTTTAAATTTTAAAAATTAAAGTTAAAAATGTTAAGTTAAGTTAAAAAGATTATTTAGAAAGTTAAAGTTAAAAATTTAAAAGTTAAAGCTAAAAAAGTTAAAGTTAAATAGGAAAAATTTAAAAAAATTAAACAATTTAAAAAGTAAAAATTACAAAATTAAAGTTAAAGTTAAAATGTTAAACTTGAAAAATTTAAAGTTCAAAAGGTAAAAAGTTAAAGTTAGTGTTTAAAAGTTAAAGTTAAAAAAAAATTTAATAAGTTAAAAGTTAAAAAAGTTAAGTTTGAAAGTTAAGGTTAAAATGTTAAAATTACAAAATTAAATTTTATAAGATAAAGTTGAAAGTTGAAAAGTTAAAGTTAAAAAAGTTAAAGTTTAAACGTTAAAGATAGAGTTTAAAAGTTAAAAAAGTTACACTTAAAAAGTTAAAATTAAACAGTTTAAAAGTTAAAAAGTTTAAAATTCCAAGTTAAAGTTAAAAAATTAAAAATATTTAAAAAGCTAAAATTAAAAAGTTAAGTTTAAAGTTAAAGTTTAAAAAAGTTAAAGTTGAAAAAATAAAGTTTAAAAGTTATAGGAAAAGTTAAGGGAAGAGTTTAAAAGTTAAAGCTAAAAAAGTTAAAGTAATAAGTTTAAGATTTAAAAAGATTAAAAGTTAAAGTTACAAATAACAAAATTAAAAAGTTAAAATTAAAAAGTTAAGTTAAAAATTTCAGGTTAAAAATTTGTTAAAAAGTTAAAGTTTAAAAAAGTTAAAGTTGAAAAAATATTGTTGAAAAGATAAGATTGAAAAGTTATAGTTGTAAAGTTAATGTTAAAAAGTTAATGTTAAAAAGTTAAAGTTAAAAGTTTGTTAAAAAGTTTATGTCAAAAAGTTAGAGTTAAAATGTTAAACTTAAAAAATTAAAGTTTAAAAGTTTAAGTTAGAATTTAAAAGTTAAAAAAGTTATAGTTAAAAAGTTAAAATTAAAAAGTTTAACATTTCAAGTTAAAGCTAAAAAATTAAAAATAATTAAAAAAAATAAAATTAAAAAGTTAAAGTTAAAAAAGTTAAGTTAAAAAGTTATGGATGAAAAATTAAAATTAAAAAAGTTATAGTTAAAAAAGTTAATATTTAAAAGTTAAAGTTAAAATACAAGGGTAGAGTTTAAAAGTTAAAGTTATTAGTTTAAGATTTAAAAAGTTTAAAAGTTAAAGTTATAAGTTTAAGACTTAAAAAGTTTAAAAGTTAAAGTTACCAAAAACAAAATTAGAAAGTTAAAATTAAAAAGTTAAAAATTTAAGGTTAAACATTTGTTAAAAGTTAAAGTGTAAAAAAGTTAAAGTTGAAAAAATAATGTTGAAAAGATAAAATTGAAAAGTTATAGTGGAAAAGTTAATTTTATAAAGTTTGTTAAAAAGTTAAGTTAAAATGTTAAACTTAAAAAATTAAAGTTTAAAAGTTGAAGTTAGAATTTAAAAGTTAAAAAAGTTATAGTTAAAAAGTTGAAATTAAACAGTTTAAAATTTAAAAAGTTTAAAATTTCAAGTTTAAATAATTAAAAACATTTAAAAAAGTTAAAATTAAAAAATTAAAGTTAAAAAAATTAAATTAAAAAGTTATGGTTAAAAAATTAAAGTTAAAGTTGAAAAAATAAAGTTGAAAAGTTATAGAAAAAGTTAAGGGTAGAGTTTAAAAGTTAAAGCTAAAAAAGTTAAAGTTATAAGTTTAAGATTTGAAAAGTTTAAAAGTTAAAGTTACAAATAACAAAATTATAAAGTTAAAATTAAAAAGTTAAGTAAAAAATGTAAGGTTAAAATTTGTTAAAAAGTTAAAGTTTAAAAAAATTAAAGTTGAAAAAATAAAGTTGAAAAGATAAAGTTGAAAGATAGTTGAAAAGTTAATGTTAAAAAGTTAATGTTAAAAAGTTAAAGTTAAAGGTTTGTTAAAAAGGTTATGTTAAAAAAGTTAAAATTAAAATGTTAAACTTAAATCATTAAAGTTTAAAAGTTAAAGTTAGAATTTAAAAGTTAAAAAAGTTATAGTTAAAAAGTTGAAATTAAACAGTTTAAAATTTAAAAAGTTTAAAATTTCAAATTAAAGTTAAAAAATTAAAAATATTTAAAAAAGACAAAATTAAAAATTAAGTTAAAAATTTAAGGTTAAAAAATTTGTTAAAACGTTAAATTTGACAAAAAAAAATTGAAAAGACAAAGTTGAAAAGTTATAGTTGAAAAATTAATGTTAAAAAGTTATTGTTAAAAAAGTTAAAGTTAAAAAAGTTAATATTTAAAAGTTAAAGTTAAAATGTTAAGGGTAGAGTTTAAAAATTAAATTAAAAAAAGTTAATGTTATAAGTTTACGATTTTAAAAGTTTAAAAGTTAGAGTTAAAGTTACAAAAAGTTAAAGTCAAAAAGTTTAAAATTTAAAAAGCTTAAAATTTAAAAAAATTAAACAATTTTAAAAGTAAAATTTATAAAATTAAAGTTAAAGTTAAAAAGTTAAAATTAAAAAGTTTATAGTTAAAGTTAAAGTTAGTGTTTAAAAGTTAAAGTTAAAAAAAAATTGAATAGGTTAAAATTCAAAAGTTAAAAAAGTTAAGTTTGAAAGTTATGGTTAAAAAGTTTGTTAAAAAGTTAAATTACAAATGTAAATTTGAAAAGATAAAGTTGAAAGTTGAAAAGTTAAAGTTAAAAAATTAAAGTTGAAAAGTTAAAGTTGAAAAAATTAAAGTTTAAACGTTAAAGTTAAAGTTTAAAAAATAAAGAAGTTATAGTTAAAAAGTTAAAAATAAACAGTTTACAATTTAAAAAGTTTAAAATTTCAAGTTAAAGTTTAACAATTAAAAACATTTAAAAAATTTAAAATTAAAAAATTAAAGTTAAAAAAGTTACGTTGAAAAGTTATGGTTAAAAAATTAAAGTCAAAAAAGTTAATATTTAAAAGTTAAAGTTAAAATGTTAAGGGTAGAGTTTAAAAGTTAAATTTAAAAAAGTTAACGTTATAAGTTTAAGACTTAAAAAGTTTAAAAGTTACAAAATACGAAATTAGAAATTTAAAATTAAATAGTTAAGTTAAAAATTTAAGGTTAAAAATTTGTTACAAAGTTAAAGTTTAAAAAAGTTAAAGTTGAAAAAATAAAGTTGAAAAGATAAAGTTGAAAAGTTATAGTTGAAAAGTTAATGCTAAAAAGTTAATATTAAAACGTTAAAGTTAAAGGTTTGTTAAAAAGTTAATATTAAAAAAGTTAAAATTAAAATGTTAAACTTAAAAAATTTTAGTTAAAATGTTAAAATTGACTAGTTTAAAATTTAAAAATTTAAAAGTTAAAGTTTAAAAAGTTAAAGTTAAAAAGTTTAAAATTTAAAAAAATTAAACAATTTAAAAAGTAAAAATTACAAAATTAAAGTTAAAGTTAAAAAGTTATAATAAAAAAATTTAAAGTTAAAGTTAAAGTTAGTGTTTAAAAGTAACAGTTAAAAAAATTTAATAGGTTAAAATTCAAAAGTTAAAAAAGTTAAGTTTGAAAGTTATGGTTAAAAAGTTTGTTAAAAAGCTAAAATTACAAAGTTAAATTTGCTAAGATAACGTTGAAAGTTGAAAAGTTAAAGTTAAAAAATTAAAGTTGAAAAGTTAAAGTTGAAAAAGTTAAAGCTTAAACGTTAAAGATACAGTTTAAAAGTTAATAAAGTTACAGTTAAAAACTTAAAATTAAACAGTTTAAAATTTAAAAAGTTTAAAATTTCAAGTTAAAGTTAAAAAATTAAAAACATTTAAAAAAGTTAAAATTAAAAAATTGAATTGAAATTATAATACATTTTAATAATTTCTTGTTTTAATTTTTTTCCAATCCATAAATTTTTATTTAATTTTGTTTGATTTTTACAGCTTTTAAAACATTGCATTTATATTTATGAAGAGATATTACTTTAATCAAATAAATTTCGTAAATACGTCAATTCCGTGACGCGCGGCATCACATTGAAATGTTGGTTTACCCCCCCCCCCCCATATATAATGAAAACAAAGATGTTGTCCTACGTCAAAAAGTTAACGTTGTAAGTTTAAGATTTAAAAAGTTTAAAATTTAGAGTTAAAGTTAAAATAGTTAAAGTTAAAGTTAAAAAGTTATAATTAAAAAATTTAAAGTTAAAGTTAGTGTTTAAAAGTAACAGTTAAAAAAATTGAATAGGTTAAAATTCAAAAGTTAAAAAAGTTAAGTTTGAAAGTTATGGTTAAAAAGTTTGTTAAAAAGTTAAAATTACAAAGTTAAATTTGAAAAGATAAAGTTGAAAGTTGAAAAGTTAAAGTTAAAAAATTATAGTTGAAAAGTTATAGTTGAAAAAGTTAAAGTTTAAACGTTAAAGTTAAAGTTTAAAAAATAAAGAAGTTATAGTTAAAAAGTTAAAAATAAACAGTTTACAATTTAAAAAGTTTAAAATTTCAAGTTAAAGTTAAACAATTAAAAACATTTAAAAAATTTAAAATTAAAAAATTAAAGTTAAAAAAGTTACGTTGAAAAGTTATGGTTAAAAAATTAAAGTTAAAAAAGTTAATATTTAAAAGTTAAAGTTAAAATGTTAAGGGTAGAGTTTAAAAGTTAAATTTAAAAAAGTTAACGTTATAAGTTTAAGATTTAAAAAGTTTAAAAGTTACAAAATACGAAATTAGAAATTTAAAATTAAATAGTTAAGTTAAAAATTTAAGGTTAAAAATTTGTTACAAAGTTAAAGTTTAAAAAAGTTAAAGTTGAAAAAATAAAGTTGAACAGATAAAGTTGAAAAGTTATATGTAGTTGAAAAGTTAATGCTAAAAAGTTAATATTAAAACGTTAAAGTTAAAGGTTTGTTTAAAAGTTAATATTAAAAAAGTTAAAATTAAAATGTTAAACTTAAAAAATTTTAGTTAAAAAGTTAAAATTGACCAGTTAAAAATTTAAAAATTTAAAAGTTAAAGTTTAAAAAGTTACAGTTAAAAAGTTTAAAATTTAAAAAAATTAAACAATTTAAAAAGTAAAAATTACAAAATTAAAGTTAAAGTTAAAAAGTTATAATTAAAAAATTTAAAGTTAAAGTTAGTGTTTAAAAGTAACAGTTAAAAAAATTTAATAGGTTAAAATTCAAATTGAAAGTTATGGTTAAAAAGTTTGTTAAAAAGTTAAAATTACAAAGTTAAATTTGAAAAGATAAAGTTGAAAGTTGAAAAGTTAAAGTTAAAAAATTATAGTTGAAAAGTTATAGTTGAAAAAGTTAAAGTTTAAACGTTAAAGTTAAAGTTTAAAAAATAAAGAAGTTACAGTTAAAAAGTTAAAAATAAACAGTTTACAATTTAAAAAGTTTAAAATTTCAAGTTAAAGTTAAACAATTAAAAACATTTAAAAAATTTAAAATTAAAAAATTAAAGTTAAAAAAGTTACGTTGAAAAGTTATGGTTAAAAAATTAAAGTTAAAAAGTTAATATTTAAAAGTTAAAGTTAAAATGTTAAGGGTAGAGTTTAAAAGTTAAATTTAAAAAAGTTAACGTTATAAGTTTAAGATTTAAAAAGTTTAAAAGTTACAAAATACGAAATTAGAAATTTAAAATTAAATAGTTAAGTTAAAAATTTAAGGTTAAAAATTTGTTACAAAGTTAAAGTTTAAAAAAGTTAAAGTTGAAAAAATAAAGTTGAACAGATAAAGTTGAAAAGTTATATGTAGTTGAAAAGTTAATGCTAAAAAGTTAATATTAAAACGTTAAAGTTAAAGGTTTGTTTAAAAGTTAATATTAAAAAAGTTAAAATTAAAATGTTAAACTTAAAAAATTTTAGTTAAAAAGTTAAAATTGACCAGTTAAAATTTTAAAAGTTAAAGTTTAAAAAGTTAAAGTTAAAAAGTTTAAAATTTAAAAAAATTAAACAATTTAAAAAGTAAAAATTACAAAATTAAAGTTAAAGTTAAAAAGTTATAATTAAAAAATTTAAAGTTAAAGTTAGTGTTTAAAAGTAACAGTTAAAAAAATTGAATAGGTTAAAATTCAAATTGAAAGTTATGGTTAAAAAGTTTGTTAAAAAGTTAAAATTACAAAGTTAAATTTGAAAAGATAAAGTTGAAAGTTGAAAATTTAAAGTTAAAAAATTAAAGTTGAAAAGTTAAAGTTGAAAAAGTTAAAGTTTAAACGTTAAAGTTAAAGTTTAAAAAATAAAGAAGTTATAGTTAAAAAGTTAAAAATAAACAGTTTACAATTTAAAAAGTTTAAAATTTCAAGTTAAAGTTAAACAATTAAAAACATTTAAAAAATTTAAAATTAAAAAATTAAAGTTAAAAAAGTTACGTTGAAAAGTTATGGTTAAAAAATTAAAGTTAAAAAAGTTAATATTTAAAAGTTAAAGTTAAAATGTTAAGGGTAGAGTTTAAAAGTTAAATTTAAAAAAGTTAACGTTATAAGTTTAAGATTTAAAAAGTTTAAAAGTTACAAAATACGAAATTAGAAATTTAAAATTAAATAGTTAAGTTAAAAATTTAAGGTTAAAAATTTGTTACAAAGTTAAAGTTTAAAAAAGTTAAAGTTGAAAAAATAAAGTTGAACAGATAAAGTTGAAAAGTTATATGTAGTTGAAAAGTTAATGCTAAAAAGTTAATATTAAAACGTTAAAGTTTAAGGTTTGTTAAAAAGTTAATATTAAAAAAAGTTAAAATTAAAATGTTAAACTTAAAAAATTTTAGTTAAAAAGAAATTGACCAGTTAAAAATTTAAAAATTTAAAAGTTAAAGTTTAAAAAGTTAAAGTTAAAAAGTTTAAAATTTAAAAAAATTAAACAATTTAAAAAGTAACAATTACAAAATTAAAGTTAAAGTTAAAAAGTTATAATTAAAAAATTTAAAGTTAAAGTTAGTGTTTAAAAGTAACAGTTAAAAAAATTGAATAGGTTAAAATTCAAAAGTTAAAAAAGTTAAGTTTGAAAGTTAAGGTTAAAAAATTTGTTAAAAAGCTAAAATTACAAAGTTAAATTGGCAAAGATAACGTTGAAAGTTGAAAAGTTAAAGTTAAAAAATTAAAGTTGAAAAGTTATAGTTGAAAAAGTTAAAGTTTAAACGTTAAAGTTAAGTTAAAAAGTTAAAATAAACAGTTTACAATTTAAAAAGTTTAAAATTTCAAGTTAAAGTTAATCAATTAAAAACTTTTAAAAAATTTAAAATTAAAAAATTAAAGTTAAAAAAGTTACGTTGAAAAGTTATGGTTAAAAAATTAAAGTTAAAAAAGTTAATATTTAAAAGTTAAAGTTAAAATGTTAAGGGTAGAGTTTAAAAGTTAAATTTAAAAAAGTTAACGTTATAAGTTTAAGATTTAAAAAGTTTAAAAGTTACAAAATACGAAATTAGAAATTTAAAATTAAATAGCTAAGTTAAAAATTTAAGGTTACAAATTTGTTACAAAGTTAGAGTTTAAAAAAGTTAAAGTTGAAAAAATAAAGTTGAACAGATAAAGTTGAAAAGTTATAGTTGAAAAGTTAATGCTAAAATGTTAATATTAAAACGTTAAAGTTAAAGGTTTGTTAAAAAGTTAATATTAAAAAAATTTAAATTAAAATGTTAAACTTAAAAAATTTTAGTTAAAAAGCTAAAATTGACTAGTTAAAAATTTAAAAATTTAAAAGTTAAAGTTTAAAAAGTTAAAGTTAAAAAATTTAAAAATTAAACAATTTAAAAAGTAAAAATTACAAAATTAAAGTTAAAGTTAAAAAGTTATAATTAAAAAATTTAAAGTTAATGTTAAAGTTAGTGTTTAAAAGTAACAGTTAAAAAAATTTAGTAGGTTAAAATTCAAAAGTTAAAAAAGTTAAGTTTGAAAGTTATGGTTAAAAAGTTTGTTAAAAAGCTAAAATTACAAAGTTAAATTTGCAAAGATTAACGTTGAAAGTTGAAAAGTTAAAGTTAAAAAATTAAAGTTGAAAAGTTATAGTTGAAAAATTTAAAGCTTAAACGTTAAAGATACAGTTTAAAAGTTAATAAAGTTACAGTTGAAAACTTAAAATTAAACAGTTTAAAATTTCAAGTGAAAGTTAAACAATTAAAAACATTTAAAAAAGTTAAAATTAAAAAATTAAAGTTAAAAAAGCTACGTTGAAAAATTATGGTTAAAAAATTAAAGTTAAAATAGTTAAAGTTAAAAAAGTTAATATTTAAAAGTTAAAGTTAAAATGTTAAGGGTAGAGTTTAAAAATTACATTAAAAAAAAAAACCGACAAGCTTGTATCCGAGACACGACCTAATAACGTAGGACTACGATCAATTGAGAAAACTATATTTGTACAGTTTAAGTGAAACCAAAATTTAGAAATTACAAACTTAAAAAATCGTTAATTGTCTAATGAAATGCCGTTATAAAATCAAAATCAAAAATTGGGTCTATCCGGCTCCTCGGATAACACTTTTCCCACAAAGCGTCCGTTAAAGATCACCAAACCAACCATTTATATGTTACAAGCATTTTCTGTTATCCTGGGCATGCATTTTCTTAAATTTGGAGATATCTTCCCCAATATCACAATTGGTTATATGACAATATAAATCTTCTACTCTCATGCCGCCAAATCACAGACTCACAAATAATCTAAGAATATTTAGAGCTGACATGCGTTTTCGTCTTCGAAATTTAACAATTAGATCCAGTTATACAGCTCTAGTATACTGTTGAAAATCCTTAAGAATTTAAATTACTCCGTTTAGAGAGCATCCACAATGTGCAAAATTTCTTTTCTGAAAATTTGTGCCGTTTGTTCAGTTCACAATATTATTTTGTCAGAATTGATCGGACCATTCGAGAATACAAAATAATAAAACATAAATAATATAAAATCAGAATTAACGTTAATTATCTTTTGTCATCGAATCCCACTTCCTCGTGAGCCACCCGCTCACATACCATTTTATTTTATATATCTTAAGGCTTATTATTATACGACCTTACCAAGAGAATTTATTACTCAGAAATAATACCTTTTAATGCGATTTTAATAAAGCAATTCACAAATAATGTACCGATCAATATATCATTGAAATTTCAATCATTAAAATTTCAGAAAAAGTCAATAAAACGTCACAGAAATGGGAATATGACTTGCTATTAATAAACGCGTACTAGATTTATTTTTAAATATTGACGATACAAATGACGTATTAAATCAAATTAGGTTCCGGTCACTTGGAAACTTTGAAGTCCCATAACTCGTAAACCTAAAAATTTTCGGCATAATCTTTGCGACTATACATTTTTCTAGGATTGCATAGGTTATACAGCATATAAATTCAAAAATTGTACGCAATATTTTACATAATGAAAATAAATTTTTTTTTATTTTTATTTTATAGCTTTAACTTTTTAACATTTTTATTTTTATTTTATAGCTTTAAATCAATATGGCGTGCGGCATATTTGATCAAGTTCATCACTATTTAATTAAAATTGAAATTATAATACATTTTAATAATTTCTTGTTTTAATTTGTTTCCAATCCATAAATTTTAATTTAATTTTGTTTGATTTTTACAGCTTTTAAAACATTGCATTTATATTTATGAAGAGATATTACTTTAATCAAATAAATTTCGTAAATACGTCAATTACCTGACGCGCGTCATCACATTGAACTTTTGGTTTACCCCCCCAATATATAATGAAAACAAAGACGTCGTCCTACGTCAAAAAGTTAACGTTGTAAGTTTACGATTTAAAAAGTTTAAAAGTTAGAGTTAAAGTTACAAAAAGTTAAAGTTAAAAAGTTTAAAATTTAAAAAGCTTAAAATTTAAAAAAATTTAAAACAATTTAAAAAGTATAAATTACAAAATTAAAGTTAAAGTTAAAAAGTTATAATTAAAAAATTTAAAGTTAAAGTTAAAGTTAGTGTTTAAAAGTAACAGTTAAAAAAATTTAATAGGTTAAAATTCAAAAGTTAAAAAAGTTTAGTTTGAAAGTTATGGTTAAAAAGTTTGTTAATAAGTTAAAATTACAAAGTTAAATTTGAAAAGATAACGTTGAAAGTTGAAAAGTTAAAGTTAAAAAATTAAAGTTAAAAAGTTAAAGTTGAAAAAGTTAAAGTTTAAACGTTAAAGTTAAAGTTTAAAAAATAAAGAAGTTATAGTTAAAAAGTTAAAAATAAACAGTTTACAATTTAAAAAGTTTAAAATTTCAAGTTAAAGTTAAACAATTAAAAACATTTAAAAAATTTAAAATTAAAAAATTAAAGTTAAAAAAGTTACGTTGAAAAGTTATGGTTAAAAAATTAAAGTTAAAAAAGTTAATATTTAAAAGTTAAAGTTAAAATGTTAAGGGTAGAGTTTAAAAGTTAAATTTAAAAAAGTTAACGTTATAAGTTTAAGATTTAAAAAGTTTAAAAGTTACAAAATACGAAATTAGAAATTTAAAATTAAATAGTTAAGTTAAAAATTTAAGGTTAAAAATTTGTTACAAAGTTAAAGTTTAAAAAAGTTAAAGTTGAAAAAATAAAGTTGAACAGATAAAGTTGAAAAGTTATATGTAGTTGAAAAGTTAATGCTAAAAAGTTAATATTAAAACGTTAAAGTTTAAGGTTTGTTAAAAAGTTAATATTAAAAAAAGTTAAAATTAAAATGTTAAACTTAAAAAATTTTAGTTAAAAAGAAATTGACCAGTTAAAAATTTAAAAATTTAAAAGTTAAAGTTTAAAAAGTTAAAGTTAAAAAGTTTAAAATTTAAAAAAATTAAACAATTTAAAAAGTAACAATTACAAAATTAAAGTTAAAGTTAAAAAGTTATAATTAAAAAATTTAAAGTTAAAGTTAGTGTTTAAAAGTAACAGTTAAAAAAATTGAATAGGTTAAAATTCAAAAGTTAAAAAAGTTAAGTTTGAAAGTTAAGGTTAAAAAATTTGTTAAAAAGCTAAAATTACAAAGTTAAATTGGCAAAGATAACGTTGAAAGTTGAAAAGTTAAAGTTAAAAAATTAAAGTTGAAAAGTTATAGTTGAAAAAGTTAAAGTTTAAACGTTAAAGTTAAGTTAAAAAGTTAAAAATAAACAGTTTACAATTTAAAAAGTTTAAAATTTCAAGTTAAAGTTAATCAATTAAAAACATTTAAAAAATTTAAAATTAAAAAATTAAAGTTAAAAAAGTTACGTTGAAAAGTTATGGTTAAAAAATTAAAGTTAAAAAAGTTAATATTTAAAAGTTAAAGTTAAAATGTTAAGGGTAGAGTTTAAAAGTTAAATTTAAAAAAGTTAACGTTATAAGTTTAAGATTTAAAAAGTTTAAAAGTTACAAAATACGAAATTAGAAATTTAAAATTAAATAGCTAAGTTAAAAATTTAAGGTTACAAATTTGTTACAAAGTTAGAGTTTAAAAAAGTTAAAGTTGAAAAAATAAAGTTGAACAGATAAAGTTGAAAAGTTATAGTTGAAAAGTTAATGCTAAAATGTTAATATTAAAACGTTAAAGTTAAAGGTTTGTTAAAAAGTTAATATTAAAAAAATTTAAATTAAAATGTTAAACTTAAAAAATTTTAGTTAAAAAGCTAAAATTGACTAGTTAAAAATTTAAAAATTTAAAAGTTAAAGTTTAAAAAGTTAAAGTTAAAAAGTTTAAAATTTAAAAAAATTAAACAATTTAAAAAGTAACAATTACAAAATTAAAGTTAAAGTTAAAAAGTTATAATTAAAAAATTTAAAGTTAAAGTTAGTGTTTAAAAGTAACAGTTAAAAAAATTGAATAGGTTAAAATTCAAAAGTTAAAAAAGTTAAGTTTGAAAGTTAAGGTTAAAAAATTTGTTAAAAAGCTAAAATTACAAAGTTAAATTGGCAAAGATAACGTTGAAAGTTGAAAAGTTAAAGTTAAAAAATTAAAGTTGAAAAGTTATAGTTGAAAAATTTAAAGCTTAAACGTTAAAGATACAGTTTAAAAGTTAATAAAGTTACAGTTGAAAACTTAAAATTAAACAGTTTAAAATTTAAAAAGTTTAAAATTTCAAGTTAAAGTTAAAAAATTAAAAACATTTAAAAAAGTTAAAATTAAAAAGTTAAGTTAAAAATGTAAGGTTAAAAAATTTGTTAAAAAGTTAAAGTTGACAAAAAAAAAGTTGAAAAGACAAAGTTGAAAAGTTATAGTTGAAAAATTAATGTTAAAAAGTTATTGTTAAAAAAGTTAAAGTTAAAAAGTTATTTCATTAATAGTAAAATCATTATGCTTATGAGAATAAAGAATATTTCTATGTTCAAGGATTTAGATGACTCATGATCATATTCATAATAATTGCAAACACACACGCCAAATTATAGATATCTCATTCAGTACATATAAAGTTCGTTTAAGTGTACTTCATTTGTAGTTGTATGATTAAAGTACAATTCTGAGTATACTATAAATATATCACATTTATTCTTATGTGAAGAATATAAATCTAGTTTGGTGTGGTTTAAATTAAATGAAAACGAAAAGATCGTTGTGTTAAGCAATTAAATTCAGAAAGTCAAAATTCTAAAATCGTACATCCCTATATGGTAATGTATAACAATCAATCTACATTCTACACACTAACAATTCTCAGACCTTCACATTAGTACACAGACATACTTCAAAGAAAAAAATAATTTTCTACTATTAAAATTTGCTAAATTTTGGCCCAAAATATGATAAAATTCTTTAATTTTAATCATAATTTTTTATATAAAATCAGTTATTGTTTAGATTAAAAAATCAACATTGTTAGAAAGGAAAGCTGCGAATTTTGAAATTTTAAGTAATTATAGGGTATTTTGTTCGTAGCTTTTCAATCTTTAATTGACTTTTGACTAGAATGGGTGGTGTGGTCTCAAAACTGAAAAATACACCATTTTGAATTTTTAGTCAGTTCGCATTATGAATTTAAATACAATTCTTTATTATAATGTATAATAACAAGTATGTCTGAACATCCGATATACATCTTGAGTTATTTCAACTGCAGAAGTGCCAACAACTCACTTTTTGATACTTTGGGATAGAATATTTCAAAAACCTCACGTGATAGGGAAGTTCGTGCGGTCAGATTCGGATTCAGCGTAAGAAATTACTACGGATTCGTCCGTTTAATATAATAAAAAAATATTTAAGCCATTTTTTGTAGGCCTGAGTTATTAGAAATATATTAATTATTCGATCTATTCGGTGTAACAAATGGCCTTTCATTTGTCCAACAACATATGGCACACTTCTTGTTGCGGGTAGCAATCAGTGGCTAGGGATGTTCTTAAAAATAAACACATGTTGTTGAACGCCATATTTTACCTATCTATAGTGTGCAAAACTATCTTGCCACATAGCACCGTCATACAATCATATTTTCCCCTGCTTTGTACAACCTGTTCGGCAACTTTTAGCGCTCGCGAAATCAATTGTCATAATAATAATGAAAAAGACTACACAGGGCAGTACAACCTTTTTTCCGGTTATTTTAAAATTATTCTTTTTTTAACAACGTTTCAGGGCAGGTTCAAAATTGTCACTTATAAATAATCCCAATTTTGAAGCTGAATAAAAGAATTAACACTTCCATGAAGTTCACACAGATTCACACTTTTATATCCGTTAGATGGTACGTACCCAGAATTTTATTCTTTTCATCAGCCAACACATATAATGAATTTCCGCGTTTTTCTTTTACCAGTGCTTTTAAGAATGGAAACGCAAATTTGCTGACAAATTTTTTATTGGCATCACTAACGTGATGCTGCCTTACGTATACCTTTTGGCCGATGGTAAGAGATCTTGCTCGAGTTCTGAGGTTGTATCATTCTGAGTATTTTTTGTAAGCTGAAGCAAGATTTTTCTTGACCTCAGCGTGCACTACTTGGAGCCTATCACTAACGTTCATCCAATCTATTCCACCTTCGTCAACTATGTCCAATTCCTGTAAGAGTTTATAATCGTCCCCATGTTCTAATTTATGGTACCCATATAAAAGAAAATGCGGAGAGTAACCAGTAGATTCATTTGTAGAGTAACCAGTAGATTTCATGCACACTATGAAATTTTGACGATTTACACCAGATACTGCATCTAAGTGAGAAAGCCCTTCCTTATCGATCTGTATTTGAGCATCACTATCATACTCTAAATCGTTTCTCTGGTTGCCTGAGGAAGATGATGCACCATCTTGGGTTGAGATTTGAGCAACCGCGTGAGAACGTCGGATACGTGGCTCAATTAGTCTGCGAGAGTCAAATCCGGATGTATTCCACAGCTTTTCGAAGTTGTCACAAAATTCCTAAGGGACGCTGTTGTATCAATTTGCCTGTGGTGAGTAGCATTTTTCAACACTGGGTTCATATTGTCCATTAGAATTTCCAAAATTTCGTCATCAGGTAGTGGATTGATTAAGCGGTGGTTAGCACTCTCGATTAACTCTCCGCTAAGAAATCATTAAATCATTCCTTCGGATATTGTACTCTACTTCGTATGTACTTCCTAATTTCGCGATCTCCCTCTACACTACTGAAACGGTCCAAGAGCGACTCCTTCATCTGTGTCCAAGTGGCAAGTCCATTCTTTCGTATGAAATTGTAATACCACTTATCGGCCTTGTCCGTCACAAAATTTCGCATCAATGTGACCAGCGCGTGTTTAGGCACATCATCTTGGAATGCATATTCTTCTAGCCTCATTACAAAATCTAATACATTTTCGTCTCCCCTTTTACTCTCGCGACCGGAAAAAGAAATCTTCCAGTTACTGGGATTCGGTTTTCTACGATACCTTTGATGCGACTGTCGTGAACGATGGGTACTGTTTCGATCTAAAACCGATGTTGAACTTTCTTCTGAGTCTATGCCACTTGGAGGTTCCATATCAGGGTGGGACGACTGTCTAAATTTATTTATCCGTTTTCTATTTTCAGGCTGCGATTTTGATAAGGCGGAGAGTTTGTTCATGAAAATTTGAGACATTTCTTCGAGTTTCGCGGAAAATCACCTTTCTAAAGTTCACTTTAAGTCTGTTTCAGACTGTGGATCATCTGCCTCCGGACGTCTAGTTTTCTGACTCGGACCAGGAACACCTTCACTTATGCTACCAGGTGCTTTCGGTTTATATGGGTTTTTCGGTGGTCCGTTCCTGCTTTCTGTCTTCTTTATATCTCGACTAATCGATCTCACCATTCTATCAATAGAGTTACTTAACATGGAAATTCCTGCCAAATTTGGAAAAGAATTGCTTAAGCGTTGTGCTCTATCTCACCAGTGTACGATTTTTATAAGAACTTTCTTTTTCTCCAACACAGAGCAATTATCAACTTTATCCAATATATTATCAAGAACTACTGATTTTTGGCCGATTGTATTTAATTCTAACTCTGGGTTTTCTTTTATATGGGACACCTTTGGTTTCAGAGTAGGATTTTGGTATTCTTTCTGTATTTCATCCTGGAATTTTCGTTCCATTGCAGCTTGAGCACCGGTTAACTCCCTAACTTTGTACTCCACCTCTAACTCCTCAGGACTCAGCGTGTCATGAATAATTTTGAAATCCATTTTAATTGACAATTCAAAATATTATTTAAGAAATAACGAGAAGAAACTAGTTAAATGAAAATCTTCAACAAATTTGCGATACCTACGAATCTCAAGAGCAAATTACTCAAAACAGAATAAAAAAGATTAATGTGGGTTAGCGGATCGTGTGAAAATACTTCAGAAACGTTACTTCTCCTATATGTAGTAAGTATAAGTAGAATTTTTTTTTTTTTGCTTGCTTTTCTTAAGCAAGATAAATTCAGATTAGTAAAAACAAACAAAATTATAAAGGAAATTAAATGAAACTATAGAAATGATAAGTTACGACCGACACCTTTTAAATAAATTAATATGTACTTATATTTATATTGAATATAATTACTTAAATTCCAATTAGAATCTAATCAATCTTTAAATTATAGAATTTATATTATTACAACTATGATGGGATGGATGACTGCACTTCGTATGGCAAGAAAACAAAAACATTTGTTTTTTTTTTTTAAGCTACCAGAAACGAAGAATTTCACACATTGTGATTTTTTTTGTTTTCTTTGCTTTTTCGTGTAACTTGGTTTTACTTAACATTAATAAATTATTTAGCGGACAAAAAAATGGATGAATTTAAAAAAAAAAATAAATAAAGTAATGTAATCTACAGAATCTACTCTTCAGTAAAGAAAACATTTGCGTATTTAGTTGTCGATGAGCAACCGAATTTATCTCCGTCGAGGAATTTGGAATCACCAAGCCATCAATCGACTGAGTAATAAATTCACCATCTATCATCAAGAACTAAATATTACCGGCCAGACTAGTAATTAAAATTAAAAATTGAAATTTAATATGTGAAAAGAAAAAAAAGCTTTGAAAACTCCATGAAAAATGGTATCTGCCGAAATGTAAGAAAACCGTGTAACGGAGCATCAATTACAGTTCCGCATGCCCATTATCAATCAAAGTTTGGTATAAAATGTACCGAATAACTAAAAACCGAGAGTAGTTTTTAAAGAAAATTTAAATTATATGAATTAGCAAAATGGAAACCTTAAGGGCAAAAAAATTTAAAATAATAATTAACCCTTAGCTGCCACACTTCTGCCGAATAACATAGCTGCCACACTGGGGTCATTTCGTACCCCAGCGTTAAAAAAATAGATTGCGAAGCGTATATTGATTTTTGTTCTTAACAAAAATTTTCTGATATTCGTTAATACGTACTTTAAAATATAGAATGGTTGTTTTTGAGAATAAGTAATTTTTAGTATTGAAAAAAAAATTGTTAAATGCAAAAAAATGGTGAAAATGCCTATTTTCACTAAAAAAAACTTTTATTTTTTTAATTTTTTCATATTAAGAGCTAAAAATTGAGTGGATTACTCTTGGAATATGTATCTTTAAGGAAAAAAATAGTTTGATAGTCGGCATTAAAAAAAAGGTATTTATTTAGAAGTTTGAAGTTGGTTATTTTGACAAAATGCAGATTTTATTCGAATTTATTTAAATGCCAGTACTCATAATAATATCATACATATATAATCATAATATAATAATATAAAATCATAATATAGAAATTGTGAAAAAAAAATTGTAGATGAGTCAAAATTAAATCAATATCTCTCCCTCTCCTATCTTTTGTGTTTTATATAAGGAGAGATATTTTACCTTTTTCGATTTCGTTCCCGGGGAAAGACACAAACAAAAATATTTTTTGTTTTCTTTCACAAAGAGAGGGAAAAAAGATAAAAGCAGTGAACGAAAAAATGAATTTAAACACTTCGAAAAAACAAATTTTTTTAATTCGATGAATAATAGTAGCTGCCACACTGGGGTCTTTTACGGCACCACTCAACTTTGTAAAGCCGCCAGAGCTACACTAACGCTTTCTAATACTTGATTTGGGCTCGAGGGGTCGGGGGCACTCTTCAACTAACGACAGGTGGCGTTTATAGTTCATATTTGTAAAAGCGGAAGTTTTGAATTGGACTTGAATACTGCTGGGGTCAGCCTGACCCCAGTGTGGCAGCTAAGAGTTAAAAAGAGTAATTACCCACAAGTAACATATAAGCGGTACAACAAAAATACTCTGTTATAATTGCATGGTGAAGCCATGTGGATGCCTTATTAGGGCTACGAAAAATATAATCAACCTAAATAACGGTCCCTGTTTCGGCGCCAATTGTAACTAATGGCCTTTCATTTCTCCAACAACATATGGCACACTTCTTGTTGCGGGTAGCAATCAGTGGCTAGGGAGGTTCTAAAAAATAAACATATGTTGTTGAACGCCATCTTTTACATATCTATAGTGTGCAAAACTATCTTGCCACATAGCACCGTCATCCGTTATCCCATCATATTTTCCCCTGCTTTGTACAACCTGTTCGGCAACTTTTAGCGCGCGCGAAATCAATTGTCATAATAATAATGAAAAAGACTATACTACACAAGGTAGTACAACCTTTTTTCCGGTTATTTTAAAATTATTCTTTTTTTAACAACGTTACATGAGTCTGTGCTCTTCAATAATTTTAGTAGCTTAAATATGCGAACGATATGAATGCTCATATTCCACAATAAAATAAAATTCAATCGATCAAATTCAAACCACAACTAATCAGTTTACAAAATCAAGGTTCCCCGATGTATTGTAATAATAAAAATTTTGTGAAATTGGCCTGCTCTAAATCTAAAGTGAATCCACTCAGAAAACGGACTATTGCCCTAATTGAGCGTTGCACACATATTTAACAATCTTAAATTACGGTACAATAAAATATACCTTTAGTCAGGCGCAATGATATAAATCGGAGCATCGAGGTATGCCGGTAGTTCGTTTCTACTAGAAGATCTATCCAGATCCGAAAAGGATTCGAAAGCTAAAGATATAATATAATATTTAAATAAAGAGCTCAAATCCAATTTTGTCAAATTATTTAAATATTGACTCAATAAACGTAAATACTATTACAAAAATCTCCTAAATCTCAAGGAATCTCAAGGAGTTTGGCAGTCACAACAGTTTTATCTGGCCAAACTCATAAACAAACAACAGTTTTTACTGAAATGCAGAAAAGAAAAAGTTTTCTCAAAATCTAGAAAATTAAAAAATTCCTTCGGCATAAACAAGGAGGTTTTCCAACGATTAGAAAACATGTTTGTTTTAGGAGTCATGTATGAAGAAATTTCGGCTACTATCAAAAACATTAAAACCAAAATAATCAATCTAATTTACTGAACCAGCTTCTTTAAGCGGATTTACAAAACAATATTTACGAAAAAAAAATTCATCAAGCAGAATCAACGTTTATCATTTTAATCAGATTAAGGTAAGACAAAAGGCAGAATTTGATAAAATTATAAGACAGAGTTTAAACGATACAAATGGTTAGTTAACGTTACCAATATCGATCTTCAATTTCACGTGAAATTCATTTTAAGTTTAGGGAATAAATTTTGTCCGCCAATAGTTACTACCGCAATACCATTTTTCAAAATTATATCAGATGTTGAAAGTGCAACTTTTAATTTGAATAACATAGTGATCGAGTAAACATTCAGAACAATTTTATTAATATTATAACAAATTACAGAAACAGTACAAATACAAGAAATTTAACACCTCTTCAAAAAAGAATTATCTCACACTTAAAACAAACAAAGACTTTTTAAAATAAAATGCAAATATTGAAGTCACAAGTGCAGAAAAGGGAAATACAACAGTGTTAACTTTACGAACGCCCAGGCAACATAGATTTAATTACAAAGAAAAAATTAACAAGTAACAGTGATCCCAAAATTCATAAACCAGACATAACATTCAGAAAAATTGTAAGTTCCATAGACAGTCCAACATACTCTTTATCATCATATCTAGGCAATATTCTAAAACCGGTCGGAAAAACAAATTCTTTCGTTCAAAATTCTGAAGATTTCAAAAATAAAATTAAGTGTTGTCATTCCACCAAATTTTCTAATAATGTATGTCTCTAGAGATATTACGTCGTAATTTACCAATGTCGACAGCCAAATTTTAATAAATATTATCAGTCAAAATTGGAGAAATATACAGAAAAATTCAATATCAAAATTAACCAAAGTCAAATTTATAAACAAATTTTTGGCTCTCCTATGGGTTCTCTAATAAGTGCCATCATAGCAAATTTATTAATGGAAAAATTAGAAATATCGATTTTTTAACTCTTTAGACTTTCAACCTTTGTTCTATTATAGATATGTCGATGATATAATTACAGCGGTGCCAATAAATAAAATTGATTCATTTTTAGAAGCTTTTAATTAAAAAAACAACAGAATAAAATTTACTTTAGAAAAAGAGACAAATAACGAAATTTCATGTTTGGACATTCTATTGATTAGTGACTAAACGGCAAAATTTTCTGTGATTGGTACCACAAAGATACTTGGTCTGGCAGATACCTAAATTTTCACTATGGGTTTCCCATATCTTACAAAATTAACACCATAAAATTTTTAACCCAAAAAATTTTAAACTTTCCGATACTAAATTTCACAATAAAAAAAATCCAAAAATTTTGAAAGATATATTATTTCGCAATCAATATCCTATAAAATTAATAAATAACATAATTTGGAAATAAAGACAAAAAGTTATAACTTGCAAATTACACTACCCTGCAAAATTTTGCCCCTGGACAATGAATAGTTGTTTCCGAAGTAATTTTTCACGCTGGATAAGAATCCGGGCTCAGAATTGCTCTATCACGTCAGGTTTTTGAGATATTCTAACCTAAAAGTGCATATATATAAGGTAGTGTATTATACAGTATACCGACAAATTCACGAACATGCAATTTTGAAAATGCGATATTTCGGCGAAAAAGACTTGTACTATTAGATCCCACACATGAACTTTTGAAAAAAAAAAAAAAAATCTCGGTACTAGATAACCTCAAATACGTCAAAAAACAGTGCTTTTTGCACTTTTAGGTTAGAATATCTCATAAACCTGACGTGATAGAGCAATTCGGCCCAGATTCGGATTCAGCGTAAAAAATTACTTCGGAAACAACTATTCATTGTCAAGTGGCACCAAATTTTTAAAATTTTGCAGGGTAGTGTTATGGGACCTGCAGCAACAAGTTTAAACAACAATTTGTTTTTTAAAATTAAAGATAGCATACCTTTAAAGAAACAATCAAATGAGGTGTACCAGGTCCAATGTAGTTACAACAGGTCCAATGTAGTTACAACATTTTACCAACACAGAAGAGACGTCAATAAAGATCAAAATTAAAGCATCAATGCACTCTCACGACATTTGAAAGATACAAACCACCAAATCATTTTCGATAATATCAAAATTCTCGACAAACAAAACAATTTTAGAAAAAGATCGATTTTGGAAATGCTACACATTGAATCAAGTGCAAATTCAATAGGCATTGTAGAAGATTACGCGTATATCGGAAACTTATATGATTTATTCATCTAATTTGGTTTTGTCTCATTAAATGTATTTTTATTCAAATGTATAATACAACTTATAAACATTTTAGAATATAAAAATTCTTTGGTGTTAGTAAATTCACCATACAGTTTCGATACAAAACACTAATGACATTTGACATGCTTACCTGCATTTAAAAACAGCGGCGAATATTGTTACTATAAGCATGCCTATCAGAAACAGCTTTTTTTATTAAGATAAAAAGGGTTGGGCTTGGGCATGTGCGACGCTATTTTGAAAATTATGAAAATCAATTAAAATGTTCACACCGAATCTCAGAGATGTTATCAGGTGTGCGCTAATATTTCCATAAAGTGGATAGGTCAAGCTATCCGAAACATATTTTGTTATTAAAATAAAAAGGGTTAGGCATGTGCGACGCTATTTTGAAAATTGTGAAAATCACTTAAAATGTTCAAACCTGATGTTACACTGTGGCCATTTTTCAAATTCTCAGAAATGTTACTGTGTACAAATCACCTAAACACTTTGGAAAACGAGTATTAACTGGAACCTCCACTGATAAGCAAAATAATGAATATAAAAATACGAAAAAATCTGATAATGCTGCTGATGAACGACATATTCTATAAAATGGATTTACTTTCATAGGCAATGACAAACATGTAACAGAGGTATCCAATACTTGTGCTTTCGACACAACCGCACGAAATTCCTTTGTTTGGATTCTGACGTAGAATTCTTGAAAGGTTTAATACAATCTTTCAACAATACCATTTTCAAATTTATGAAATTGCTAGCAAATTATAAGGACATAAATGACCTTTATCAAGAAACGTCTCAATTGATGTTAAATCTGTACCAGAAGAGTAGATCGATAATTCGCAAAAAAAATGTCATTAAGTTAAATTCAGTGTGTACCATAGCGTTCGTTTTAGAAAATTCTCTGTCTTCTCCATCCATTAAACAGAAACACGTTACTGTTAAAACAACAATCATACATATCCATGAGGGAAACATTATACCTTTCCTTTGAAAATGTTTTCAATTTTATTCGAAATTCTTTAACCAAATTACAAAATGCTATCGATTTTAGTAGCTCGAACTGTCCAACATGTCAAGGGATCAGAACAAAAAAATATTTCAGCAAATATGGCATTGTTATAGCTAATGTATAGCCAAATAACAATAATTATAATATGTCACTTCAAGATGTAAACCAAATAATAAAACTGTCTGGAGCAGATTTTTATTTGAAAGGACTAATTCATTTTGAAAAGTCCACAAGTATTAACGATACAGTACATTTTATAACATATATCAAACATGGAAATATGTGGGAGCAATTCGACGGCTTGGTTTCATTTACAATGGAGGTTAGTGCTAAGTAGTTATAGTTAATTTTTTCTAAATACTACAGAAAATAATTAAACACACGGGAGCAGGGAAAATAACAAGAATAAGCCAAGCAATATTTACGAGATGTCATACCCATTTGGCAAACCTAAATCTTAGAACTTAACTCGTATAATGACTATAAAGGTTGTAAAGAGAATACGTTGAGGAATTCAAATCAATTAGTGCAATTTTGATACGAGCCATACAGGGCTCTTGCAAAACAAATATTTTTGAAAGCTAATAAGGAAGTTTTTAATAATTATTTATTAATTTAATTATTTTAAAGGAGCATTTGATGGGGCAACCAAACCATCAACCAACTGACTACTGCCAACGTGGCAAACCAGACGTTTCGTTTCTCTTGGAAATGAAAGATGATCCCTATAAACGGGCTCTCAGCCGTGAGTGAAATGGATCCCATTGGCTTGGGCGCTCCATATGAATGGTTTATGAACTAATTTTTACAATCATTGATCTAGGAGATCCCTTTTATACCGATAAAGAGGCTCTCTTGAATGATTGTATAAAGGCTAGAGATCGAAACGTTTCGGAGAATACACGAAAAGTTGTCAATGACAAAATCGTCGATTTGTTAATTTTCATAAATTTTTTGCAAGAACCGTAATATACAGTCATACGTGACAACATCTCTGAGATTTTAGTAAATGACCATAGTGTAGCATCAGGTTTGAACATTTTAAGTGATTTTCACAATTTTCATAATAACGTCGCGCATGCCCAACACTTTTTTTCTTAATAACAAAAATTTTTTCGGATAGCTTGACCTGCACCATGATTCTCTAAAAAATAAGCTAATGTGTAGACGTGTTAACTTATTAAAACCTAAGCTTACTTTTATAAATTTGCAATTTCTCGATTTGACTTACTGCTAAAATAATATTGAAAAGTTTCAAACTCATAAAAGCAAGCTCTGTTTTTTACAAGTTTAGTTTATTTTTTAGATAATCATTGTGCTGTCCACTTTATGAAAATAATTCGGGGTAGACTGTGTCTTCTAGCGATAACGTTGATAAGCGGTGCGAGAAATGGCACGATGTATGGGTTTCTTAAAACAAATTTCTTTATTATTAGCGTCATGAAATGAGAGTACAGTGGTTGTTTGTAAACGATTAAGTATTGAGCGATGATACGAGAAGAACGATATGAAGCGCAGCTTCTCAGCGATGAAGTGCCTGCCCAATGTGAGATCTAGGCAAGTGCTCCCAAAGTCGTCGAGACTACAACGGTGTTGAAATCACCGCAGAGCACAAGAGGTATATCGGAGTTCACACTGACATATGGCAGTACGTACTGGTTCCGGGTGAATGCCTTACCTGCTTCTATCAGATGAGGCATTTTCCCTTTACAGTGCTCTCTAGTATTGTAAATCTTCACTTTGTAGATCCAAATTTTAATTAAAATTTATGTGAAAATTAATCATTTTAATTTAGAATAAATTATCTGCCACAGATTTTTTACTTACAAATTGACACCAGAATTGTTCTGATCAGATGAGGCATTGTCTCGCTACAGTACTTTCAAGCATTGTAAATCGCTGTTTTGTACTTTGTAGTTTTAATTACAATTTATGTATTAGTTATTTTTAATTTAAAATTAATTAACCACTACTGGGTTTTTACGCAAAAATTGACACCATCGGATCTTCGATCGGATGAGTCATTCTCTTCCTACACTGGTTCAAGCATTTAAATCGGTCGAAATCAGAGTTTCGCGGCGCGGATTTCTTGCCGCCTTATGACATCATTGCGACAATATTATTCGTGGGGCATAAAGCCGAAGGACCAACCTTAGCAATGATATCTTTAAATAAAAGGTATTGCTACTTATAGTTGATAAATAATTGCCCACACCAAGTGCTAAATTTTTGGAAAATTTTCTGAACATGTGGTGTAAAAAGTTATCACGTTAAAATTGCTCAATTCCTACTGGTTATTTACAGTTTTTTATGTAGTACTACACTTTTTCAGTACACTTACAATTTTCATTAATTTGTGTAGCTATACGTTTTGTAAAATACTTGACAGCGGTATTGGAAGTGAAACAAGTGGAAGGCTACGTTTCGTATACAATAAAATTAGAACATATTTTATTGAAAAAAACATATTGAAAAAGACATCGTAGAAAACATATTTTTATTAAACGCAATTAAATGTTTAATTTAAACCACTTATTGAAATCCCAAACAAAACCATCACCATATTCAAACCATTGTCCTTTTAGTAAATATTTTTTTTTATTTTTATTTAATATCATCAACAATAGAGCCAGAAAAACGATTTATTAGAGTAGAAATAATTTAATTTATTACGCCTTAACAATAAATAATAATAAAATTATATTATCATAAATTTTATAGAGAAAGTGTGTGAAATAGAAACGAGACAGCTAGAAAAATGAATTTTCTATTTTCACCGTAAATTTTCTTATCATAATGAATTTATATGTTTACTTATATAGTCATTGCCGAGCATATATAGAGAGAATTTTGCAGCATTACACATAACGAACAATGATTTTGTTTTTTTTTTTTTTTTTTTGTATAAAATAGACAAACAACAAGATAAGAAAATGATAACAGATGTTTATTGTTGTTGATTTTATATTTCGGGGTTTCTTCGATGTAACAAAACCAAAAAAAAAAAAAATACAAAACAGAATGACAGTTTTTCAATAATTTTCCACTTATCAACATTTTTTATTTTTTTGTTTCGCATGCTTCTTCTTCATACTTTTACCTATAAGTTACTTTGTGCTGGCGAAAACTTTTTTCTTGAAAATGTCGGCAAGAACTTTTATTTTTGTATTATTTTATTATTGAACAACGAACAAAAAATGAAATAAAATAGAATTTTGTAAAAAAATTGGAGGTAGAAAAAAAAATTCGTTTTGAGATAAATTTTTTATGTGTTAGACAAAATTTATTTTAATATGTCAAATTTTGAAATTGTGGTTAAGTTCTTAGACAGATAATATTTATATGTATGAAAAATGGTTTTCGTTTGGTTTGGTTATAATTTATAAAAGCATAGTTTTTTTTTTTTTTGTTTTGGTTGGAAAACTCAATTATAATATCAATATGAAAAATGATTTGTGGTTTAGATGATAAATGTAAATTTGTAGAGACCACCTGTGTAAATGTCTAGCAAGTCTATTAGGAATCACCGAACCGATAATATATGATTATACATTTGGTGTTGTTAACAATCGTGACGTTTCATTTCACATAAGTATTAATGAGATTTTAACGTCAAAATAATATTTTAATATATAGCCGCTATAAATAATGCTATAAAATTAATAATTCAAAGTAAAATTAAAATTAGGTACCTACTTCTCTTTTCATTTGGTGTAGCCACCATTCAGATAATTGTTTTGATTTTCACTTGCTATAGATAAAATACACGTGCATATATCAAAGATCTGTCAACATTTTTTGAAAACAAATTGTGCAATCTACCTGAAATAAAATATCATATACATAAATTTTGAATATTGAAATTTCTAAGAATTTCAAATGATCCATTTGGTGAAAACATGAAAATGAAGTTGTTAATCGCTTGACCGGTAAGAAAGTCTTTATTCTTAAAATATTGATTTGATTGTCTATTTACGTACCTATACGGATTCATTGTTAAGCATGACAATATATTTATACAGATATACTCGTCTATAAGTATATGAACTGCAGATCAATTGAATAAAAACATAATAATGTGTGCTTATTTGAAAAATCAATCGAAGAACTTTATATTGTAATGTTTCGATGTCATCAGCGCGAAACATTTCATCGGTAATTATACTTACTATGAATTTAAGGGAAGCAATAAAATTAAATATTTAACATAAACCTTAATTATAGCATGGGCAAATAATTTATGTTTTATTTTTTAACAGATCATTAATATTGTTAATCTTCTTTAAAGATATTTCACTTTTACGAGTATAATATTCAGCTGAAATTTTTTTATTGTTTCAGAATAATTTTTTCTACGTAATGATAATCTTAATTTACTTTTCATACACAGTGATAATGTTATTTAGTTTTTTTTATTATTATGATTCCTTAAAATATATTATTTTTATTTGGCTCAGAATCAGCCGAAATGATATTTTTATTAAAAATAAATTATATTTATTTATTTTATGTAATTACAATCTATAATCTCCTGTACAATGAACAATTTGTTTCTGACAAAGGGAGCCTATTCATATCTCCGCGCTTTTTCCTTAATTTCATTTATGTATGAGGCTCACTTTAAGGTCCCTGCACAGAATAAAATATTCCAGTAGCATGAATTATTTCTTGTCGTCCATGAATGATTTTGGTATCTCTATTGAACAAATGTAAATTGAGCAATTATAAACATCACAAATTGAGTTACATACACTTTTATTAACACATTAAATAGTGTGGATAACAATCTTTTAACTTCTAACGGGTTTTTTGTAGGGGTTTTTTAACGCATGTTTGTAGAAATATTGTTTTAATGATAAATGACTTTCTTTATTTTAGTATGACATTTTTATTGTTTAAAAATTCATTATTTCTATACGAATTATTGTTAATATATGACGATTATTAAAGGCAAAAAATTCGCTGTGTATATTACATGTTTTTATTCGTCATTACTGATTTTGATGAATATTACATAGATTTAATAATATTTTGTTGACCGAATATACATAAGTACCATAACGAAATATCATAGGACATTCAGAAATGTCTCTTTGTAAATATATTTTAAATAAAACTATAGTAAACGTATATTTTAGTAAACTTTATTTAAAAAAGACGAATTTCTTAAATTCATTACAAAAAAGTAGAGCTGTTACACTTCAGCTGTCAACAGCATCTTGAGGTAGCCAACACACGACTTCTTTTACGAAAAGCGAATTTTGAGAAACCTTTTACAAAATAATAAATCTGTATGAAGTTTGCGTAATAGGTTTCTCAAAATTTCCTGTTCGTAGAAGAAATGTGTTGGCCACACATCAATTTTATTTTTTTTTATTTTTAATTTTTTAATTTTTTTATTTTTCGGAAATGTTTAGTTTTAGTAGTTTTTTGTAAACCTTATACTTTTTAAGATATTGGCAAAACAAATTTTCTGGCCCAAGGGAGTGGTTGACCGATTTGGAGTTAAATTCACTGGGACCTCCCAATTTATCAAAAAAGCTTAAATCTGAAGTTTCAGAGCGATTGGTTAAGCTATCTGGGCTGTAGAGTGGACACAGACTGACAGACTGAGAGAATGTCAGGGGACCTCAAAACAGATAAATCTTTAATAATATCAAGGTCGAAAATTTTCATGATTAGTATACTTACGTAAAAGAAAGTAAAAATATCAATAATATAAAAAAAACAAATTAATATTAATTTTTTGTTAACTTTGAAATAATTAAATCAAGACTCGGAAATACTGAATCGTAAGGCGCTTGTAAATATTACAATTTTTTTTTGTATAAGCAGCCATACAGCCATTCTCTATTTAGTGTATTTAATGCTAAAAACATGGAACTTAAACGCACAGTCGACTGGCGCGAATTCGTTTGTGCCTATTATAAATATAAAAGATTGAACCGTACGTCTTTCCGAAGCAGCAGTGGACTTCGATTCTTATATTGAATTATGTTTTTCACCTACCGACACGTTTCCTTCTACCGACTTAGCCAAAATCAAAAACGAGTTTTGTGAATCTGAAATGGTACATTTGTTCCACATTTTTGTATTATTAACTAAACGATATGTTTTTATAGTCATCCTGAGCAATCCATGCAAGAGATGGAAAGCAATAAATTTTTTGTATCTGTAAAAATGCGAATAAAATGTAAATTCGTAGAGTTCGTTTTTTTAATTTTATTTTAAGAAACTTATCGATCTTCGTATTTCTTTGCTATTGAAGTTCTTTGAATAATTTTTTGCATGAAGGTTAATTTATCTCGTAGAAGAAAATTAGCTCACTGACAAATTTGTCAACGCCATAACGGAAAAGTTTGTTGCTTGCAAAATCGATGGAAATTAGTCTAGTATAGGTTCATAACTTTGAGTATAAGCTGGCCACTCCTCCAAAACCCATGTTATGGATACTTTTTTAGTTCGAATATACTTTTTTCTATATAAAAAACGAGCTTTCCATTTTTGCAAAATAATCGGTTCATCATTATCGCCTCTATTGTGTTTGAATAATAGACTAGTCTGGTTGGCTCTCATCAACTGTGAAATAAATCGTAAGTTACAAATTTAATACGAATTTTAAATCTTAAATCTTTTGCTGTGAACAGACTTGGATCTAATTTTATATGAATTACGGTGGAGTAAATTGATCAACGTCCATGGGCTTTCTTTCCGTTTTTTTAGAAATTATATGATCCATGAGCATTATTTTTGTCTGAAATTGTTTTAAAGTCCACCGTATAGAAAGATATAAGGTCCACGGTCGTTATCACCATTTTGGATTGGCATTAAGGGCCATATGTAGTAATTTTATAAAATAAAGATTTCCATTCTGATTTTAAAATTAAACCTCCATTTTCCAGTATATTTCAAAATTAATTCTTCTTTTTCCAGAATTTCTGGAAAGGAGATTTAATTTTAAAATATTCTCCATTCCTTTATTATATCTACATTTTCCAGAATATTTTAAAATTGCAGTGATTATTTTCCTTTGGCTGCTTTCATTGTATCCTATTGGAGAAACAATATACGTGTGGAAACCCTGTAACTGTCTGTTGTGGATAAAATATAGACCCCGGTCCCGGATTCTTGTATTCCGACTGAAATGACATATTTTACTAGAAAGTCGCTATTGACGTTTTTCGGGTGAATGCAGTAGTAAGTACTCATTGCATAATCATTGCAATGAAATTTCATTAAGATAGACGCTACATTTTACCTGTATATTTTTCAAAATATATTTTACTATTTTTTTGATAGATTTGGAAATTAGGAAACTCAATTTATTTCCGTTCAATTTATGGGTGACGTATTACAATAAGCATATAGTAGAATTTAGTTTACCTAGAAATCTCGCAAGAATGCAGTTTTACAAAAGTTCCCTCTGTAAAAATCAAATTTGCGTTCACAAATTTTTATGTTTCTGAAGAATTTGATTTAAATGGGCATAGTTTCCTAAAAAAGTTAACTTTAAAGTATTCAACATTTTAAGTGTCCTGTTGTTTGATGAATTTTTACTGACGCTATCTGCATTACATGACCTTATCGTCACCTGACAAATTGAGGACAAGAAGCCTTGATTTGACCACCTGTTCTATTTGATTATCTACAAATTATATAGCTTCTTGATAACATATTGAAACTTAAGCTTGAAAACCACTTAATTCGAGTTACACGAAAGATATGGAATAAAACTTAAATTGTATATTCCCAAAGATACTTACCAATGAAAGTTGCAAAAATACCTGATAATTCTAAATCAAAATAACTGTTAAGAATTATACTGAAATAAATTGGAGATTTATAAAATCAAATTTAGTGAATTTGCCAAACTAACCGTTCAGTAATTGAGGTATGACATAAACGATACAATTTATAAGAGCTAATTATATACGTTGCATGCAAACAAGTTTATAGCAGGATTAATAACTAAAACAGATGGAAAACAAGTTCAACCCCAATCCACTACAAACTACATCATAATTAGGTACATTTGAAAACTTTGTTTTTGTATTATACAACTTTCTAATGAATTTGTATTTAACGGCCTATACACGATACGATTCAACTTACAACAAGTTGTTTTACTACAGTTGATTCGACCGGTTGAAGGAAAGTTGCATCGTGTATGAGATTTTAGTATAATCTGCAGTATCGTCCGGAAGTACGGCATGCAAAAAGTCTGTTGTACGACATGACATAAATCCAGATAGTTTTGATTAATTGTAATTATTCATCGCGAGCCAATTTTCATCAAGATTGATAAAGTCTATGCATTAAAATTTTGCAATGCAAGATTTGATCACATCCGTGTAAGTTAAATAAAAGAATTTAAATAACAACACGTTAATACCTTATCTTATGGATTTGTCCAAATTCGATAAATTTATATAAGGTAATTGAAGCATCGGTTCCATGTATTATTAATGATGTTAACCATAAATCGATGAAGATCAATTTAAACCAATCGGAACTCTTACTGTCTGGAGATTTTGCTGGTCTCATTTCATATTTCACATCAATTGACTGGAATGCGCGGCTCTCATCTAATGACTTTGATTATGATGTCCAACTATTTTATAACTCCGTCAGTTTCAAGCTTTCTAAAAATTCTTATGTCAGCTATCCCTAAATTATTCGAATCAATTGTCTGTGCCCACATGTATTTCGGACTGAAATCATTTATAATTGACGAACAAAATGGATTTTCCGTGGTATAGATCTACTGTCACGGACTTAATTGAATTTAAGAAACGTGCTTTGGAGGTGATTGAGGTTAAGGTACAACTTGAAATCATTTATACTGACCTTAGCAAAGCATTTGTCTCGATCAACCATGTTATTGTATTGGAAAAATTAAAATCTTTTGGCATTGCTCATAATTTGATAAAATGGATTGATTCGTATCTTACTGAACAGTATCTTATGACAGTTTTTCTAACCCGGTTAAGGTGCATTCGAGTAGTCCACATGGCTCCCATCTTGGACACCTCACGTTCATTCCATTTTTAAACGATATCACCAATTGTATCAAATCCGCTCATTATCTAATTTATGCTGATAACCTAAAAATATATCCCCCTATATATAATGCGCAGGATGCAACTAATCCACAGAAGGACATTGATGCAATTAGCCATTCGTGTGAAAATAATCGGTTATTTTTGAATATAAATAAATGTAAAGTTATGTCATTTACCCGCTCATTGTTGTATGTAATAAATTACTATATCATTAATAATCCAGAATAATGTTGGCGTTGTCGGTAGGATTTCTTTACTTTCTTGCACAGCTTGTTCAGTTATTATCTCGGCTTCCAATATTTGGTCTTCATGTGGCTGGAATATTTTTTCGAGGTGTTCAGCAAATTTTCAATTTTATTTATTTGCATTGCACAGATTTAGACATTTCTAAATGTAAATAAAAATAATAAACTTTCTCGTAACAAATAATCAAGATTTTCTTTTGAAATTGGAAAAGTTATAACGCAAATTATTGTAATTAAATTTAAAACGTTTTATCATAGATTAACTGGCGCTTCCGGTTCGCAGATTTGCAACCCAATTCCCTGGGATTTCTCAGTATATACATACATACATACATAAAATTTATTTATACATTTTCATGCCAATCTGTTAATCCGTTGGGGCTGTAGGTAGAAGACAGATAGACAGATTTCAAAAGAAAAATCGGAATTCGAAAATTTTAATTATTCATAATATTTTTATTTTATTTTGCTACGATAAAAGAAAATAAAAAAGTCATGTCCCCTCTGTCAACAAATCAGCAATCGTTCTTTAAAACCAAGTGTTTTTTTACCACTTTTAGTATATAACTAAGAAGTCGACCACAATCGGCTCCAAATCTTCATCTTAAACGGATCTGGTATTTGTACATACCCACTGACTATCTCGTTTTTCATTTTATTGTATCACTAAATGAAAAAGTCTTTTAAAAACGGAACGTGATTTCATTGTATAAATTATTATTAGTTTTTATTCCTTCAATGAAAATAAAAAATGAAAGATGAATTAAGATTTTTGCTATATTATACATTTAAAGTTAAATGAATTGATTTTGGCAATCCTATGTAATACTCCGTCAGATACATTTATCAATTTGGCAAAAATTAAGAATTGTATACCAAGAAATAATCTCCAACAAGAATTGACATTTAATCAATTTGGCTTAGTAGCGACAAACAATAATAAAATACATACTTTAAAAATTTTTTTCTAGTTAGATTTAAAAAAAGAAAAACAAAATTTTGAAAATTTTATGAATAAATTATTTAAATATCTGGTTGCTTTTAATTTTGTCGACAAAAATAATTATTTTTCGCTCGATTTAGTTGAAAACAATTTTATTGCCTCCTGTTTTTTGTTTGTTGTTGTTTTTATACCAAGAATTTTACTTGTATCTAGGTATATAAGAGAAGGATTAAAGTTCACCTTTATAAATAAAGAAGATGATTTTTATTTTCATTTTTAAGTAATTAAATAATTTAGTTTTTTTAATAATGAATTAATAAATTCTATTGATTTTGAATTAATTTGGTTTACTTTAAATTTTTTTGAAATATTGTATATACGGCATTAGCAAATATTACAAAAGAAATTTCTCAGAACCTATTTTATAATAGGGCACGTTTCATTCATACATTTTTTTTTTGTGATAAACGAAAGTAGGTCAATCAATATTTATTGCGTCACGTATTTATAACTAGTCAGTAATGTCAATGTTGCATGAAACCTTTAATACTTAACATAAGCCAAAGTGGATACGTTTCGCACAGAAATTAGTTGGTCGAAAATCTGGAATAGCCAAGTTCTATCCTGTTAAGTCATATTCCACAACATATCCCAAAAATCGTTTTAGAATGCCTTTTTCATCACACATGTCAAATTTCACTAAAATCCGTTAAGAAATAGATAAGTTCCATTCTAGTTTACCATATTGCAGAATTTCATTTGAAATTATTTTAGAATACGACTTCCAGTATATACCAATCGAATTGATTATTACACTAAAAATATAAAGGGATGAAACCTGATGTCATGAATTCATGATCATAACTTCTGTCTTCAAAATTAATTCAACTCCCAAATCAACTCATCCCATGCATTTTTGTATAAAGTTCTGAAATATGGCCAAGTAGGATGGAACTTACCCATTTCTAAACCGATTATGATGAAATTCGACATGTGTATTGGAAATGAGATTCTAAAATAATTTTTGTATAAAGTTCTGGAATATAGCCAAGTAGGTTCACTAAAATTCGTTAAGAAATGGATCCTAATGGCCATATATATAATTTGCTACAGGGTCAACTTGAAATGTAAAAAATTCAATTTGAAGTGTAAAACTTGTAGTACAGTACAGTATATGTATATATGTACATAAAAACGCTCACTTTTTTATATATCGATTGCTCAACAGCTCACTAAACCGTAAGCGAACCCTAACTCAACCCCACCTCTCTCTTAAATTCAAAATTCAAAATGTTATATCTTACATCTTAAATTTCAAATTCCAAATTTTAAATTAAAAATTTAAAATTTTAATTTTAAATTCCGAATTCCCAACTTTAAATTCCAAATTCTAAATTTCAAGTTCCAAATTCCCAATTTCAAATTCCAAATCTCAAATTGCTAAATTCAAATTTTTATATTCCAAATTACAAATTTTAATATCCCAAATTCCAAATTTCAATCTTCAAACTACAAACCTCAAATTCCAAATTTAAAATTCCAAATTCCAAACATCAAATTCCAAATTTTAAATTTCGAAACCCTAATTGCAAATTCCAAATTCTAAATTCAACGTTTTAAATCTTAAATCCAAAATTCCAAATTTTAAACCCTAATTTTAAATTTCAAATTTTAAATTTCAAATTTCAAATTCCAAATTTCAAATTTCAAATCCTAAATTCTAAATTCAAAATTCAAAATGTTATATCTTTCATCTTAAATTTCAAATTCCAAATTTTAAATTAAAAATTTTAAATTTTTATTTTAAATTCCAAATCCAAACTTTAAAATGTAAACGCCAAATTTCAAGATTCTAACTTCCAATCCCAAATTCCAAATTTCAAATTAAATTTTCAAATCTCAAAACCCACATTGCAAATTTTTAATTTCAAATTCCAAATTCCAAAATTTCATATTCCAAATTTCAAATTGTAAATCCCAAATTCCAAATTGCAAACTTCAAACTACAAATCTTTCATGCCAAATTGCAAACTTCAAATTCCAAATTCCAAATTTTAAACTTCGAATCCCAAATTCCAAATTTTAAATTAAAATTCCAAATTTTAAATCCCACATTACAAATTTTTAATTTCAAATCCCAAATTCCAAAATCCAAGTTTTCATATTCCAAATTTCAAATTGTAAATCCCAAATTCCAAATTGCAAACTTCAAACTACAAATCTTTAATGCCAAATTGCAAACTTCAAATTCCAAATTCCAAATTTTAAATTTCAAATCCAAAATTTCAAATTCCAAATTCTAAATTTTAAATCTTATATCTCAAATTTCAAATTTTAAATTCCAAACTTTAAATACCAAATTTCTAATTTCAAATTTCAAATTCTAAATTCCAAATTAAAGATATTATATTTTTTATCTTAAATTTCATATTCCAAATTTCAAATTTCAAATTTTAAATTTTAATTTTAAATTCCAAATTCCAAACTTTAAATTGTAAATTGCAAATTTCAAAGTTCAAAATCCAAATTTCAAGTCCCAAATTTCAAATTTTGAACTTCAAATACCAAATTTCAAATCCCACATGGCAAATTTTTAATTTCAAATTTCAAATCCCAAATTCTAAATTCCAAATTCCAAAATTTCATACTCCAAATTTCAAATTTTAAATCCAAAATTCCAATTTTTAAACTTCAAACTACAAATCCCAAATTCCAAATTTCTAATTCAAAATTGCAAACTTCAAATTCAAAATTTTAAATTTCAAATTCCAAATTTCAAACTTCAAATTCCAAATTCCAAATTTTAAATTAAAATTCCAAATTTCACATCCCACATTACAAATTTTTAATTTCAAATTCCAAAGCCCAAATCCCAAAATTTCATAATCCAAATTTTAAATTTTAAATCCCAAATTCCAAATTTCAAACTACAAATCCCAAATTCCAAATTTCTGATTCCAAATTGCAAACTTCAAATTTCAAATTCCAAATTTCAAACTTCAAATCCCAAATTCCAAATTTTAAATTAAAATTCCAAATTTCAAATCCCACATTTCAAATTTTTAATTTCAAATCCCAAATTCCAAAATCCAAATTTTCATATTCTAAATTTCAAATTGTAAATCCCAAATTGCAAACTTCAAACTACACTCCTTAATTCCAAATTGCAAACTTCAAATTCAAAATTTCAAATTCTAAATTCCAAATTAAAAATATTATATTTTTCATCTTAAGTTTCAAATTCCAAATTAAAAATTTTAATTTTAAATTTTAAATTCCAAATTACAAACTTTAAATTGTAAATTCCAAATTTTTAAGTCCAAAATCCAAATTTCAAGTCCCAAATTTCAAATTTTGAACTTCAAATACCAAATTTCAAATCCCACATTGCAAATTTTTAATTTCAAATTTCAAATCCCAAATTCCAAATTCCAAAATTTCATACTACAAATCTCAAATTCCAAATTTCTAATTCCAAATTGCAAACTTCAAATTTCAAATTCCAAATTTCAAACTTCAAATCCCAAATTCCAAATTTTAAATTAAAATTTCAAATCACACATCCAAAATCCCAATTTTCATATTCCAAATTTCAAATTGTAAATCCCAAATTCCAAATTGCAAACTTCAAACTACAAATCCTTAATTCCAAATTGCAAACTTCAAATTCCAAATTTCATATTAAAATTTCAAATTCCAAATTCTAAATTTTAAATCTAAAATCCCAAATTTCAAATATTTAATTCCAAACTTCAAATACCAAATTTCTAATTTCAAATTTCAAATTCTTAATTCCAAATTAAAAATATTATATTTTTTATCTTAAATTTCAAATTCCAAATTAAAAATTTTAAATTTAAATTTTAAATTCCAAATTTCAAAGTCCAAAATCCAAATTTCAAGTCCCAAATTTCAAATTTTGAACTTCAAATACCTAATTTCAAATCCCACATTGCAAATTTTTAATTTCAAATTTCAAATCCCAAATTCAAAATTCCAAAATTCATACTCCAAATTTCCAATTTTAAATCCCAAATTCCAAATTTCAAACTTCAAACTACAAATCCCAAATTCCAAATTTCTAATTCCAAATTGCAAACTTCAAATTCCAAATTTTAAATTTCAAATTCCAAATTTCAAACTTCAAATTCCAAATTTCAAATTTCAAATTTTAAATTAAAATTCCAAATTTCACATCCCACATTACAAATTTTTAATTTCAAATTCCAAAGTCCAAATCCCAAAATTTCATATTCCAAATTTTAAATTTTAAATCCCAAATTCCAAATTTCAAACTACAAATCCCAAATTCCAAATTTCTGATTCCAAATTGCAAACTTCAAATTTCAAATTCCAAATTTCAAACTTCAAATCCCAAATTCCAAATTTTAAATTAAAATTCCAAATTTCAAATCCCACATACAAATTTTTAATTTCAAATCCCAAATTCCAAAATCCAAATTTTCATATTCTAAATTTCAAATTGTGAATCCCAAATTCCAAATTGCAAACTTCAAACTACACTCCTTAATTCCAAATTGCAAACTTCAAATTCCAAATTTCAAATTCAAAATTTCAAATTCCAGATTCTAAATTTTAAATCTTAAATCCCAAATTTCAAATTTTTAATTCCAAACTTCAAATACCAAATTTCTAATTTAAAATTATTTTTTTAAAACTTTTTCTAAATTATTTGAGAAATTAATTAAACGACGATTAGTCTCTTACCTTGGTAAAATAAAATTTTTTAGTGATCACCAATTTGGATTTATAGAAGGAAAATCTACGGAAGAAGCTCTCTTAAATTTTCTGAGCAATATTTTTGTAGCAATTAAGAACTCTCAGAAATGCTCAGCAGTATTTTTGGATATTTCAAAAGCATTTGATACTGTTAACCATGACATACTAATAATGAAATTGTCAAGTATTGGTGTTAGAGGCAAATTATTAGATTGGTTTATAAGTTACCTTCGTAAGCGTAGTCAAATTGTAAAAATTAATAACGTGAATAGTCCTCCAGGTCTTCTAAAATGTGGTGTTCCTCAGGGCTCAGTTTTGGTGCCCTTATTGTTTTTAATTTATTTCAATTCTATCTTTGAAATTAATCTTAGAGGGTGTGCTACAGCGTTTGCAGATGATTTGGCTTTGACATATGCGTCTAATGATTACGTTGATATTCAACGGTTTATCAATATGTATTGATTTATACACTCTAAGTAAATGGTTTTTTTATCACCGACTTGTTGCTAGTGAAAAATCTAGAATTATGCATTTTAGACGGCCCGACATAACAGTTGATCAAAACTTTTTCAAGTATCACGTATACCCGTGCGATAAGAATCCATGTTTTGGGCAATGTTTTGATTTGCCCTGTATAAATGAGTTTAAATACTTAGGTGTAACAATTGACTCACAGCTAAATTGGACCTCCCACCTAACTAATATCAGGAAAATTGTTATTACTGCAGTGCATAAATTTTATAATCTTCGACCTTTGTACCATTCTTTTATTTTAAGAAGGTTATATCATGCTCTTGTTGAATCTATCTTAATGTATGGTATAACTAGTTGGGGTGGCATTTACTTTGCTAATATTGCAGATCTTTTTATAGCGCAAAAAAGAATTATCAAATTAATTTATGCTTGTCCAAGAAATACACCCACTATTCCGCTTTTTCGCGAGTTAAACTTGTTGCTTCTAAGGTATTTGTATGTTTTTAAAGTATTGAAAATGTTTTTTGTTCGTAGCAACAGTTATCATAGTCGAATATACCACGTGTATAATATGAGAAATCCAAACAATTTTGTCGGTCTTCGTTGTAATAGTGAAAGGTTTAGAAGATTTTATTTATATATGGCACCTTATTGATTCCATCTTTTACCTAAACATGTGAAAATGATTCCATCTGCGCAGAAACATACATTTGACAGGGAAATTTGGACTTGGTTACTTGACATCGATGATATCGAGTAATATTTTTAGTATAAATATTAAATTACATTATGTTCTAATGTGCCGTCGTGTAGTTAAATATATCTATTTTAATAAAACTGAGCTTGTATTTTGTTGAAGATTATTGTTAATTATGTAACCAAAGAATATTATATAAATTTTAATTAAAATTTGTTTCAAATTGCTCCACTACAGACATAATGTCTATAGGAGCTCTGCTTTATTTCATATTTTATTATGTTGTTTCAACTAACTTTTAATTTTGTATATATTTTATTGAAATAAAGAAAGTAATAATAATAATAATAATAATAAAATTTAAAATTCTAAATTCCAAATTTTTTTTTTTTTTTTAAATGCTGCCAATGGCTTTATTCTTGAATCTTTCTACATAAGAAACTTACAAGAAGTAATCAAATCATAAGCTAAAATTATTACAAATTTTAAGTCTTAACCAATGTTAATACTTATTGTTGGTGCTCACAATAAATTCCAAATTAAAAATATTATATTTTTCATCTTAAGTTTCAAATTCCAAATTAAAAATTTTAAATTTAAATTTTAACTTTAAATTGTAAATTCCAAATTTCTAAGTCCAAAATCCAAATTTCAAGTCCCAAATTTCAAATTTTGAACTTCAAATACCAAATTTCAAATCCCACATTGCAAATTTTTAATTTCAAATTTCAAATCCCAAATTCCAAATTCCAAAATTTCATACTACAAATCCCAAATTTCTAATTCCAAATTGCAAACTTCAAATTTCAAATTCCAAATTTCAAACTTCAAATCCCAAATTCCAAATTTTAAATTAAAATTTCAAATCTCACATTACAAATTTTTAATTTCAAATCACAAATTCCAAAATCCAAATTTTCATATTCCAAATTTCAAATTGTAAATCCCAAATTCCAAATTGCAAACTACAAACTACAAATCCTTAATTCCAAATTGCAAACTTCAAATTCCAAATTTCAAATCCAAAATTTCAAATTCCAAATTCTAAATTTTAAATCTAAAATCCCAAATTTCAAATATTTAATTCCAAACTTCAAATACCAAATTTCTAATTTCAAATTTCAAATTCTAAATTCCAAATTAAAAATATTATACTTTTTATCTTAAATTTCAAATTCCAAATTAAAAATTTTAAATTTAAATTTTAAATTCCAAATTCCAAAGTCCAAAATCCAAATTTCAAGTCCCAAATTTGAAATTTTGAACTTCAAATACCAAATTTCAAATCCCACATTGCAAATTTTTAATTTCAAATTTCAAATCCCAAATTTCAAATTTCAAAATTTCATACTACAAATCCCAAATTTCTAATTCCAAATTTCAAACTTCAAATTTCAAATTCCAAATTTCAAACTTCAAATCCCAAATTCCAAATTTTAAATTAAAATTTCAAATCTCACATTACAAATTTTTAATTTCAAATCACAAATTCCAAAATCCAAATTTTCATATTCCAAATTTCAAATTGTAAATCACAAATTCCAAATTGCAAACTTCAAACTACAAATCCTTAATTCCAAATTGCAAACTTCAAATTCCAAATTTCAAATCCAAAATTTCAAATTCCAAATTCTAAATTTTAAATCTAAAATCCCAAATTTCAAATATTTAATTCCAAACTTCAAATACCAAATTTCTAATTTCAAATTTCAAATTCTAAATTCCAAATTAAAAATATTATACTTTTTATCTTAAATTTCAAATTCCAAATTAAAAATTTTAAATTTATATTTTAAATTCCTAAGTCCAAAATCCAAATTTCAAGTCCCAAATTTCAAATTTTGAACTTCAAATACCAAATTTCAAATCCCACATTGCAAATTTTTAATTTCAAATTTCAAATCCCAAATTCCAAATTCCAAAATTTCATACTCCAAATTTCCAATTTTAAATCCCAAATTCCAAATTTCAAACTTCAAACTACAAATCCCAAATTCCAAATTTTTAATTCCAAATTGCAAACTTCAAATTTCAAATTTTAAATTTCAAATTCCAAATTTCAAACTTCAAATTCCAAATTTCAAATTCCAAATTTTAAACTAAAATTCCAAATTTCACATCCTACATTACAAATTTTTAATTTCAAATTCAAAAGTCCAAATCCCGAAATTTCATATTCCAAATTTTAAATTTAAATCCCAAATTCCAAATTTCAAACTACAAATCCCAAATTCCAAATTTCTGATTCCAAATTGCAAACTTCAAATTTCAAATTCCAAATTTCAAACTTTAAATCCCAAATTCCAAATTTTAAATTAAAATTCCAAATTTCAAATCCCACATTACAAATTTTTAATTTCAAATCCCAAATTCCAAAATCCAAATTTTCATATTCTAAATTTCAAATTGTAAATCCCAAATTCCAAATTGCAAACTTCAAACTACAAATCCTTAATTCCAAATTGCAAACTTCAAATTCCAAATTTCTAATTTCAAATTCTAAATTCCAAATTAAAAATATTATATTTTTCATCTTAAATTTCAAATTCCAAATTTCAAATTTTAAATTCCAAATTTCAAACTTTAAATTGTAAATTCCAAATTTCAAAGTCCAAAATCCAAATTTCAAGTCCCAAATTTCAAATTTTGAACTTCAAATACCAAATTTCAAATCCCACATTGCAAATTTTTAATTTCAAATTTCAAAATCCAAATTCTAAATTCTAAATTCCAAAATTTCATACTCCAAATTTCAAATTTTAAATCCCAAATTCCAAATTTCAAACTTCGAATCACAAATCCCAAATTCCAAATTTCTAATTCCAAATTGCAAATTCCAAATTTTAAATCCCAAATTTCAAATTCCAAATTTCGAATTCCTAATTGCAAATTCCAAATTCTAAATTTTGAATCCCACATTGCATATTTTTAATTTCAAATTCCAAATCCCAAATACCAAATACCAAAATCCAAATTTTCATATTCCAAATTCCAAACTTTAAATTCCAAATTTTAAACCTTAATTTTAAATTCCAAACTTCAAATTCCAAATTTCTAATTTCAAATTCAATATTCTAAATTCCAAATTCAAAATGTTATATCTTTCATCTTAAATTTCAAATTCGATTAAATTAAAAATTTTAAATTTTTATTTTAAATTCCAAATTCAAAATTTTAAATTGTAAATTCCCAATTTCAAAGTCCAAAATCCAAATTTCAAGTCCCAAATTTAAAATTTTGATTTTCAAATCGAAAATTTCAAATTTCAAATCCCACATTGCAAATTTTTAATTTCAAATTCCAAATCTCAAATTCCAAAATCCAAAATTTCATAATCAAAATTTTAAATTTTAAATTCCAAATTCTAAATTTTAAATTTAAAATTCCAAATTCCAAACTCCAAACTCCAAATTTCAAATTCCTAATTGCAAATTTTAAATTTTGAATCTTAAGTCTCAAATTAAATTCTACATTTTAAACCTGTATTTCAAATTTCAAATTTCATTTTAAATTTTTCCAAATCTCAAATTTCAAATTCTAAATTCAAAATCCTAAATTCCAAATATCAGACATTAAATTCTAAGTTCCAAATTTCAATTTTCAAATTTTAAATCCCACATTCTAAATTTTAAATACTAAATCCCGAATTTTAAAATCCAAACTCCAAATTCCAAAATGCAAAATCAATTTTAGCATATTTCAAAATTCAAATTTCCAATCCCAAATTCCAAATTCCAAATTGCAAACTCCAAACTTTAAATTCCAAATTTCAAATTCCAAATTTCAAATTTTAAATTCCAAATTCCAAATTTCAAATCCCTAACTTCAAATTTTATATTCGGTCAACGCAAAATTGTTTCCAATGCATGTACAAACATACTTTTACTTGTGAGTATTTCGTGGGCGTACGTATCTTATTCAACTACATAGCACTTACATATATTAATATTTGGATAGAGAAGAAACAATAACAACACGATCGATAATAACAAACTGAGCATTCAAAATACGGCGTTTAGGTACAACACCAACGAAAATTCTTCCTTTGAAGAACGAGCAATACATCCAAAATACTATCAAGATTCTGCAACAATATAATAGTAGTAGTACGACAAAAAGACGTCTTTCCTCTTCGAGCATCAACGACCGACACGAAACAATAAATTCTTAAGGGTGGATATACCTAAAATCTTCTTGTTGAATTTAGTTTGGTATGGATTTTTCATGTCTTAAAATAGAGGCATTTTATCAATGTTTGTAACCTTGTTAGAAGCATGGTTTTTTACATATAATTCTGGGTCCAAAAGCGAAAACCACACAAGGGTATTTAAGTGATTTTATGTAGCTCATTTAAAACACTTTTATGTCTGCAATACACTGTCAAATTTTCAAAGCCACTTATAACACATACATTTTGAAAGAAACAGTAATCCAGTTTAAAAGTCCAAAAGTAGCTTGTTTTCACTTATTAAGTGGTTTTCAATTTTGGACACAGAATTAATAAAAACAACGGCCATCATATTATAGCAATATATACACATACTTATGTCACCATATTACAGTAGTTATCATGATCTGTAAATGTTAATGATTATGTTAACGAAAAAAAAAAAAAATGCTTAACACCTTAGAAATTCTAGATGTTTTCAATACATTTTAGATAATCACCCCGTTCCCCTCCCACTTCCTCCTTTCTGATTATAATAATATGTAGATGAAAACATATTTTCTTTTTTGGTAGGCTTAATTATAATAAATTTTAATTCAATACTCGGTTGTTGTTATTATAAATTTTCCAAAAAAAAAAAGCAGATGATATATTTGATTATACATACTATACAGAACATTTATTTATTCATTTTCTTTTCATTTCGCATTATTTCCAGAAAATTTAACAAAATATTTTGTTCAGTTTTTCCTTTTTCACTTTTTTTTTTTTTTGCTGGTACATATATAGAAAATTTTTTGTTGCTCTCTTTTGTAAATGGTTATTAATTAAATTGTGTTGTCATCAATATTGAGGTCTCCCCTAGATATACAGTTAATGTTATATATTACATTATATATCATAATATTATATGCTTTATAACCAAGAAATGTAAATAATAATCTTATTCAATAAATAAGATTTTAGATGATTAAAATAATAATACCAATGTCTACACACACATACTTTAGATTTACTTCTCTAACAAAACTCTCCAGAATCGATATAAGGAAGAGAACAAAATTACTTTTCTAATTACAAAAGGATTATTATTATAAATTTTGCTAAGAATATGATATATGAAGATGTATTTATATGGTTCTCGTGTATAAGCGTACATCAAACATACATATATACATAATTTTTCGATGCTTTTGTGTGTAGCGCACATCTATATACATACATAATTATACACATTTTTGTGTACTCGTATATCAAATGATTTTTTTTTTTTAGAATATAAATTGATTAGACATTTTTTTCATACGATTTTCCTTTTTTACCCTTATTTTCATCTTTTCTTGTTGTTCGCTCGGAAAATGATAAAATAATTTTTCATTTTAACTAAATGGAATAATAAATATCAACATATATTTTGTTCTATTATTTTTTTTGGATATGTAGGTAGGTATATTTATGTGTATATCTTCATATACGTATTTTGTGGATTTTCTTTTGAAAAGAAATATTTTAATATAGCATAAATAAGAAATATGAATTCAATTTTAATCTTGACAGTTTAATAATTATAAAGAAGTGAAATATATGTATGTGTTACAAGCGAACACAAAAATATTGTGCTCTGTTCTGTTTTTTTTTTTGTATCTATGTGAATGAAAAGCTAGAGGGAAAATGTTTTCGACGGTTGTTAATATTGAAAAATATTCATGTAAAATGATTTAAATATTAATTTGGGTTATAATTTTGATTATGTCTTCCTTAATTTATTGAGTCGTGCAATAAATTCAGTTTTATTTTGAATTCCTAAATCACCGTATTATGTTACTGAATTGGGGACTGACTTTTACTTTGGAAAATTATAAATTAGGTGAAAATTAATTGTATGACAACTGATGATAGTGTTAACAGGTTGATCATTTTAGTTAAATTCTGAAACCTAATATCCCAATAATACGATGCTGTATGCACAGTTTTCTTTAAAATGAGACCTAATACACAGTTGAAAAATTAAGTTTAATTTTTAGTGCAAACCTTGCCTTACGACTCATGTAATGCAGTTATTATTAAATTGTAAAATAATATTTTGACTACATTAAAATGAATTTTAACGCATTTATGAAGATTTCTAAAGTAGTATTTGCATTAAAAGTTATTTTAAATATTTTAAAACTATTAAAAACTTTAGAGCAACCTGCTCAAATTGAAAAACATAAAATTCGCTAAAATAAACGGACTTAAATGTATTAGTATATAACACGAATTAACCCGAAATCATCCGTTCATCTTCATAAAATGTTGATTGTTGATATTTATATATAAGGCGTACGATGCTAAAAAGTTCTTCTCTCTGAAGAAAGATGCCATCTAAAGATCTCTTTGTAATTTACGGAATGATGAAAATTTGTTAAATATTTTATCGAACCATTCATTTGTATTTGACCGGATAAGAGTGAATGTAAATATTTTATTGGATGTTTCCTATTCGTTCCATAGGTTTTAGTTTGAGGTCGCCAGGATTCGGTTGATTAATACTGCCAGCTTGGTCCATTCCACCATAGGGAATATGATTCGAGTTCACTGGACATAAACCACGAGGAGCGCAATCAGCTGGATTTTGCGCCAATAAAACGTGTCGCCAATGTTCCCTTGAAAGCGATGAAATGATTTCAGAAGTGCGATTACCTATGAATGTGCTTTGACGACTATGGTGACTTGATAGCCAGTCAAGTGCGATTTGGGAATCAGTCCAGGCGCATGTGTTGTTGATTTTTAAGCAAGACTCTTTCTTAGCTAATTTTATGAAACTAGTCAACACTACTGCCGCAAATAGTTCAAGCCGAAGAACGGTTTGCTGTTTGATGGGCGCTACACCTTTCGACTTGAAGAACACCACCGCTGCGTATGTCAATTGACTGGCATCACAGGGGCCGTGCAGATCTATGACAGATCTATCAGCCGCGTTTATAAATCTGGGGATACAAATGTTTTTAATCAGTTTTAAATTGTTTCTTATATTTGACCATAGAATCTGCTTGTCATTTGGTAGTGGATCGTCCTAAACTAAACTGTTTGTCTAAAGCGTCTACAAAAATATTTTGAATATTACGACGATGAGAGCCAGCCAACCTAAATGATCAAACAGCCGACTTGCTTCAGGAAGGCCTGTTCTTTTTGTAAAATTAGTTGAGTTTGGCAGTTGAGACGTGAACATGAAGCAGTCGACCCGAGGATTCCAATTGATGCCCAAAATTTTCACGGATTCTGCATAATATTGTGTAGTGTACTCTTTGATGTTTTTATTATTAATTAACTGATGATCGCCAGAAATCTTGTTTAACACTTGTATTTAGGTAGTATTTCGTTGAATTATTCAATTAAATTTATTGCGTGGTCTTCATCATCCGCCCCGGTCATTAGATCGCGTACGGTGTGTGGTGAGGAATTTTGGTTATCTTCTGCTATTTGCTTGATCATCTAGTTGCTATAAATAAAGCAGATGCTAAACCGTATTAAATGGATCATTGAGTTGCCTAATTGAGTGGGTGACTCTTTAGAAGGAAGTTCAACGATAATTCGGCCGTCTGAGTTCCTTCGCAGATTTTTGGAGAAATGATCTTTGCAAAATTATTTCTCTGGTTAGAGACTCTAACTCCCAGAACCTTCTAAACTTTGGTCAATGTTAACCATTTTCATTCCAATATTTGTCTGAGTTGACAGGGAAACTAGCTAATGGTCTTTGGGGGGGACTGCATTGTCCCGGTAATCTCCAACCGAACACAAAGTCTTGCAGAATATGTTCATTAGGACTGGTTCTGATCTGGCCATTCTTGACAAAACTGAAAAATGGTCAGCTCCTATTAGCAAATCAATGTTGCTTCGCTTATTGAATTGAGGATCGGTCAATTTGATTCCTGCGAATAATTTCGGATCGATATTGAAATTCTGTGGTAACCTTGGGCTTGTAATTTTAGATAGTACAAGCGCTTCCGTAATGTTTACGGTAACTACATCTTTCCATATACCACTGTTAGGCTGACCTAAGCCATTAATTGATACTCGGGCAGTCTGCTTGTTTAACTGACGACGTTTACCACAGGACTTTGTTATGAAGCTGACCTGGGATCCAGAGTCCAACGAGGTTCAGCAGGGTATCATTCTTTCTCAGTTGTCGACAGCACTTTATATATTGCAGTTTGAAGTATTGCAATAACATTTTAGCGAAGCGATGCAGTTGATGCCTTTTTATGTTCGTTCCTATTCAACTTGTATTGAAGTGTTAGTTCATGACTCAATCGAAGTTTATATTACTTCTCAGGGTCAAGCGTCCGCACCTGTAATTGAAAAAGTTAATTCACATATTGAACTCCAATCATTCCAAGAGGGTTTACATCCGTCGACCAAAAATATTATCAAGGCTTGTCAATTCACTAAAATATCCCAAGCCTCATTAAACATTTCTCAAGAGTATGCACACCTGAAGCACTCCAAGTACAAAATTTTGTCAACTATGTCATTAAAAAGAATATGAATTGGATCAATGTTTTAAAAATCAACAGAATCAGGTGAAATCTGTAAAAGCGATTTCAATTAAACGATGCGCACACGGAGATAAAAATATGCGTTTACTAAACTTATTTTGCATATTATGCTATCGGAATCGGTGTTATTCGAAATTTGCATAAATTTAGTGTATTTTACTTAATAAATTTAGTAAACTTAAGGTTACAAACTAATTACATGAAAACAGCACAAATTAAACGAAATTCTAGTTTTTTTAAGTGTATTTTCAGAAATACGAAACTTAAATAGAATATTGAGAATACATAAATTTGTTAGTATTTTGCGAAATTGTCATCGAATTTGTCATTTAAGCAATTCAAGTTTATTTTAAGCATTTTGGTAGTAAAATTTAACTCTTATTTGCTGACATAATCAAGTAACATTTGCTTGTTTTATGCATTCTAGTAGTAAATTTGAGCGAATGATATTCTTAAATTAGGCTTATTATAATTAATAAATAAATTTATAAATTAGCAAAATCAAGTAATGGAAACTTATTTTTCGAATTTGAATACTCAATAACTATTGATTTAAATTATTTTTTGTTTGACCTATAGATCCAATCCTCTTTCAATATTACAATAAAAACACAAATAAATTTTCATTTATTAATTTAATTTTAATATACTTAATTTTAATACATTTTTTGGTTCTATTGGGTATCTCAAATTTCAGAATTGGCTGATAACTAAAAAAACAATGGCTTCTCGAAGTACAATTTGTTATAAGATTCGCTTATTTTAAAACAATTAAATTGATTACAAACTGTGTTTCATTTTAATTTGATTTATAGCTAAAATATTACATCAACTATTTTAAATTTAATAGTAATCAATTCTATATTTAATGGAATCTACGTAAATTGCAGTACAAAATTTTAATGATTGGAGTTTTTCAAAAGTTAACTAATCTTTTGCGTTCTTAAAATACATCTTATCACTAATATTTATTGTATAATTAATATTTTTGAAAACTAATTCATTTTGATGATAACTTGAATGTTGCATTAGGTAACTAAATCGCATACTATGTTTCTTAGCAATAGAGAAAGATTAACTGACTCCCACATACATGAATATTTTAATCTGCTGTTGTTAGACTCGAAACGAATACGCCATAGATGTTTAATATGCCTGGATTTTGATATTATCATTGAATATTAAGTAATTATATGATATTGAGTTTCAAGGTTTCATTTGATAAATTATTTAAAAATAATGTATGATGTTTCTCAATATTATTAGACACATTGTAACGAATATTCGCTATAATAATTCGCTACAATTTGCTACATAATATGTGTGGTTGATTACCCCTGCCTTGACCGAAATAATAATTCACATTTATTAATGAATGAATGAAATTGATTCACGATTGAAGATGGGATGAGACAAATATAAATGATTCTGTGTTGGTATGAAGTCAATAAGACAAAAATTAAAAAGTAAACGGGAAAGTTCGAGAAAATTTAACAATAACGGGTTGTTGGAAGATATAAAAAGACAAATTTGTGCCATGTGGGGGGTCAGTTTTTTTTACTTTTTTGATCGGATCAGATATAAGAAATATGTTTAAAAAAAGAAAGTAGTGAAATTAATTTATTATAGTCAAACCATTTAAATTTATTTCTTATTATATCCTAAAATAATTATAAATTTATATTAAAATATTATAAAGTTAAATCATAATTAACTAAAATTAAAATCTAATAATAATATTGTGCATAGTGGAAAATGAATAGTGGTCATCATATAATTATAATAATTCTTAATTAAATTCATGAACGATATTAAATTAACATTAAATTAAAATTGTATTTAAGCTAATACAAATCAGTGTAAATGAAGATTACTAAAAATCATAATAATTAAAATTTAATTCAGAAACTATATACTATTAAAAAAAAAAACAATAAAATTATAATACAAGCCTATAAACTAAATACTTGGTGAAAAAATTCTGTATTTGTCGTTTGGTCATAGAAGAATTACTAAAGAAGCATATTTTGTATGAGTCAAAGATACCTAAGAAAATATTTTCAAATATTTTAAATTCAGTTTTTGAAATTTTATGAGACGGAGATAATAATTTCTATTTGCCTCTTTTTTCATTCATGGTTTAAATATACAAAACTAAATGTTTTGAAAATAATTGAAATATCTACAATTCTACGAATACAAATACTAGAAGCCACACCCCTTACAATTTTTGTTAATTTTCTATCATTTAGATTTTGCCTTTGTATAAGCAAAACCAAAATAAAATACAAAATATGAGTTGATTCAGCGTGTATGACTACTCTGTTGCCGAATATCGTGAATTTGATTTTTTTTTTTTTGAAATAGAATGAAGTGTTTTTAATTGTTGGCATTTTGCCTTATAATTCCTGAAGAATAATTTGGCAAAAATAATTACTCTATAATTTAAACGAAAATTTAAATTCTGAAAAATGAAGATTTAATAATCTTCCTTTTCCAGAATTGTGTGTTGAAATATTCTGCGAAATGGAGACTTTTATTCTAATTTTAATATTAAATCTCCATTTTCCAGATAATTTTAAATTTTCAATTCCAGCGCGCGGCTCTTAATTGGCCATATTCCAATAATCTATCTTTTGACGTGATAACGTTTTACACCGCTTGTTCAGAAAACTGACCCGAAATTTAGCCCTTGGTCGGGGGCAATTACTCATCAACAATAAGCATTACCTTTAATTTAAAGATATGATTGCTTAGATTGGTCCTTTGGCTTTATGTGGCATGCATAATATTATCACAGTGACGTCATCAGGCGGCAAATAAACCTGCGCCGCGAACCTCTGCTTTCGACAGATTTAAATGCTTGAACCAGTGTAGCGAGAGAATGGCTCATCCGATCGGAGATCAGATGGTGTCAATTTTTGCGTAAAAAAACAATAGTGGTTAATTTATTTTAAATTAAATTAATTAATTAATAACAACCACATAAATTTTAATTAAAAATTCAAACTATAAAATAGTGATTTACAGAGATTGAGGGCCTATAGCGAGAGAATGCCTCATCAGATTGGAGCAATTCGAGTATTAATTTGTGCTTATACGTGGCAGATAATTTATTATAAATTAAAATAGTTAATCTCCACATAATTTTAATTAAAATTACAAAGTACAAAACAGCGATTAACAATGAACCATGAGAATCCCTTATCTGACCGGAGTAATTCTGGTGTCAATTTGTGCGTAAAGAAACTGTGGCAGAAAACTTATTGTTAATTAAAATAATTAATCTCCACATAAATTTTAATTAAAATTAAAATCTACAAATTGCTGATTTGGGAGAATGGGAGAATGCATCATCTGATGCATTGGAGCCATTCTAGTGTCAATTTGTGCGTAAAGAACTTGTAGAAGATAATTTATTTTAAATTAAAACAATTAATTTCCACATAAATTATAATTAAAATTGCAAACTATAAAATAGCCATTTACAATACTTGAGAGCACTGTAGCGAGCAAACCCCTCGTCTGATCGGAGCAATTCTAGTGTTAATTTCTTCATAAAGAAACTGTGGTAAAATAATTAATCCCCACATAAATTTTAACTAAAATTACAACCTCCAAAATACCGATTAAAAATGCTGGAAAGCACTGTAGCGATGCCTCATCTGATCAGAAAAATTCTGGTGTCAATAATTTGTGCGTAAAGAATCTGTGGCAGATAATTTATTGTAAATTAAAATAATTAATTTTCACATAAATTTTAATTAAAATTTAGATCTACAAAGTGACGATTTATAATTTTATAGAACACTGTAAAGGGAGAATGCCTCATCTGCTAGGAGCAGATGAGCCTTCTCGCGGAGCCAGTACGTTCCACCATATGTCAGTGTGGACTCCGATATACCTCTTGTATTCTGCGGCGATTTCAACATCGATGTCATCGCTAAACTCGAATTCATGCGCTTCATCAAGGACACCTTGGACCCAAACTGCGTCTCCAACACACTAGCCTTGACAACTTTGGGAGTCACTTGTCTGGATCTCACATTCGTCAGGCAGATCACCGCTGAGACCCTGCGTTTCATATCGTACTTCTCGTACTATCGCCCAGTACTTAATCGTTTGCAAACAACCACTGTACTCTCATTTCATGATGCTAATAATAAAGAAATTTATTTTAACAAATCCATATATCGTGCCATTTTTCGCACCGCTTATACTTAAACTTAAACGTTATCACGGAAAACACCTACGGCTGTGTAGAAGACACAGCCTACCCGATTTTTTTTTTGGATTTAAGAATCACATTTCCATCGTATTTGTCGAATTTCATCATAATCGGTTAAAAACTAGCCAAGTTACAAGCTAATCTTCCATATTCAAAAACTTCTTCTAAAAATCATTTTACAGTCACATTTCCATCGTACCTGTCGATTTTCATCAAAGCTGTTTTTAAAATAATCAAGTTTCATCAATTTCATATGAAAATCATTCAATAATCCCATTTCCGTCTTAGGTCTCAAAAATCATAATAAATTAAGAAATAGCCAAGTTATAGGCCAATTGGCCCTATTCCAGAAGTATATCCAAGAATTCCATTTGCATTATACCTGTCGAATTTTATCATAATTGGTAAAGAAATAACCCAGTTACAAGCTTTTTAGGCATATTCTAAAACTTCACATAACAATCAATTAACAATCCTATTGCCACCGTACCTGTCAAAATTTATCATAATCCCAAAAGAAATGGCCAAGTTACTGGGTAATTCGCCATATTCCAAAGATGTATTCAAAAATTATTTAACAATTCCATTTACATCGTACCTGTCAAATTGATATAATAGCTTTTTGGATTAAACGTGCATTTGCCTTTCAATTTGTTTTGTCATACGATATTTGCCAAATATGCAAATTTGCCAAAGATATTTTGATGAAACGTAATTTTGTCAAATGTCGTTTGTTATTTCATACAAAGCCCGTAATAAAATTGATACACATCCCGGTTTGTAAGTGTTGGCGAGAAGTCGAGAAGTAATTTTGTAATCGTGTCAAACAAAGGTTACACAAGCGAAATGAAATACATTTCGTTCCATGCAAATGAGAGTATGATAAGTGACTATATCATACTCTCAAATAATCGTATAATTGAATTCTCTGAATATAATTTTATATTATGGCAATTTTTCATAAAAATCGAAATCCTCCCTGATGCTTAGAAACAACAAACTACACTCTCATTTTCTTTTCTGCTATACCAAAGTAAAAAACTTCAAACTCCTTTCCTGAAAAATTACTTTTTTGACTTATCATACTCTCATTTGCATGGGACGATTTGAATATAACATGCAACATGCCAAAACCAACAAAAATGTCTATACAAGCCATACAGTACAAAGACTTAAGATATAAAAAAGTACGCTATAGTATGATATGATATATTTACATAATCTACACAAACCTGATTTTGTTTGTGTCGTCTACACGGCTGTAGGTGTTTTGCGTGATAACGTTTATAAGATGTTGAGATGAACTATTTTAATATAATATAAACTATACGCCACAATTTCTTTACTCACAAAAAATTGCTTCGATCAGAATAGGCGTTCTCTCGCTACAGTGCTCTCAATCATTGTAAATCGTTATTTTGCCGTTTGTAATTTTAATTAAAATTTATGTGGAGATTAATTATTTTAATTAACAATAAGTTTTCTGCCACAGTTTCTTTACGCACAAATTGACACCAGAATTACTCCGGTCAGATAAGGGATTCTCATGGTTCATTGTTAATCGCTGTTTTGTACTTTGTAATTTTAATTAAAATTATGTGGAGATTAACTATTTTAATTTATAATAAATTATCTGCCACGTATAAGCACAAATTAATACTCGAATTGCTCCAATCTGATGAGGCATTCTCTCGCTATAGGCCCTCAATCTCTGTAAATCACTATTTTATAGTTTGAATTTTTAATTAAAATTTATGTGGTTGTTATTAATTAATTAATTTAATTTAAAATAAATTAACCACTATTATTTTTTTACGCAAAAATTGACACCATCTGATCTCCGATCGGATGAGCCATTCTCTCGCTACACTGGTTCAAGCATTTAAATCTGTCGAAAGCAGAGGTTCGCGGCGCAGGTTTCTTTGCCGCCTGATGACGTCACTGTGATAATATTATGCATGCCACATAAAGCCAAAGGACCAATCTAAGCAATCATATCTTTAAATTAAAGGTAATGCTTATTGTTGATGAGTAATTGCCCCCGACCAAGGGCTAAATTTCGGGTCAGTTTTCTGAACAAGCGGTGTAAAACGTTATCACGTCAAAAGATAGATTATTGGAATATGGCCAATTAAGAGCCGCGCGCTGGAATTGAAAATTTAAAATTATCTGGAAAATGGAGATTTAATATTAAAATTAGAATAAAAGTCTCCATTTCGCAGAATATTTCAACACACAATTCTGGAAAAGGAAGATTATTAAATCTTCATTTTTCAGAATTTAAATTTTCGTTTAAATTTTAGAGTAATTATTTTTGCCAAATTATTCTTCAGGAATTATAAGGCAAAATGCCAACAATTAAAAACACTTCATTCTATTTCAAAAAAAAAAAAAATCAAATTCACGATATTCGGCAACAGAGTAGTCATACACGCTGAATCAACTCATATTTTGTATTTTATTTTGGTTTTGCTTATACAAAGGCAAAATCTAAATGATAGAAAATTAACAAAAATTGTAAGGGGTGTGGCTTCTAGTATTTGTATTCGTAGAATTGTAGATATTTCAATTATTTTCAAAACATTTAGTTTTGTATATTTAAACCATGAATGAAAAAAGAGGCAAATAGAAATTATTATCTCCGTCTCATAAAATTTCAAAAACTGAATTTAAAATATTTGAAATTATTTTCTTAGGTATCTTTGACTCATACAAAATATGCTTCTTTAGTAATTCTTCTATGGTTTGGTAGTGAAATGAACCAAATATGTCATATACCGTAACAATTTGATTTATAAAATTATAAATATGTGTATAATAAATTGAAAACCAATTATATGACGAAATTATAATTATGTGTATAATTCAGTGAAAAACTATAATCCTAATAGTGTATAAACGCAGTGTGTACCTTAAGTGATGAAAAAGGTGAAATGTACCAATTGCCTGATCAAAACACAAAACAAATAAACTCATAATGTGTTTGATAGAACAGGCATAATTATTTTTGTGAATGAAACGTAAATGATTTAAAGACAGAGTTGCATACAAATCTTTACGTTACATGGAGTGCTGCGATTTTTAAATATTTATGAATTTAAAATAAATTTCGGATTACCAAATCTACATCAACAGGGTAATTCTGAATATGGTACAACTTAAAGACATTAATAAAGGTATTGTGATTTTGAATTATATTATTGGATGAACAGTGGATATTTCATATAACTGCAACGAAAACATATTTTTATTTACATAAACCGTATATCCAAATCGAATGACTATACGGAAAATTATTAACATTAAACAACCTTCAACCCCATCAAATTATTATTTTTTTTTTTATTGTTGTTTCATTATTTATAATTTTTCTTTTTCTGTAAAATTTTTTTTAATATTTAAAAAAATACTAATCTTTAACTAACCTAACTTAAAAATGGATTTCTGTTAGATTTTAGTAAATTAATTTTGATCTACTTTGAATTAAAGATTTTTTTTATCGTTATTTGAAATTTAAAAATTAATAAATATTGTTAATAGCTAAATTTGGCTTAAATATAATTTCAAGTTTTAAATTATTTCAAATGGATTTCACAGAGTTCGCTTGTGTTGTTAAATTTTCTTGTTCGTAATTGAATTTTTTTCAGTATGAGATAGTTCCTCGCATTTAAGTGGAGGATGCAGCGCTCGGAGTATGTATGTTGAGTTAGGGTAGGTATCATTGCCGGTGTCATTATTCTCTTTGTTGTCCCCCTTTTCCTTTTTTTTTCAGTTTCTCCTGGCGGTTAATCAAGATTTACTAACGCTTTGAAAATATCACCCACCCCATCCACTGAGCAATAGCTGGGAATAACCATACCGCCTTATCAAAGTTGTTGTTAGTAAATAAAATTAAACATTTTCTGTTAACGATCAGTTTTCTTTACGGATTGATTTTTTTTCCGGTTCTAAACTTACTCGTACTAACGAGGGTTCGTTACAACATCATTCAGCAAAGAGCAACATAGCGTTTATCAGTTGGTATGTAATAACAAACCAAAAGCGTGAAGAAGGAGGATAGGATTCTTATGCGGTTAAATGCAGTTTTTCTTATTTGTTAAGTGTTCTTTTTCATGTTGGCACAATTTTTTTCCGTTTTCTATTTCCCCATAATTAAAATATTTTAGTCTGTAATTAATCGTTATTAAATAAAAAAAATAATTTTCAATAAAATAATTTAAGGCGTTCACTAAACTGTATTTTATAATTCCCTGAAAAGTGTCATGCATTCTATCGACTGAGAAACTTTCGGTGACATGAAATGATGATACCTTCGTTAAAGATAGAATTAAGTTCCTGTTTCCTTATAATTAATGATTTCAGTATGTTGATTACACAGAAAAAAATAATTATTTAAATATAAAATTTGACAAATTTTGATCCAAAATTTATGAAAGGCGTTCAAACTAAATCAAATTTCCTTGTACGAAAATTATTTAACTTTAAACAAATCAGCGCTTGTACTGAAGCAAAGCAATGTTGAATTTTGTATTAAAATTGTGAGTTTTAAGAATGTTTGTAGCCGAATGGTTATATTCATACAAATTTCGTTTAATTAAAAATTCGCTGATTTGCGTCAAACATTTTATTCTTTATTCAAAGTACTTTTTTCAGTTTGAGCGCAAACAATCAACTGGTTTAATATAAAGCAAAAGTTGTTATTTCAACTCCAAATTTTAATCCGAATATAAGTTTGATTCGAGAATAATATGCTTTTCTTGGGACAAACATTGATATTTCAATAACGATCAGAGAATGAGAGATTGTTTGATAATATTCAATCAAAGCTCTCGGTGGTAGAGTGAGTAGAACGATTGCTTTATCATACAAGGGTCCCTAGTTCGATTCCCGACGGTGACAAGATTTAATGTGATGATTGGTTGTCTTGTTTGTAGATGTGTGTGTGTGTGTGCTACGAAGTGTACATTGATAAGCCTGCTAAAAAAATATTCCTTCATTCGTAATTTTCCAATTAAAATAAGAAAAGTGGTGCTTTGTGTCTGCAGCTGTCCAATCATATTAAGGAAAAATGAATCCTAAGCACAACTTTACTCCTCTCCTTAAAAAAACCGAGAGTTCTGATGATGATTTTTTTTTTGTTTCTACTGAAATGATATGAAATGATTGTCAAATCAACGACATTACATAACAACAGAGCTGCAGATTCGTATTAATGCAACGCTATGCGGTTTATTATAAACGCATAGTGGCTATAACAGAGCATAAAGTATTGAATTTGAGTAATTTTGATTTCCTGTCGAGCAGCTATATATTGTCAGCTCATGCATTGGAGGTTTTGGCCTAAAATAAATTAATATTAAACCAAGATTAAAAGTTTTGTATCAAAAAGCAGCCTAAGGTTTAGTATTAAAACAAAGAAATATTAAATCAAGACTTCAACATTAATGACGGTTATTCGAAATCGCATTTGATTTAAATAGAATCAATTTTGTTTGTTATAAATCATTTATTTTTTCTGTGTATATTTATTTATGTTCCGAAGTAGAGCTCTGTTCGCGCAAATAGAGTTTTGAGTATCTTTCTCTGGCATAACACAGAATCGGCAAAAAAATTGTTACTAAACGATCTTGAAAATAACAATAAATAATTGTTAATGAGAAGACGGTGGATTTCCGTTTTTCTTCTGTTAGTGGGCTGTTGCTTTTGTCACGATTATTATTATGATTAAAAATAAATCAAATTACTTTTATTTTTAATTTTCTATTTTTTATATTTTCTCATTTATTTTTTAAATTGAAAAAACTTTCTTTATGTGACAATTATTTTTTTATTTTCGGAAAACTAGTTTCGGATATTCGTACTTCCTCACTCAGTTGCTTATTTTTTCAAACTAATTTTAATTCATCATGATTTATATAGCATAGTTGGGCCTACTACTAAATCCTGGTTATCAAAAGTCTGGTTTTCAAAATCCTGGTTAACAAAAGACTGGTCTCAAAATCCTGGTTCTCAAAATCGTGGTTTTTAAAAACATAGTTATTTTTATTAATTTGGGCTGGCCCGAATTAAAAAAAAAAACTATGTTTTTAAAAACCAGGATTTTGAGAACCAGGATAATACATAGTGCGAGTATATTGTAAATATCAAACATTGTATGTTTTATAAGTTCATACATGTATTTTTTTTTCACAAAATTGAAACAAATTACTTCGTAAATTCATATTCTTTTATTCAAAATATCACTTAATACATGACTCATTTCTAAAATTCGTTACTCATAACTATTTATGTAGTTCAACCTTTTGAGCAATATTTTTGAAATAGCTCAATTTAGTCAGATCATCCCGCTGTTTCATAACATTTGAAATTAGCGTTGATAATCCAGCTCACATTTGCTCGATTCTATTTTTTGCAATAATCAGCTCTTTCCCCAATTCCGAAATTAAATTATAAATCCCAATATGCGGTTTGCCAACCACTATCTGAAGTCGTCTGTGCCAGCCTTCTACAGAATTTTGTGTCTGCATCCCAAACAGTCCAAAAACTTGAGGAATAATTTGGTGTTGATCTACGTTTGCTTTTATTAATTTTTTTTTTTTTTTTTTTTTTTTCGCTGGCGCTTATGACTCCCCCTCTGTTATACCGGGTGATTTTTTTGACCTGATACACTCAAATATCTCGGGAAATAAGCACTCTACGAAAAAAATGGTAAAGATCAACATTGAATTATTCCGCGGGGGAAATACATTAGTGTTAAAATTAGAACCCCCTCACCCTCCTTGTAGGTGAGGCGGGGGTAACTTTGAAACTAAGATAGGAACCCCTATTTTTTATTGCAGATTCGGATTCTACGGCTAAAAATACGTAGGATTTGACTGAAACATTTTTCGATTCATGATAGATGGCGCTGTAATTGACGATATTCAATACAAATTTTTTGAATATAGGTAATGCCCGAGTAATTTTTTGTTGTTGGTCGTGAATAGTTGGCAAACGTACCGTATTTTCGCTATTGCATTCAACAACATTTTTGCGAATAATCTGGGAGGGTCGCATAGTTGAATTTTTCGCTGAAAATTTCAAGTTGGCATTTGCAAAAAACACAGCTTTATCATATGCCACGGGATCGTGACAATGATTTGATGGACCTTTTGTTATTGTATGTGACCCATCCTCAGTTGCAACTGTTACAATTGTCCGTTTGCAGAGCAGCGGTTTCCTATCGGCTGATTGGTTTTACCGCTTCTCTCGAGGTGATAGGCATAGACATCAAGAATCAACTTATCCTTTCATTTGTTTGTTTTAACAATTTTTAATGCCATATTGTAACAAATTTAGATGTACATTTGTATAAAACTTTTAAAATGTTTAACAACTCTTTCACAATTTTTAACTATTTTAGTATACTACGAACCGATTTTTAGGATACAGCTTATTAATTACTCAGTGCGGTTTCATGTGAAAGGCTTTAACAAATAGCGTATTTACTTGAGACATTTACAACAACAATTGCACTAAATAATCCCTGAGAGGGATTAAATAATCCCAAATTTTGTTTGGGATTATTTAAATCTTATCCCATTTTTTAGTTTTCGTTCTTAGCGATAGAAGCCGCCAGATGTCATAATACATGTTAAGTTTATATTTTATTTCGAAAGGTTGGCTTTTGAAAATTAAATCAAATTGGTTATTTTCTTGGGAACAAAATAAAACCAAAATAATTAATTCGAATTCAATTTTTGGTCAACAAAATACGCTTAAAGTGAAATTAGAAATGGAAAATTTATTTTTTATTTTTGGTAAGGGGTACTCAGTTCAACAGCGAAAACCTAAGCTTATATCATTTTATCAGAGATAGCGCACATAAATTTGACAAATATTTTTTAATTTAATATTAAAAATTATATTTGAATAAACAGGCTTTTTTAAAACCAGGCTATAAACTATTATCATAGACATTCATAATAGATTTCTCATTTCATAGTAACTAAAGGAAAAAAACAAAAACTTCTGATAATTCCAATGTATCGTTGTATTGTGTATTTTATAAGGCACTGATTTTAGAATGCGTTGCAAATATAATACGTATATGCAATACACCGATAATATTTGAATGGAAAATTTTTGTTTTAATTTTCTGTTTTTAGTCAAATGAGAGATCTATTATAATTGTCTATGCTATTATTATCTAAGCGGGCGATTTTTATTTCATTTGTGTGTTTGAAAGAACGTCCACTGTAATCATTACATGTCAATTTGTAAAGGCCACTGTTAATTTCTATGTTTTGTTGTAATTTTTGATTTGTTTTGTATGCGATTTTATAGTTGACGTTTTTGACAATCTTACTTATACTATGTGGCTGGTATTTTGGTTGAAGTTTAGGGTGATGTATTTTTTGCTTTCATTTTGAACTGCAGCATACCTTGTGGTTAAATGTTGTTGTGATATTTTGTTTTTTATTTTTGACAATGTTTTATATATGGTGTTTCTTGTGTATCCATTCCTTGTGGCTATGTGTATTATAGTGCGGAGTTTTTTGTTGTAATCAACTTCACTCATTGGTATATTGATCAATCTGTTCAACATATGATTGAATGCGCCATATTTGTGTTGTGTGGGATGATATGATGTGTTGTGAATTGTATGATCCGTCTGTGTTGCCTTCCTATAAATTTTGAAGTTGTGTTTGCTGTTATTATTGCTTATGGTTAAATATAAGAAATTAATGGATTTAAAATTTTTTTTTAAATAAATAAGAAAATATAAAAATAGAAAATAAAAAATAAAAATAAAACTAATTTTATTTATTTTTTATCATAATAATAGATCATTAATAGAATTATCTCCTATAACTAAACCTAATACGAAATACACTTGATATGTAATATTTTCTACAGTAATTTCTAAACCTTTCACTTCCAAATTAATTACTTGTTTGATCAGATTTTGCAAACAGATATGAGCACCACATTTTTTTTTTTAAATAATATCTTAAGAAACATAGTAGTATAAATATTATCCAATTTTGCAGATTGACTAAGAGGCATTACGGAGAAATTATAAAATATGCAAAAATCGTATGTCAACCTGTATGAGATCCAATAGGATCATTGACTTCAACATCATCATAATATAAAAAATATGGTATTACTATTTTATCCTAGAACACAATTTTTTTTTCCATAAATTACCCTGAACAAAATTTCAGATGTTTGTAAAGTATTAAGCAACATTTTTGGCATTTAAAATTGCTTTTTAATTGGAAATTCAATTGGCATAAGTGTACCCATAACTTTTTTTTCTCAAATTTCGTAATACCCTTCTTTATTACTTCGGTGACACTTTCATTAATGAAAAATTTAATTGGAGGTTTATACAAGTTATGTTCTTGTAAGCATTTAATTACTTTAAAATCACCCTTACTATTAATGAAGGAGGGGATAGCACAAATGTCCAGGATATTTCTTATAAATTTAATTTTTTATATTTTTATTTCAGGTACCTAATCAAGAGGCGCAAACAATAGCAAAATCATTCGTGGAAAATTTTATTTATATTTACGGCACTCCCAACGAAATTTCTAAGCGACCACGCAAACTTCTTGTTTTCTATATTTTCTGAAATTTGCAAACTTCGTAAAATCAAAAAAAAAACTATGCACAACTGCTTATCACTCTCAGAGTAATGGTTCTCTCAAAGTTTTCCAAAAACTTTAGGTGAATATTTAAGAGCGTTTTCTCAAAGTGATCCTTTAAACTGGGATACGTGGCTCCCTTATTTTACGTTCTTCTACAACTCATTGTGTGGTAATCCTGCTCGGTATAACAACATCTTCAAAGTTTGTAAATATCCTTTTTTTACAGGAAAAATATCATTGGAAAGAATCACATACAGAAGTCACTGACATTTTAGCGGAAAGGAGCATATAAGTGAAATATAGTTTTACGAAAAACACGTGTGTATTTGTGAAATCTTATTGCCGAATTCTAAAGATTGTTCAAAAATATAAATTAAAATACTTTTTGTTCTCCTAACCGCTATATTACAATGAAGATGTTTGTTAAAATAAGCAGTTATAATACTAAAAGACCAACAAAACATAAACAACAAATAAAATTTAATAATGAATGGGTACCTATGCGGAAGAATTAAAATAATTGCACACATTTGCAATATCTAAAGTAAAGTAACTCGGAAAGGTAATTCACTAATTATTTTATGTTGTGATACATAATATGTACTTACATTATAATTGTGCTAAGTGGAAAGTCAATTATAAAAAAATTAAAAGTATCATGATTGTGACACAATACACAATGTTTAAAAAAACATTGAAAATACAAAACGTAAGGCAACAGATAAGACAACAATAAGGAAAACTGAAAATATATCCACCTTGTGTACCTACACAATCTAGAGTTAATTTGATAGATGAAGTAAGACAAAAAAAAAATTAAATCTGTGTTGTGTAGATTGAAGCAGTTTTAGCTGTGCATTGTAACTTTAGCCAAGTTAATTTTTTGTTGTGTTGTTATTTTTAAGATTTTTAAGATCAATCTTTTTTTTTTTTTTGTTGGTTATATAATTTACGCTATAAAATATGCAACAAGTAAATTTCAATTGTATACTGCTACCGTATGTACATAAATGTATCTTCCGGTAGATTTTATTATCAATTTAGCATTTTTTATTTTCCCTTAAAATATGAAATAAAAAAAATTAAGATATTTACTCGGGATTTGTATCCATATTGTACCTACAACTTGCGGAAAGGGTGCACAAAAAAAAGGTCTTTGATAAAAAATAGAAATCTTTTGGGACGCAGTAGAGAAAATATAGAAACAATGGAAATAGAAAAACTTTTGCCGTCTTTTATTTGCAAATATGCAAGAAACAAAAAAATTGAATTATTTTATTCTCATTTCTCCCCATTCTAAATTTTATTTTTTTTTTCTTTCAATTTTGTGTGTGGACATAAGAAAAACAAAACAAAAGGCTGGCAAAAAAAAGGGTCAAAATTAATCAAAAGAAAAAGTTGGAGGAAAATCTTCTAGAAATTATAAATTTTTGTTCTTATTAAAAAAAAAATAAAATAAAAATTATAATAAAATGAAAAGATGAAAATCTTTTTTAAGAATTATATTTCAATTTTTTTCCTTCCCCAAAATTTTATTACCAAAATATTTTTTTTTTTTTTTTGGGATTTTTTTTTTTTTGCCAGAAATAAATTGAAGTGATTTATTTCATTAATTTTGTTATACAGTACAAAAAAGAAAAATGTCTATATAAGAAATTGAAAAAAAAAAAAAAAATGGAATTTAAATAATAAAACAATAAATTTATTTGAGTTTTAAAAGATTTTTTGTTTTTATTCTTCTAGAATTTCTATTATTAGATGAAAATTAGGCAAATGGTTTATATACGTTTCTGTTGGACTCAATTCACTGTAGTCCTTTTAATGGATTTTGTAATTTTTTTTTTTTTGGTACTTCGACTCAATTGGATTTATTTGTTTTTACTTTGTGCCGTGCAAAACAACAAAACCAAACTGAAAATTATTATTAGCTTTGCAAATAAAATAAAAGTGTCATGAAGACGTTTCATGGAAAATTCGTCATAAATATTTTTTTAATTTTATTGCCTGAACAGTAATTGTTTGAACCGTAAACCTTGGAAATTAGATAAACGAAAAAAAAAAATGCGGAGGTGGATTTGGTTAGATGTTAAACAAAAGGCAAATCAATATTCGCTATCGGTTAATATAAACACGAGAACCTAAATAAATAATTATAAATTATTTATTTCAGCTTTAAATCGAGACAAATAACCATTTTATATCCAAATTTTATAATGTAAGTAGAGTTATATTTTGTTGTTGTCAAAATTTTAAATGAGGCGTTGTTGTTGTCAAATCAAAATAAATTTTAAATGCTTATGATTTAAGAGACTGCGCTTTGTTTGAATATCATATATGGTTTTCATATATTGGGTCATTTTAGTTATAGTACATTGTACAGAGCTTTGTCAGCTTTCAAATTTAGATAATGCTAAATAAAACAACGAATTAATTATCCTAAGTAATATCTTTGAGTATATCAGTGGCGTTTTCTAGTGATGTTCTAGTCGTTCGCCGAACCACTAAACAATTTTGGCTTTTTTTTGTATTTCTAAAAATTTTAATATTATACGCATATAAAAGTTTTTTTTTTATAAATATTATTCAAAATGTATTTTGTATTATACATTTGTAATATTACAATAATGTGTAATCATTTTTAACAATCAACCACCGAAAACTACTGTAATTTTTCTCTATGAACATTGCAATCAGCAGAACCTAAAATGCAGTACACAAACATATTTCAAGGCGTAAAATTGAATGGAGTGAAAGAGAGGCAAATTATTTTCACATTGCCTTAAACAATTCGAATTGTTCGTATTTTATACAGAACCAAACATTTCTCGTTGTTCAACAAAATGAAACGAACATAAATAGAAACGAAAAGGCCGGTATACGCTTTTTCGTCGTTTCTTACCATTGTTGTTCAACATTTACGAGTTGTTGTTGTACGTATGAATACAAACAGTATTACACAATTTCCCCTACTCTTAAACGAACAACGCTACAAACATAATCCAAAAGCACACATGCATATTTTATACCGTAAAAACTAATAAGAAACGATTTAATAGAGAGAGATTAAATGAAGTTAAAGGGGAAAAACTTATTTTATATTGATTTGGTTCATTCGATTTGTTCGTATTTTATTCAGAACCAAAGAAATTTCGAAACAAAACGAATGAGCAACACGCAGGAGTTTTGTTTTAGTGTTACATGTGAAACATGTTTTTTGTTTAATTTTTAAGAATAAGGAAGTTTTGAAAATATTTAATAAATTGAATTGTTATTACCACAAAAATTATAATTTATTTTCAATATTGTTTTATTTATTATTTACTATTAATATAATAATTTTGGTGATGAAAATCCGAAGCAGAACACACAAGACTCACAACCAGGAAACGCCACTGGAGTATATATATATAGAGGAATCACCCCAATTGTAATACTACCTCAATAGATAGCGTTACTTGTATGATTTACAAATTTTTTCTAATTTTTTGTGCATAATATATTTAGGTTGCAATGTATCGAAGTATACAGTAAGATTTGTGGTTGAAAATGAATATAATTTAAACTTTTCCTCTTTCCGCTCGTATCGTAGATGTATAATACAAATACAACAAAAACAACAATAAATCGATTTAAAAACTAAAATGTAGAATAATTTTTTTTCCTATTTTCTTCGTTTTGAATGTTTTGATCGTACAGAATAGTGTGAATGTGTGAGTGATATTTGTTTTGTGTTGATGTTGTACAAAAAGATTGTGTAGGTCATGTGATGTTTGATATTTAAATCTGTTGAAATTTAATTTTGAAACTATGTATGAACTTTAAATACATTTTAAGATTTCTGGAATAAAAAATCAAATGAACGTTCCTGTAGGGATATTTTTACCTCTGCGGTTCGAGTTATAAGTAAAAGTATTTTTGTTTATTAACACGAATACGAAGGATGTTTAAATATTTGTATAAATGGAAGTTTTCTATCGTTTTTCAATTTCCTAAGTAGTGATAAAAAACGGAATGTGTGGATTAAAGATTCAGGCAACAAATTATTGAAAATAACCACAGAAAAGTTGAACACTCCCATAAAATTTTTTCGAAAATCATTTCTACGACAACGATATTCGTATTTTGGGATCAAAAAAAATTATAAATAAAAATGTGTATCCCGTTTCGTTCGATAAAGAATATGAAGGTTTATCAATTGTTCCAAATATATAAATTAGAAAGACATTCAAAAGAAAAGCTACTCATATCACCGAAGAAAAATTGATTTTGCCAGAAGTTCAATGTTTTTCTGTTATAGATAATATATCCCTCACTATTTCGCCATTCCTTGAAGACTATCATTTATCACTGGAAGGAAATCGATCACCTGCCGGTCCAAATTTAAGAGGAAATATTCAAACCGTATAACTAATATTTGTTTATCTAATTTTCATGATAATGATGTAAGAACTGAAGATCAATTTCCTGTCATGCCTCATATTAGAAGAAAAAAATCCAATATAATAAATTCAACGAAAGTTCCTAGATTTATATTTAATTCACCAAAACAGAAGAAATTAGATTTCTTATGCTCAGATAATTTAGTTAAAGAAACAATTAATGAAATGTTTAGTCAAAAAAGTGATCCGGTAAGAAAATTTATTTTGTCTCAGTTGCATCATAAAACTAATGCTCATTGGCAAAATGTCGAACGAGATTTATATTTAAATGTTTACTATAAATCTCCATCCCATTATAATTATATGTTAGAATTAGAAGTTTCATTGCCTGCGGTGTCAACCATTCAAAAATGGCACTCAAATGAAAAGTGTCGCAAATATGTAGCAGACCAAGAGAGAGTGCACTTCTTTCAAAAATGGATAAAAAATGTGTGTTGTTATTAGACGAAATAACAATCAAACCGGAATTAGAATTTAATACTTCTGAAGATATAATATATATATATATATATAGGTTTTGCACTCCAAATTCAACCTTTTACAAAACATATTCATCATTTTCCAAATCAAATTCGCTTTTATCCAAATCAAATTCATCATTATTCAAAAAATATCCATCCTTTTCCAAATCAAATTCACCTTTTGCCAAAAAATAATCATCCTTTTCCAAATCAAATTCATCCTTTTCCGAATCAAATTCAACCGTAGAGCAACAGAATTTATTTAATTTAATAACTTTAATGTATTTAAATTCTAGATACAAAATAACAAGTATAATAAAATAAATATACCGAGGTTTATGCCCCTTGGCTTATTTATTTTATTTAGGCATCTTAAAATTCGCCCTATAATTATTATAAACTTCGCCTTAGATGTCTCCATCAAGTTCATCATAAATTTATCGCAAATTAACTTTAAAATTCCTCCTAAAATTACGACAAAATTATTTTAAAATTCACTCTTAAATTCAACCCACAAGTCAGTCTAAAATTAACCCTAAAATTCAATAATTCACTCTAAAATATGCCCTTATTTTAGAGTGAATCACTGGAAACCCGTCTCTAAAATTAACCCTGAACTTCGCTCTAAAATTCACCCCAAGTGTCAGAAATTTGGAAAGCATAAACCCTTAGAAGCTTAAATAGGAATTTTATCAAATATGTATAAGAATTCTGTAGTTTGGAAATTTTAATATGTAGTGAAAAAATTATTTTAGGATTTTATAAATTTTTATTTAATTAAAATTCATCATTTATTTGGAATTTGGAATTATTGATTTAAGAAATTAACGAATTTTGCAACGTAGTTTTGAAAGAAAAAAAATTAAGAAATTTAGGGAAATGGGAGTTTAAAGATTTAAATCTTTAACAATTCGTAAAATTTAAGAAGCCTGACATTAAAGAGTTTTACAACATTTTTGAAATTTAGAAGTTGTATTAGGAATTAGTTAATTTAGACATTTAATACATACATTAAGCTTAAGATTTTCGAAATTTAGAAAATTAACAAATTCCATAGGTATTTGTAAATTTTAGGAATATGGAAATTTTAATAATTTAGAAATACAAAAATATAGTGTATGTATACGGTTCTTTGGTATAAAAGAAAATATTTAGGAACCAACAGTTGCTCATTTCACGAGAAACTGCGATGGACCCTTCCATTCAGTCGCGGGTTAAGGAAAAACGGAGTTCCAGGCAAGTTTAGTTCCTCCACCGCCTACCGGTACAAATAATTAAGTTTTTCCTGGTTCACCATTGAATCGAGAAAAACATTTTATACGCCGCAGACCAATATCAAAAACTTGGAATAGCAAAAAATTTCAATAATTCCAAAATAATCTCAAAAATATTGGTCACAAAGCATCTCAAAAATTCTAAGTACGAATTATCAGTGAATGACAGGAGTTCAATCCGATGTTTTTAATTTCAATGTGATTTTCCATAAATATAAAACTTGAATTTGGCAGTTTGAATTTGATTTGGAAAAGGACGAATATGTTTTGAATAAAGGTGAATTTGATTTGAAAAAGGATGAATTTGATTTGGAAAAGGATGATTATTTTTTGGCAAAAGGATGAATTTGATTTGGAGAAGGATGATTATTTTTTGGATAAAGTTGAATTTGATTTGGAAAAGGATGAATATGTTTTGTGAAAGGTTGAATTTGGAGTGCAAAACCTATATATGAATTTTTAGATCATGGTCATTTAGGTCGAAAAAATATCATTGCAACTCATGGTTTGATTATTATTTTACGTGGTTTGAACAGTAATTGGAAACAAACTTTGGGAATTTATATCGGTAATGTCAAATGTGATGAGTTGCATCAAATTTTCACTTACTGTATTTCTGAAGCAACACGAATCGGATTTGATATATGTGTTGTGAATTGTAACCAAGGCAGTAACAAAATAAGTGCCTATAAACTGTTAGGAGCTTCGGAGCCAAAGCCTTGTTTTTTCTTAAATGAAAAAAAAAATCTTTTTTATGATCCGCCACATCTGATTAAAAGTTTAAAAAATGGGTTAATTAATGCTGATATAGTTACACAGTTTGGTAGAGTTTCTTGGAAAATTTTAGAGAAAGTTTTTGATTTTAATGAAGGTACAATTAAAATATTTTATAAATTAACGAGGAAGCATATACGACCAAATGCATTTGAGAAGTTATCCGTAAAATTAGCCACTCAAGTGTTCAGCGACGGAGTTTATATGGGAATTTTTGCGGCAATCGCAAATGTCGTTTTCACATAAGCTGAAAAAACTATAGCCAAATTTTCAAAAAATCCAGATAAAAGTGCAATTTCCAAAGAATTAATAGGCATTATCGAAAATTTAACAAATAGCGCTTTGGAAATCCGATGGAAAAATGGCAATATCTTATTGTTTTACGGGTATCCAACAAATCATTTTTTTTTCGCTGGCGCTATATCCCATAGAGGGATTTGGCCGCTTCCTTTTGAAGTTTTGTAATCATTTTTGTTAACGGATAATGAGTGATTAATTCATTGATCCTACCCTTAACCAGCCGTGATTTTTTCATCATCCGCCGGGAATCGAACCCGGGACCTCCGGAGCGTAAAGCAAGTATGCTAACCACTGTGCCACCGGGGTGGCAAACAAACATTGGGTTTGAAGAGTTGTAGTTTATAGAACACTTAGCCAAACAGAATATGATTTACTGTGAGAAAATAAAATGTGAACTTCATTATATTGGATTGCCAATTGAACTGATAACCTTGTTATGTCCAAATTAGTGTGTTTTGGCATTAATTAGAAAATATGGATAAAAAATGTGATATTACATTAGCAGAGAATATCAAATAGGGTGCTTACTTCTTCCCGTAGTATTCTTTCGGAAGATATAAAATTGTATACGGTTGTATAAATCACAACACTTCAACGTCAATGTTAAATTTCAGTTTATTGAATCAGGTATATTTTTCCCAGTTATTTAAAAATCAGTCGGCCCTTAATTTGCTATTTAGCGCAATAACGCTCCAATACAAAAGAAGTAACATTGCCTCAAAATTATATAAAAATATTGAACATAATTAGTTGCCTAGGCCAAGGCAGAGTTTTATTTGCCCTTGTTGGGGTTTAAATGAACCCGGAAGGTATTCGCAATCTAGCAAGACTAAAAATGTATTATGGGGTGTTTATAAGACCATGTGGGATAAGATTCCCTGCGATTTTACATAATTTTTGGGCCACTTCCGAGACGTGTTGGAGGCGTAATAAAAATGTTCCAATGGTTCACAAATTATAAATGACTTAATTATTATTTAATTAGCCAAAAATAATTTTAAATTTAATTAATTTACTAATTATTTTTAAATTTTTCTGCATATCACAAATACTAATGAATCAAAAATATGAATCACAAATACTTTTCAATCAAGTTTAATTGAATTTATTTGCATTACATTATGAATTTATTTATGAAATTTATATCAAATAAAACGTTATTTATAATCAAATTAAATAAGACAAAAAGAAAATCCAAAAAAATAATTTTCATTGGTTTTATATTACAACAAACATAAACGTTACCTAAAATTTTCTCATCACAATGACTAATGCATCAGATAGTAGTTTTTGTCAATTAAATAATGTTAAATCATAATGTTTATTCTTTTGTAATGTTAAATAAATTTATATTAAATAAAATAAAATTATAAGATTGTTTCATTTTTTTTAATATTTTGAAGTTTTCTAATGTTTTTTTTTTAATAAAGAAAAGCACTTTTTTTAAAAACGGCTAAGCGGATTATGTTAATTTTGATCTTAAATGATTCTTGAAAGGTGAAACAATACCCAATTTGAAATTTTCGAGTATGTTAAAGTTGAATTTAAAGTTCATTCAGGAACACCGTGTAATGCTATTAATTTATTGGAACAAACCTCATCTACACCATTTTCAGAAACTGATGCAAACGAACACATTGATGAAGAGCTTGATTTAGAAACTGTGGAAGCTGCAATGCTCGATGATGAAGAAAATGACATAAAAGAATCCTTCAAATCAGTAATGAAAATACAATAATAAAATATATTTCATTAAAAAATTGTGCAAATGCATAAGTAGCTGGTTTTTTGGCACACAAATTTATTCTTAAAAATAGAGACGCAAAATTTCAAGAAAAAAACAGCAAAACTAATAAAACGTGCTTACCATTCAAATTATACGGAACAACAACTACCTTGCAGAAGTTTGACTACACCATCAATGTTTGTAAAAGATTTAAAGGAAATTTTATTGACAAAAATGGCTTCCGTAATATTTTAAAAGCAAAATTTCTTCTTCCATTATGAATCTCACAAAGATGAAATAATGAAATAAATCAATAAATAATCATGTGAATTAATCAAGTTTTAAATAAATTTATTTGAAATATTTTGAAAAACAATAATTTTTTTTAAAATTACCTATAATATACACAAAACATTTCTTTAATAGGTGCTAAAGTTTACTTGTTAGCTGTCTTCTAAAATGTCATTCTAACCATTTAAATTTGCGCCGTCAGTACGAATTAAATCTAAATGCAGCAACAACTGTGTGGTTTATTTATTCTCATTACAACAAAATTTACCTAACAAGTGATTTTGATTAATCTTCAACTCGAGCTGGGATTCAAGTATACTCTGTATTTTTTTGTTACTAAACCAACTTTAGTCTGATATGTTAAGCACTGATTGTATTCATTATTATTTCTATATTTCACAGAAAATAAATTTCACTTGTTGCCATCTATAAGCAATTATTAAGGCTCTACGCACAAATCCTAAGATTAATATATACCACAATAAACTGCAGACACTTTGTTTTATTCGTCTCATGACTAATGAAACATATTATGTAACGGAAAACCAAAAAGTTTATTTAAAAAATGAGGAACGACAATAATATTGCTTATGTTTGGATGAGTATGGATAGGTATAAATATTAAACAAATTACACTAAAAAACAAGGTATACATATGTATAATGTATTGTGAAAATGAAAATAAAAAAAAATTTAAAAAACACACGAAAAAATGGATTTGTGTACCATTCAAGGTTATTTCTTCGTTTCATTATTATTATTCATTCTACTTGTATTATTTATAAAAACATGCCGATTGTCGCGCTCTCATCTTGCAGCGAGGTAGTATTACAACTTTTTTTTCGGTTTGGTGATTGCTCTATATATATATACTCAAAGGTAATATTTAAAATAATTCGGGTTCATATTCATGTTTTTTTCAATATTCATGTTCATTGCCGTAGAGAAGGGGTGTTGCGGGCGGTTGAACCACCCCCCCCCCCCTTCCCCTATGTTTCATGTTATGTGTTGATCCACACAAAATAATTTATAAGTTCAGTAAGGCAACTAATCATTCCCGGTTATACCTAGATTTAACTTATTTTTGATTCTTCATATAAAAGAACATTTCTTTTACAAAACGGTATAATACTAGCCTTTTTTTATAGATCTGTGTAGAGTGTAGAACTTTTTTCCAGATTAAATCGAAAATAGATTATCTAAGCGAAGTCAATTAAAATGTTTAAAAGACGTTCAGGTATCTACCGGTTGAACACTTCTACCTATTGATTGATTGATTGATCAGAATGTACGACCAAGCCTAAGCAAGACTCCCGGATGACGCCGGGCCCTCCGTACACCCTTTACAAATAACAAAACCGAAGGAAAGGAAAGGTATGTTAATAACAAAGAATCAACCCGGTTCCAGACACCTAAGTAGTTGATAATTAGTAAATTTGTTAGTAGTATATGTTAGTAGATTATTTATCACAATACAACACAATTTCGAGTTTACTGATAAGTTCCTGGAAAGTTGTTTCAGGTTCTTCAATAATTTCCTAAATTTAAAATCTACATTAATCCTTTATAATAACTATTCTAAGATTAATTAAGTATAAATTTAATTCTCTGTAATAAATTAAATTAATCATTATATACTTCAAATAAATTAACATTAATAGTTTGTATAACAATAATTATACCAACTACCACCCATTTCGCTATTGCCTCAGCCAGTGCCAGCTTGGTTGAGTTTCTCAGGTGTTTCTAAACTAAAATCATGTTAACGATTATTTATTAATTTTTAATATAAATACCAATCTCAACATAAATACCCAAACTAATACCAAAACTGACATAAACATTAATACCAATATTAACATTAACACCAATAACAACACCAACACCAATACCAATATCCACATCGATACCAATACTAATGATTCGATTAATCGAAAAATTAATTTCACTAAATTTAATTTAATTTTAATAAAATTAATTTAATTCCATCAAATTCAGTGAACCCATAACATAATTTACTGAACAGCCATTAACACCCTTAAATAAATTAAATTCGGCATCTAAATTGAAAATAAAGAAAATTAATCACTAAATAAATAACCTGAAATTCAAGATGCACGCAAATTTTAATTCTAAATTATGAATTTTAAATACTGCAATAAATATCTTATATTTTTTTAATATTTTTAAACCAAAATTCTAAAATTAGAAACCAAATCTGAAATCCTATAAAATTCCATTTCCAAATTTATAGCTTAACTAGTTATTGAATACAGAGACTACCTACATAATCAAAATTAAAATAAATAATTGCTTATGGCTATTCTGCTTTACAATCCACTGTACAATAGTTTAAATTAAATCTGGAACACATTAAATACATTAAATAATAACAGTTTTTTTAAGTTGCCCCTACTAAATTAAATTAAATAATTGGGGTAGAAATCAACATTAGTATATTCTTATAAGTACCATATATGTATGTCAAAACAATCATCACCAAATTTTGATTTGGCTCATAATCTTAATTACAATTTTCAAACACACAATCTGCTCAACAAAATAACCGCTAGTAGAAGATATATTATAAATTTAAATTCAGATTCCTTTTAACCTTGCCCCAACCAATATTGTTATGACTTATGAACAAACTATCTAAATCCAAAACTCCTCATTTTGGATGATTAAAAACAAATTTTAAATTTTATCAACACATTTCATTAAAATAAAATTGTTTTTAATCCATGTCTAAACATACTTTATTTGTGAGTACATATTTCATGCGCGTATTTATCTTATTCAACTACATTATGTCCATAGTACTTATAAATATTATAATAGAAGAAAATAAAAATTAATATGGAAGTATAAATATATTATAGTAGTAGTATGAATATATTATAAGCAATGACAGGGTAATCCAACTTTATTCCTAGAAGTTTTCATTAAAAGTCATTAATGTATGACCCACCGGTGAGTCGCGTGGCAGCCAATGTGTCAAAGAACAAGCAATATCCAACAACAAATAAGATTCTTTAATACACATGCAATGCAATGAAATTCAAAACATGTGTTTACTAGAAATTACAATTGCTTTGGATATTTTCACAAGACACAATATATATTCCGATAAGAACAATTCAACTGAGCCGAATAATATACAGTCACAAGAAATACAAGAAATTTAACAATGTTGTTGTTGCAAATGTACATTTCCCATTCCCATCACCAACATAAATTATTGTTACGTTTCTACTTTTTGATGCATTTTCATAACCAATACATTGTACTAAACTATGACATGAATTTATAATTTGTTATGTATTGCATAAAGCTGTTTTCGATTCAAACGTTAAAATCGAGAACGAAGTAAAGATTAAAGAATCCCATTTAAATTGAACACACATGCATTTGTTCTACGTATACAAAATACACCTGTGTTAAACGAAAGAATTTCCCGTTTTATACCACACAGCCAAACATATTAAAACGAGTAGAAAATTAAAATTAAACAGACCCATATGTTCTACTAAATATGTCCATGTATATACCAGAAATTTTAACTGAATAACCCTTACCAAAGTAAAATTATATAATCAAATAAAAAGAAACAAAAAAATGTTTACAGAATTCATATCACATGTATGTATATAGACCAATACATGTAATATGAAAATACCTTTGTAACGATATCTCGTTAGAACCGTTATTATTTTTTTTTTTTTTTTTTTTTTTTTTTTACACATGTTTCTCCTTTGATTCCATTGGATATATAGATAAATTCACTTTTACACTACACTACACTACACTACACTACACTACACTACACTACATAACATTAACACAACACAATACACAGTAACACTATTTTAAATTAATTTAATTTAATTTAATTTTATTTAATAATAAAAACTTAAAATAAATTTCAATTACGGAGATAGACTAAAACACGTCCATCTCCATCGAGCGTTCATCGCGCACCCACCGGTTGAACACTTCTACCTATAATAACAAAATTAGCACAAAATATTTGTCAGATTTTTACTATTACTCTTAACCTAGATAATCTCTCCAATTGGAGAGACTTCGAATAACCTGCGAAATCTAATCGGCGGGAAGCGTCGATTGGTATTATTAAATATTCACAGAGATGTGGTTATATAAATAGACTGTGTCCTCAATAAATTAACCTTAGTGTCATGACGAATCAATATAAAACTATAAAAAACTAATAAAAAAATAAATTCAAATAAATTGTTCGACGAATTTTTGGCTACGCCACTGTCCATGTTAGATCAAATTTTCAATAAAAGCAGTGTTATACGTTGTTGTTGTGAAAATCATAAATGGGGAGTTGTAGTTGTCAAATCAGCTGACAATGGCTTTGATATTCATAGCTTTGTAAAATTATCTTCAAAGATTTGTCATTGATCTCGTGATCAATGTTTTTAATTCAGAAAGGGTCCTCTCAGTAACCTGTATGACTAGCATTTGGAGAATCGGACAAAAAGGGCTCTATTTCCTAGAAAATCCAGATCGCCATTTGCAATTTTTAGTGTATACTTGATATTTGCCACTGATTTTGTCCTCGATTTTAATTCAGAAGGAGTTCTCTCAGTAAACTATGTCACTACTATTTGGAGAAAATAGGATAAGAAGGGCTTAATTTCAATAAAAGCCAAGATAGTCATAAGCAATTTTGGATGTACTCGAAATATTGAGTGATTGATATTCAGCCTTTTGTAGAACTGGCCCAACTGATTTGTTATTGGTCTTGTCGACGTATTTAATTTAAACGGAGTCCTCCGGTGCATCATATTTTTACGGCTTAATTTACGGAAAATAAATAGTTAGGGGTCCCATTTAATTGAAAAACTTGCCGTTGATCTCGTCAAAGCTTTTAATTTAGAAAGAGTAATCTCGGTCAATTATATCACTACTTTCTGGAGAAAATAGGATAAGGGACACGGCTATGAAGTTTTCAACAAAATCACAAAAATAACAAAACAATTGTGCATGTATCGTCGGTACAGTTGGCAAAAGCAATGTAAGACATTTTTTAGAGTTTTGTTAAGTCCCATAATACAAATTGAATAAAACTTTTTTTTTAATTAATTAAGGAGCATATTTAATGGAATAATTTTTAACTGAAGAGCTAGCTATTCAGAAAATATATTAAACGTTCACTTTCTTATGGATTGGCCAAAATTCAGAGAAGTGAGATACATGGCTAGTTAGCTTACGAGAAGGGCTATCAATTAGAATCACCCCCTTGTAAACACGATGACCGAGACCCATTTGTTATTGACGATGAATCGGTTTATTGAAGATGACGTGTAAGTTTTGCAAATTTAAAATTTATCAGCAACAGGGTGTTCTATGATGACATTCAGTGTACAAAAATTGAAATTTACGATTCATCGTCAATAAAAGTGGGTCTAGGTCATCGTCTTAACGAGGGGTTAATTTTAATGGGGACGGTAAGTTTGCCGGCTTTTCAAAATCCCGCCTTCAAAATCCCGCTTTTGAAAATCTTGGTTTTGAAATTTGAAAGACGAATTTTTTTTTAATTCGAGCCGCGCTTTCTAGTGAAGGAAAATTTTATAAAGTAAAATAAAAATCAAAACCGAGATTTTCTGAAAACCGGGATTTTTATTTTTGCAGAATCGGGATTTTGAAAAGCGGGATTTGAAAAGCGGGATTTTGAAATGCGGGATATCGGTACGACCCCAATTTTAATTGATAGCCTTTATTATTTATAAGCTAGCCATGTACCTCATATTTCTGAGACATCTCTGTATTTTGGCCAATCCATAAGAAAGTGAACGTTTAATATATTGTCTGAATAGCTAGCTCTTCAGTTAAAAATTATTTCATTAAATATGAGCCTTAATCAATTAAAAAGAAAAGTTTTATTCAATTTTTATTATGGGACTTAACAAAACTCTAAAAAATGTCTTACATTGCTTTTGCCAACTGTACCAGTTCATGCACACTTTTTTGTTATTTAATTTTTCTGTTATTTCTACAAATTTTGCACCGCCATGTTTTGTTATTTTTCAGATTTTGTTGAAAACTTCATAGCCGTTAAAATACTTATTTTCTTAATAACCAAAATGGGAATTATGTAATTTTTAGGATACATTTAATATTCAGCGCTTTGTCAAGTTGGCCAACTGATTTGTTATTGGTTTGCTTCAGGTTTTTAATTCAAATGGAGTCCTTCCAGTACAATAAATCATTACCGATCAAAAGGCTCCATTTCATTATAAAGTTATAATACCAAAGATGAGGAAAAATTGTTAAGAGTTTGCAATTCATTTTCGATCTACAAGCATGTCAAAAATAATTTATTTCATGATCGCAGATCGAAACTGAATTGCAAACTCTTAACAATTTCTCCTCATTTTAAATATTTATCAATCTGGAATATACTAGAATAATTTATAATACCAAACTACAATTCTGAATGATATTACCTTCATCAATTTGTATAATTGATTACTCTGGCAAACCTTCCCTGGAAACAGATGGCCATATGTGATGTTCAGTGTGAATTTGATATTCATCGCCTTATTGACCAGCCAGTCATTTCTAGTTACGTTTTTAAATCATTTAGGTGTTCCATCGTATTTTACTTAAACGAGGAGCTTCATTTATGTATTCATTGTACATTCACCCTGTTTAGTGACGTTAAATAAATAAAACAAATTCAAATGCTTACCTTGTCTTCCCCTAAAAACATCGTTTCAATATCATTGGGCGCTTTCAGGTCCCGCAACATGTTGGCATTATAAATTTACTGATGGAAAAAATGACATTCGATCTATCACGTTGCCATGCATTTTTCGATAAATCGGAGGCATTCAGAAAACATCATGTTTGTTTTAGTCAACACGTTGCCAACAGTTGGCGGACCTGAAAGCACCCATTGGCATTTTTCTCGAAACCTTTATATACTAGTGACTTATTCCTCGTATAGTGATGGGGAAGACAATGGTGATGGTGATGGTAATTGTGATGGTGATTGTGATGATGTACGATGGTATGATGGTATGATGGAAGAAGGTATGATTGCTGTTGGTGCGGTTGTATGATAGTATGATTGTATGGTAATATGATGGTATAATGGTGTAATATTATGATGATAAAATGGTATGATGGCACGATGGTACGATGTTACGATTGTATGATGGTTTGATGGAATATTAGTATGAACCATTGCATCCTAATAATGGAATATTAGTGTGATGTTGTGATGGTATGATGTTATGATGGTATGATGATATGATGGAATGATGGTGTGATTGTATGATGTTTTAATGATGTTTAGGTCTTTCTTTAATAATTAATTTTTTTGCTTTAATTACAGACCAATTTTTTTATTTACTATATGTATATTTTTTTTAAAATTGATTGGATACAGAACGAAACGCCAAACAAGCACTTTTAATAAATGTAATTATTGTTATTACGTGTAAAGTGTGTGTTGTAAAATAAAGTAATTGATTAAATTGAATAATTGGCATTTTTGGATAATTGGGAATATATAAATCGGCTTGTATTTATACATTTTTTAGTCACTCGAGTGGGACGCGGTCCAACGCATCAATTTTATTTCGATTTTTGTATGCCGATTCGCCAGCCTGTGTGGCGTGTTATCATTTTTGTTATAGCCAGTATTTGTAAGCAATCAGTTGGTATCAACCGTATGCGGTCCAAACCATCAATTTTAGATTTCTTGTGTGCAGGCATCCAGTGAATCGTCAGCCTGCGTATTGTTACAGCCGAAGCCAGCTTTATTGAAGGCAATCCATTGGTATCTTGGTTTTTGTACTGAATATCAAGTAAATAATTTTTAGTTGAATACTTTGTGCTTCATATTTATTACTCGGTTATCCGTAAGTGAAGTGAAATTCATTCAGTTAGTTAATCATGTCACATATACAAATTTTGCTACATTATTACTATGTAGGTACAGTGAACTCCAGTCGTTTAATTAATCACTTTCACATGTACGTATTTTGTTCGTTTTTACCAAAATCTCTCCACTCGGTTATTTAATCGCATTAGATGTACATAATTTGTTCCGTTTTTTCTTACCAAGTGAATCGCAATCGATAATTTAATCGCGTCACATGTGCATAATTTTTCGTTATTACCAAGTGCAGTGAATGCCAGTCTGTTATTTAATCGTACGAATATTTTATCCTGTTTAGGTATACCTTACATAATTTTAATCCTCACCAAGTGCAGCCAAATCTACTTTATACCGCTAAAACCAAGTGCAGTGGAGTCCACGTTGTTATTTATCCGTTTAACATTTTTTTACATATCCTTTTTACCGCTATCTGCAAGAAAGTTTTTATTTGAAATGAAAACCTTAATAAAACGAAAGAGGGTGACTAAAGCTCAAATGACCAATGATGACATCGCTACTTATGATTAGCTATCCATTCGATTAGCTACAACTCATGATAGTTACAAGATATTTGTTAAAATTGAAGGTCAAATGTGGGAATTGGATAATATAGTTGTGTTGGAAAGGAATACAATCGACACTCAATATTCGTCAATTGTAACAAGGACATTGGTTCTCATGCGAAGAAAATAATTAGATACCACCACAAGATGTAATTTGATAACGAATCTATCACTACATGAAAGAGTCTTGTTTAGGTATACAACTGGTCATAACCACACTTCATTCATTTATTCACCCTGTACGCGTGAATATCACAAGTTGTACCTCTGCTCCAAATTTAAGGCAATGCATGTTAATTCAAAAAGAGGCTTCATCACAAATTCAAATCATTGCTTTAATTGTCTCAGTGATGAACGTTCCATAAACCAATGTAGAAATAGATGGCATTTTCAAAAGTGTCCAAGATGACATAACACGCTGCTCCATTATGTATCAGATACACGTATCATCCAAGAAAGCTCTCAATCTTGTATGAACGAGAGGCAGCATCCGATAAAATTACACGAACCTCGTAATGGCTTCGACCAATCCAAGAACTGTAACCGATATCGACGAGTCATCTGTATCTGTATCCCAGTTGCCGACCGAAGTGGATTGGATTACAACTCGAGAAATTTCAGTGTATCTATATCTTACCATCCGCCAAGGTCCACATCCAAGATAAATATGGCAATTGGATAAATTGTTGTGGATTATTAGATTTAGGTTCTACCCATAGTTTTATTTCAGAAAGTTTGCTACGAAGCCCAAAGACGCAGTATCACTATTAACACATTCAACCAAACGCAAGCCGGTATGTCGAAAGAATCGCTAATTAAACTCAGATCACCCATCGATCACAATTTCTAGATGGATGTAAAAGTTTTGATGGTAAGATGACCAATAAAAAATAACGAAAAATCACTAGTGAAGATATTTATGCAGCCTGCAATTTCCGGGCCTGATAAAGATTATTATCATCGTACCCTATGGATGGAAGATTCAAACGCTAAACTAGAACATTACCGTTTAAACAGCGTAACCTACGGTACATTACCTGAACCACTTTAGCCACAGCTGCACTTCGTTTCTTGGCAGGTTATTTTTATTTTAGTTATTAAAATCACCACCAGCTAAGATTACCAAGCGATCGTCCCTGTCGAAGACGTCACGAATTTTCAATCCGTTGAGACTATTATCCTCGGTTACGAGTCGATTGGAAATAACGAACTACAACCGAATATTTTAAAGGACTAGCAATTCGGGACTAGTTAAAGTTGCTAAAGGATATACAATTTTCGATATGGTTATACATATATCAATGGTGATCATTTGGAACTACATGCATTTTCAGAGGCTTACGCTGCCGCTACTTATGCTCGTGTAGTTTCAGTAGATGGAGGGGTCCAAACCAACTTATTAATGGCTAATACTCGTGTTGCCCCGATCAAGGTACTCACAATTCCAAAGTTGTAGCTGAACGGTGCTACATTACTTGTCAAAATACTGGGGCATCCAATTCCGGAATTCCAAATTCCGGTATTCCGGAATACCGGCCCATATTTTGGTTTCGATTATTCCGGAATTGAAAACGGTAATTCCGGAATTAATAAATTTCCATTTTTCACACTAATTTAAGAAATTTCAATATAATTTTATGTAATTATTGGCAGTCTTGAACTAAAGAAACAAAAAACTAAATACTGGGAAACTTCTCTAAATTCATTCTTGAAGACCCAGAAATGTTGGTTAATCGTTGGAGGTGGTTAGTTTAAGGAATAAAACAACCTAATAATTAGGCTACAAGGAAATTTTTCTTCAATTGTAACAAAAAATTATACGTTATTTTCAATAAATAAATACTCAGGCAAACTGAAGATGAACAACCTTTCGGCTCTCGAAAACAGTAAAGTGCGAGATATTCTACGCTACCTAAGTAGCTCTAAATCGTTCCAGTAAAGGTGAAGGGGATACGTTCTGTGCCACTCTAACTAATCTAACATTACCTACAATACTAAATTTTAAGTTTTATAGAATTCATAGAATTAATAGAATTTAAAGGATGTACAGAGTTTTTGAATTTATAGAATTCAAAGAATTTATTGTATTTATAAAAATTAAAAAAACTTTAGAAACATAGAATACATTTGTAGAATTTATAGAAATTACAGAATTGTTAAAATAGGTTAAAATTGAGTTTGTACAATTTATAAAACTAGCAGACTTAAACAATTAAATGAAATTATAGACAAATTGATGAAATTAATAAAATTCTTAATATTTAGAAAATTTATAGATTTTATGAACTTATTAGAATTTATAACATTTACAGACTTAAAACTAATAGAATTTATTGGATTTTTAAGATTTACAGAATTCATCGAATTTACAGAATTTATAAAAAAATTTAAAAAACTTACTGAATTTTAAAACTTTATCCAGAGGATTTGTAAAATTTGAAACAATAGGTTATTCCAGAATTAGCCAAATAGATCAAGATCCTCGTCAGATCGAAACTAAATTGTAAAACTCTTAACAATTTCTCCTCTACCTAAATTTATAAAATTATTCAAAGAAATTTTTGAATTTACAAAATTTGTAGAATTCAAAGAATTTATAAAACGTATGGAATTTATAGAAATTATGGAATTTTTAGAATAAGTAAAATTTGAGTTTGTAGAATTTATAGAACTGACAAACTTGAAACAATTTTTTAAACTTATATAATACAATTTGTGGAATTTATATAATTTAAAGAATGCATGGAATTTAAAAAATTCATAAAATTTATAGAATGTATAGTGGTTATAAACATATTAGAATTTAAAACATTTAGAGACCTTGTAGGAATTCAGAGAATTTAAAAAATTTATAGAATTTTCAGAATTTATAATATCTAAAGAATTTATGGGATTTTAGAATTTAAAGCACTTTAAATTCTTCACGAATTGATAGATTTTATGAAATTAATAAAATTTTTATAGTTTGCATATTAAGGGCCTGCTCGAATTCTGTAGTAATTGTTGTCTCGTAGTAATTTTTGGCATATAATAGGGTATAAAACGCACTCATCAGAATTACTACAGTCTTGCCCTGTAGTAGAGTTTGACAGATCGGAAGTAATTAACGTTCGTTTGGATTTAAACATAAAATTACTTAATTTAGACTTTATAAAATTTAATTTAAATTAATTAATATTATGTACAATAAAATTCTAGACTAAATAAATGATTTTATTTAGTGATCCTCCAAAATATAGTTTATGTACTATGACTATAAGTAGCACCACATTTTACTTGGTAAAATGTTAGTTTTATTTCTCGAAAAGAAAAAATATAAATTTCAGAGCCTTTAGGGAATTTATAGTTTCACCACAGAAAAGAATGAACAGATATGGAAGTTCCAAGTCAAGTATTTACATAGAAATATTCAATCAAAAAAATGTATTCCTGCTCTAATCTAACCAGTTAAGACAGAGACAATATAATTCAATATTACATATTTCGCTTCTCTTCTTTGTATAAAAAACAAAAAAGAAGAGAAGCGAAACATATTATTGTATTATATTTTCCCTGTCTTAACTGGTTAGATTAGAGCAGGCATACATTTTTTAGATTGAATATTTCTATGTAAATACTTCACATGGAACTTCCATATCTGTTCATTCTTTTCTGTGGTTTCACGACAAGTCATACTCATTTTCAGTTATCTTGGAATTATTTGTGTAACTGGAAATGAACCGTCTTGAATGATTGTGTCTTTTACCAACTACAATTAATATAAAAACTACATAAGTTTGAATGTTTGATTGTTTGATCATATTCATCCATCTTTATTAATTAAAACAACATAATTCAACAATCGAAAATAGTTAACGTCAAACAAAAATAGTATTCGGGCAGCGAAAAAAGCAAAGGAGAATGTTTTACTTTTAAAGTGTCAAAAATTACTACGAGACAACAATTACTACAGAATTCGAGCAGACCCTAAGGCTTATATAATTTATAGAATTTACAGAACTTATAGAATTGTACTACAATTATGTACTCTTACTATTTTTATTTTTTCCACTATAACGAAGTTACATATATCGGGTAAGTATTGTAATCGCGAAAAAAATTTTGTTCCAGATTTTCACATTTCTCGACGAATTAGGTTACCAGGACCCCGAAACACCGAACAGAAAAATGTCGTGTCCGTCCTTCCGTCCGTCCTTCCAGTCGCACATTTTTATTATTTTTGTTTTGCCTCCCATTCTCACAAATATTGATAGTTTTGGTCGAAATTTTGTACAAAGATAGATTTTTGTAATAAGCAGTTGGTGTTAAGTTTTAGGTCAATTCGAGTATAGAATACAGGGGGTTGCAGTGGAAGAGAAAACTGCCAAACAGATTTTCTCAAAAACGGGACCGACGAATTTTTTGTTATGTTGATAATAAATTTGATAATTCATCATCTACCTGTTCACAAAATTTGAAGTCGATTGAAGCATTGCGTGGGGATAATTTTAACAAAAAGGAGTAATATAAATGTGTTTATCTGTTACCGAGGTAATGTCGAACTTTCCGAAGAAATATTTTTCTACAGTCAATACACCTTGCAAATTCCAACAATTGTTCCCTAGGTGTCTTTAAGATAAAATAAATAGATTAACGTGTAATATGGAATTTACATTTTTAAATTTACCTAAAATACTTTGCTGGTGGCAAATAATATCGTCAACATTTAAAAATAATTATATCTAGTGAGCTTTTAAATATAGCAAGATATTCCCGTTTCTATGACATTAATATTTCTGATAGTGACATTTCTGTGACGTTTTTTTTTTTGACATTTTATGACATTTTAATGATTGAAATTTCAACGAGATGTTGATCGATACATTATTTGTGAATTGCTTTCATAAAATCGCCTTTAAAGGTATATTTCTGAGTAATAAATTCTCTTGGTATTCAAAGTCGTATATAACTCCGAATAGCAAATTACTATGGAATGTCTTTAAAATAATAACACGCCATTAGGGTGGAGCAGGTTTAGGAGAGCTGGCAGATATATAAATTGAACAAGAAGGTGGGATTATGTAATAAATGATAATTAACGTTAATTCTGATTTTGTATTGTTTGTATTTTACTATTTTGTATTTTCGAATGGTATACAGCAATGCATCGTCCAGACTGCAGCACTGAGTAAGGAACTATATCGGCTAATTCTGTAAATGAAGAGTAAATTAAATCCTTAAGGATTTCCAATGGTATATACTAGAGACGTATAACTGGTTCTAATTGTTAAAGGTCGAAGATGAAAAATGGCGAATGTGACTTTGATTGCTGCCCAACACGAGTCAGTTCTAAATAATTTAACATTATTTGTGAATCTGTGATTTAGCGGTATGATAGTAGAAGATTTATATTGTCGTGACCAATTGTGTTATTGGGGAAGAGGTCTCCAAAATTTAAGAAAATCCGTGACATATTTTAAGGACCTTGCCTGCCCAAAATAACGGAAAATGTTTGTAAAATATAAATAGTTGGCTTGGTGATCTTTAACGGATGCTTTCTGGGAAAAGTGTCGTCCGAGAGTCGGATAGATCCAATTTTTTTTTCTTGTCCTAAATATAAATATATCTTGTGGGTACCCAGGTACCCGGGTGCGAACAATGCGATGGCTTAAGTTTAGTTTAATTTTTTGTTCCTAAAAATAAAAATAAAAAATTAATTGAGCTTTTAATTTGTTTGCTTTTGAGCTAAATAACGACGATCCAGAAGCTCAAAAAGAAATTTTCATTTGTCTTTTAATTTTATGCAAATACACGGCAGTGGTGGGTACCCGGATACCCGGATATTAACATATGGGTTAAATTGGGTGTTTCACACTAGATTTTAACATAATTTTAATTGGAATTAGGTAAGAATTAGGTTGCAATACGAGATTTAATCTCAAACAATAACAAAATTTTCTTTGAATTTAGTTTAGAAATTTTGAGTGAAATTTGAATTAGAAATTTAAATTTAAAAAAATGGTTTTGGCATAGGAATTGAGTTTCATTGGACAATAGATGTACTATAAGTGGATTTTCAATTAGAAAACAAAAAAGTGAGTGCAAATTAGGTGGGGCAAAGAATACCTTTGTCTAGCAAAACCAAAATACATATTTTACAATTCCATCTGGATTTGAATAAACGTTGTATGACATTTTAATACGAAATTGAGTTAAACTTCCAAACTGTGCTTGAATATGAATTGTAATTTTAATCACGCTCATTGAATTAAATTGAAATAAAAACTTGAGTGAAATTTAAAGTTTTAACAAATATTTAGGTGTTATACTTATTGATTATTGCAATTTTCCTTTTAATACATATAAGAATGGTGTTCACCATAGTAACTTAGTTTAAAATCAAAATGGATTAAAAAAAAATTAAGATTTTTGGTCAGAAATTTAATTCCAAGCTGCTTTCGAAGTTAAACAAAACGATAAATGGAATTTTGAACATAAATCTAGTCGGAATTGGTCAACTGCATTCGACAGAAAGAAAATTGGTTAAGAGAACGAAATTTTAAAAACTGAAAATTATCTTGAATGAAATTTTAAGTCGAAAACAATTTTAGCAAAATATTTAATGCACTTTATGTTACTGAATTTAAATTCTAAACACGATTTCAACAAATTTTTAGATAAACTAAAAAAATCAGGAATCGAGTAAAAATCTGACAGCTTTTTATTTTATAAAAGTATATAAGGTTAATTGAATAAAATCTTAAGTAGGAACTTACATTAGAAATAGAGTTTTAATTACAATTTGATTTAAGCAAATATATAAGCATGTAACTTTAAACTTAAGTTTGGAATTCGGATAGCTTTTAATAACAGTTTGGGTGAATTTTAAAAATTTAGTTAAAATTACTCGAGCAAACTTTTTATTTAGAGCGAGGTAAAACAAGATTTGAACAAAGTTTGCACTAAAAATTCAATTTCAATCCAATCGAGAGTTTGAGCAAAAATTTGGATGCAATTTTATTAAAAAATATTTCAAAACTGAGTTTGAATTCCAAATTTAATTAACATTTAATTAACACAAAATTATACTAGAAATTTTGTGATATTTTGTATACAAATTAAGTGAAAATTCTAACCTAGATTTATCTAAATATGCTTGAAAATTAGAACAACTTCAGCTCTAGTTGCAAATGCATTTAAGAAAAATTTGAGTGTTATTAGAAATGCTGAGAGTAGAATTTAAACTTCTTGTTTATGTCAAACGATTTATTAGATTTGTATCAGAATTTTGAGCAGAAATCTTAGTAAGTATGGAAGTTATTGAATTTTAAGCAGTAATTGCAAAAAATGTTGAGAAGAAATTGAATTTAAATAGTAATTTTGACTTGAGTTAAAACAAAACTTTGATTTAGTTTTTAGTTTGTTGAGTTTGTATTTCGAATTGGAGTAGTATATTTTGGATATTTTGAATACAAATAGGTTAAGTTTCAAACTTGATTGAAACAAAGTTGACTGAGGAATTGAGTTATAATTTTGAGTGAAATATAAAATACAAAATGTACAGTTCAATTTCAGCTTTCAATTTAAAATTATTCGATGTATCACCACGATGTATCAAAGAAGTGAATTCTGAAAAATTTAATTTTTGTTGTTGTTTTCAATGTAAACTTTGATCTGATCCGGATCACTAATGCGTCAAGAAATGCGGCTACTATTACGCCTGTTTTCAATGATATACTAGGTGCTATAAGGAACTAGAAGACCAACACGAAAACTATCTTCCCTTAAGTATAGTGTTTTAATTTTTCTGTATTTATTGACTCCTTTACCATAAAATAAATTGTCCCAATTAATGTTGAGTAAATCATTTTGAATCAAATTATATCTTACATTACGAAAATCAATTGAAGGAAGGAAATGAACATATTGAAACGTTAATTTATTTAAACGAATGGTAATCTGAAGTGGAGGATATAATGGATCGATTTAGAAACAAACGAGCTCGAGATAACATAGAATATTGTACAGAGCTTTCTGAGCTTTCAAGTTCAGGTAAATCTAAACAAAATAATGAATAAAATATTTTAACTAGCATTTTAAATAATTTTGTTCAATATTCTAACATTTCTTATAATTAGATATTTTACATTAAATTTTCAATAAAACCGATGTAATATTTTGTTGTTGTCAGATTTTTAAATGAGGATTTGTTGTTGTCAAATCTATAAAATTTTTAATTATGTACTTTAAAACGAAACACTTGGTCATTTTAACAGAATGTTATATATTTAAGCAAATATCTAAATTGATGAATATCACAAACGCGCTTATCAGTTCGGCTTGGATATGGCAATGATTAAGAGTATGGTTAGGGGTTATACCAGCTTTATTTTTGCTCTGTAAAAATTTCTTGGTTATGATCAGTTTTTGTTTAATTAATGAATTTTGTTCTTTACAGCAGATTTTTTTTTTTTTTTCGTTTTATACCAGCTGGGCATTTTTGTGGATTATAGGGTCACGTAATCAGTAGTGATGAATGGTTGAAGCAATTTAACCAGTCAAGATCAATGAAACACTGATCAAGTAGAACTGTAAGTTATGTATAAATATGCTCTCAAAATTTATGTTTTTCTTCAAAAGCAAAACAAAACAAAAATTGAATGATGAATAGCGAGTAGTAAGCAAAATCAATATGGATTTCACAAGAGCGTTGAACTTTTCTCGCGATTGCTGATAAATAAAATTGAATTGAATCTGTTTACATATATTTGTTTTCAAATACCGTTCATGTTTTCTATTTAAATTTTACGCTTCAGTTCGAGTAATATAGTTTTCCAACATTTATCTAGTCTATAGATATAAAGAGTAAACAAGTATATAGTTGTTGCATTTTTTCCATATTTACCTCCAAGTAATTTTCTCAACTTTGCACACCACCTAAATGTTATTTATTTAAAAAGTGCTATGGTCGATAGCTTTTCTATCTCCATTTTATTTAAATTTGATTTCCGACACAAAAATAAGAAATGGAAAATTTGTTTTTTCACAAACACCTTCGAGCTATTGGATGTAAATTATCAGTCGTTTATATATACATATATACGTACCTATATATAACTAACTATCCGGTACAATAAAATACTTATACATCAATAATATTATTTATATTTATACTGTAATAAACCTTTTGAGAGTTTGTCACCTTTCTTTTAAAGACACAATTGGAGCACCGTAAGCTGTTGTTGGGAATGGTATATACATATAGCAAACTATAAAATCCAGCTATATTGTTGTGAATTATATAAAGTTAAACAAAGGTACGGGGTTATTCAATTGAGTTTGCTACATAACTTTTTGCGAAATTAAAATGCTGCGGGCAACTCTATTTCTTTTCGTATTATCTGTAGTCGTACCTTTTACAATTGAAAACTATATCTTTTTATTTAAATGCTTTTAAACGGAAATTGTATTTATGTAGTAAACTTTTCACGATGTGATTATAATATTCGATACTATAGTAAACAGATTAAATTTTCTGTTTAATTTCGAAGAATTACGAAAATAATACTTGTTTAAAATAATTGAAATCAAATGAGACACCCCGAAAATGTGTATTTGAACTACATTGCTAATCGCACAATATATGTACAGTTTTAAATTTAACCCAAATCGAAAAATAAATGTAGGTCATTTATGATTAAATTTGGATAATATTTACCAATCCATATCCATAACAAAGTATACTGTAACAGAAACCCACAAATTTTATAACACGTACATACATACATATATCTATAAATAAAGCGAAGACCTATCCCTTAAAAAAAAAATCTAATATCTAAAATTTAATATTTATAAAATATATGTTAAATAGACCAAATCCTATTTATTTTAGATCAATTTTGATGAGTATTTTGTATTACAAATTCGACAAATTATATTTCGGTGTAACATAAAACCATAAAGAATACAAAAAAAAATATTTTTGATTGATTTTTGTAAACCTTAATTCATGAGGATATTAGATAGTTTTGTGTATATTAATTTACAAAAATATAAACTTTGGATAGAATTTTTCGTTTATAGTATACATACATTGATTTAAAAATCAGACATGATAAACTTGAAGTTTGATTTGGAAATGTATAAATAATATAATGCTATGCAGCATTAATAAACTGAAGTAGTTTAGGCCAAGCAAAGGAAAACAGCTTATTCTCAGCAATATACCTAGATGTTACGAAATGCGCAACCTGGCTTATATTGCTGGCTAATTAATTATTCAGCGCGGGCGTGAGTTTGCGTTTGCCTCATACAAAATATAAAAACAAAAAAAAACAACGAAAAATAAACCTTATGGTTTAGTTCGGCTGAATCTCCAAATCACTGCTTCCATTGGATCGAACACGGAATATTTCTTCCTCTCATTCTTTGCAAGTATAAAGACTACTGTCCGAAAATATAGCCCTAGGTACTGAAAATATATAGAAAATATTTTTTTCTAATTTCTTTCGATGAGTGGAAAATTTGGCTGTCCTGACCGGAAAAATAAGAGGATATTTTGAAAACGTATATGTATACCACTAAAATAAATATATTTCCATTCTTTGATTTGGGAAATGGATCCATATAGTCTACACTAATTAGTTCCCATGGTCGTGACGCTTTTCGAAAAGAACCATTTAGAGATATAGTCTTTTACATCTTGCATCATTGTAGGCCAATCAATAATACCTTTCCATTAGTCAATGATAAGTTTTAAAGTTGCCGAATTTCCCGGATTTCGGTTCATTATGATATTTATGCAGTAATGCTTGTCAGTTTACTTCCAGAATGACCGCTTTCCATGTGTAATCTTCAAATCCGAATTTGTTTTTATTTTGACAGAATTTAAATAATTTATTGTTTATGCAGTGCGCTTCTTGAGTTGCTTCATTAAATTGTAATACCACGGATCATTGTAATCAATTTCATCAATACATCTATGTAGACAATGCATCGGGAACATGATTTTCTTTACCCTGTCGATGGATAACAACAAAATCAAAATGTTGAATTTCGGATCAATTTTTTCCTTGTCCAACACGATCAAAAAAATCTCTTTGCTTTAAAAGACATTTCGATGCTGAGCTATCGGTAATAATAGAAAATTTATAACCTTCAACAAAATGCTGCCATTTATTCATAGCCACAAGGATAATGGGACATTCTTTTCTAAAACAGTATAATTTTGATGAGCGGGCGATAATTTTTGCGAAAGGTAGGGTAGCTGACTGTCAATACCTGTATTCGAAGCATCTGTTACTGCTACGAAAAACTGTTTGGTATAATCTGGGCTGTAAAGATTTGGTGCTTTCGCAATGGCCTGTTTTATTTGAGAATGAAGTGATTTTGGCTTGTGATATTTAGTCAATTTTGGCTGGCTCGCCTTTCAATAGATCAGTAATGGGGGCGACAATAGTCGAATAATTTTTAATAAACTGGTGTTTCCAGCCTGCTACACCCAAAAACTGTCTAATTTGTTTAACGGTTCTTGGTGTCGAATATTTTGTAATAGCAGCTATAATTTACTACCATCGAGTGACAAATATACACAACCTAAGAGTTCTTGTTTCAAAATTCCCTAAAATATTTATATCGTCTAGGTATGTCCATACGTGAAATGCTAACTCAGGGCCAATTGAGGAATCTGCTAATATAGCCATTAGAGCTGGCTCACTTACTAAACCAAATGGCATCCAAGCGAACATATATAATGTCCTACCCGTCAAAGCAAAAGCTATCTTTTCCTGTGATTCCTGATCTAATCGAATTTGCCAATACGCGTCGGAAAGATTTAATGACTTTACATATTTTGTACCTTGCAGGTTGGACAAAATATTTTCAAGGTGAGGTAGCTATAGGGTAAGTATGTTTAATAGTAACGGAATTCTATTTTCGTGCATCGGGGCACAGACGAATTTACCCATTTGGTTTGTACACTATGGTCATGGGAGATATCTAAGGAGATTGAGGAATTGGTCGAATAATGTCCAGCTGCAGCATACGTTGAATTTATTTATCGGCCTCTTTCAACAGTTGTGAAGAAATACCTAGCATAACATCTTTGAACTATGGTCGAATTTTTAGCTTCATTGATTTTATGTTCAACCAAATGTTTACATCCAAATTTGGTAGGGCTAGTTAGTGGAAATAGTTTAATTATTTTTGTAATAATTCTTTGCTAATTGTTAAATTAAATAGGTAAATCGACTACTTCTGAAATATCAAATGGTTCACCATTAGTCACGAAAATTTTTGTAAATTCAGATATTGTTATTGGTTGCTTATTTACTAAACATTGTTATTGGTTGCTTATTTACTAAACATTGCTCTATTTTATGTGTACTTTCAAAGCAGTTAGTGCAAATGAAAGACCTAGGGGCTTTACCATGAAGATGAAGGTTTGTTTGATTAGTAGAAGGTATCGGAAAATTACCCGATTTCGAGTTTCTGTACTGCGTATAATAGAATATCCCGGCTTTTCTTAAATTCTAAAATTATTTGTGGTAGACTGAGATTTTGTAATACGAAGACGGGATCGTGAATTGAGATTTCCTGCTTATCAGAATACATGTTTTCGACGATGTTAACTTGATTTTTGTTTATATTAGCATTTAAAGTGTTTTCCCTTCAGAGCCTTTCAGCTTTTTCAATATTTTTACAAAGTTGGTTAAGTTCATTAACTGATCGAATGTTAGACAAGTTGTTAAACCCTAACCCTCTAATATACATTGACCATATAAGATAATTTTTCCAAGGATGAAAGTTGACTATTCAATTCTTTGAGCAGTAACTCAATTGAAGTGCGGTAGTCGCCATGGGTCTCATTTATATATTGCTTCCTATGTCTAATCTTTTCCATAATGTACCTAATCATCATATTTCGAATAGGAATATACCGATTTCAAAGCATTTACAAAATCGGGCCACGTATGGAACCGGTCAATGTACGCATTATACCATCGTAAAGCACTACCATCCAGTGACAAATATACACAACCTAAGAGTTCTTGTTTCAAAATTCCCTAAAATATTTATATTCGGGTTAAATAAAATAGATCGTTCACATTTTCACCAAATTTACCGGAATTGCACGTAATCTCCTTTCAATTATTATAAGCATAAGTTCTGGTTGGTTTAGTGGTGGTTATGGTTGATAATTATTATTATCTGAATTTGAAACTGATACTGTTTTAAAAATCTTTGAGGTGGCACCAGAATAATTTTGTAAAAGTGTATACCTTAACGTATCTGGTGAATAATGATTTTGAACAGTTAGTAAGTTGGGTTCAGGAAATGGCATTTGAAAATTATTGCGAAGAGCACCGATTTGAATATATGGACTTGGAATAGTGGAGTAAGCTTTTGAATTTGCGTCAATTATATTACATTTGGACGAAATACTAATTTGTTCATCACTTGGGACCGAGATGTTATTCCAACTGGCGGTTGATCTATTTGTTTTTAAAGGAAAAGTCGCGGAATCTGAATTTTCTGGTAATTTTTTTACCTCTATTGTTTCTAACTGTCTTTGAATGGTACTCTTGATATGTCTAATTGGACGTACATTTTTCTAAATTTCTGGATTATCCGGTGATCCTTCTTTTGCCCTTATTAATCTATTTTTGAGGTGCTTTAGAATATTCAAAGTCTTGATTTAAAACTGATTTTCAACTTCATCTAATCGAGCTGTTAAATTTTCTATTAATTCTGCTAAATTTTGAATTATTTCGATATTTGAAGCCAAAGATATATAATCACATTCTTTTTGTAACAACTTAGCTAGAATTGCTACGGGGAGCTCGTTTGGAAATTTAGTTGAGTCAACTATCCTAATATCCATCACGTAAAGAACTTCTAAGGGATTTAAACCTTCTATACATTAATTTTGAAAAATTAGAATCGATATGTACTTGTAAAAAAAGATGAGACTTGTAAGAGAAACAAATTTAATGTGGGCGTCACTGATTTCAATAAATCAGATAAAACTGTGATTTAAAAAAAAATACAAATATAATCTATGACCACTATAGGAAGCTTAATACTAATGCTGATATGTTTTTACGAGTTATCTTAATCGTGTAAATAATAATAAATAAGTTCAAGGTATTTTCAATATACGAAAATAATTACTAAAAGTGTAGTAAATTCAAATCAATAAGCGGATGGCAGTACATCTCATAACCAGAACTATTATTGCAGCGATAGCAATTAAAAAATAAAACTATCGACTCGTACAAGTTTTCTAGCAAATCCAGTGATCTCCACTGATTTCTCGAAGGTTGCATCACCAAATATAATTTAGAAAAATTGAATTCAAACAACCATATCAATTTCTATAGTACTAACGATGCGTAATCCTTAAAAATTGTTCTATAGCGCACGACTGATCCAAGAATGTTTCACATCCCTATTCACCTTATCCGAAACGCAACAAAACAAGCTGTGCTAAGAATGAATGAATGTAGCTGTGGCCAGAATTAGAATTGATTCCATGGCAAGAAGGGGGAGTTGATGCCATAGCTGCTTTACAAGCAATAATTTGTAGATCATTAAGTTTAATAATTGAAGCATTTAATTGAACCACCAAACCAAGGAAGCATAAGATAACATTGATAGAACCAACGATAAATAGATGATAGACAGTATTTTGAGAGGTAAAGTTGAAATTTTCAGAAAAGTTTACTGCCCAAGAAGACACCTAAATGCTAAACGTCGTACAGTTAGACTACCAACATTTCGATGCCTGGTAAATATGACCAAATCAGTTTTAGAAGGATGGACGTTTAAATCCTTTCCACCACACCACGATTCAACAATACGTCAGGTATTCTGCGTTAAGTCGGATAAAATATTCAACAAAATGGATCGTCAGAGTAGCTTTGAACAACAAAGCCTGACTGCTAAAGTTTCACAAGTAGATCGTAAATCATCAAAAGCCATAACAGTGATAAAAGCACACCTCCTTCAGGCAACCTTTTGCAAGTTTGGCCAAAGTCAACCTCAACAATGTGATATTTGAGCATATAATCAATCCATTTTACAATGGTGGGATTAATACCGAAATTGGTACAGAGGATAGTAAATGACGAAAACGATGTACTATTAAAGGCTCCCACAATGTGCAGGTATGTATCCACAAGAAACTCTTTATTATTGAGGGATCTTTTGATCCTAGTGACAAGTTCATCTAGAGCCGTTTCACAGGACTTACCTACAATATAAGTATGTTGCATGTTACTGAGTAGGGAACTACCCCACTTACATACACTTTTTACCAACAACTAGTTCGAAAGGCTAATTAGTACCTGAATGAGGTGTAAAATTATAAGTAAAAAGAGCCATTGCAACCCATTTATCCCAACTCTCAATACCATCCGAAGTAAATTCTTTAAATATTCGCCTACTGTTCCGTGGGAACGCAGTTCCCCATTTGACTATGGATGACAAGCAGTAGTATTTAATTCGTAATATTTAAAATTTTGCATACATCCCAAAATATTTGTGACATAGAGTTGGAACCCTGATCAGTAACTATTGATTGCGGGGAACCGAACAGACTAATCCAGTTTTCAACAAATGCCCGAGCTATGATTTCATTTTTTTTGATTTCGCAAGCATATTCCAAATGAAAATTTAGTCAAGTCATCCTGTAATGTTAATATGACTGTGTTACCGTTTTCGGTAATTGGAAATGGAGCCACGATATCTAGAAATAGTTTCTCAAAAGGAACCTTAGCTATTGATGTACTTTTAGTGGACATTTATTCAATTTTAAAATTTTATTAATTTTTGGTAAAGTTTTCTGGAAATGAATAATAATTTTTAATTCTTTTATAAGTACTGAACACGCCCTGATGTCCGAGAGCTAGAATTATCATCATAGGTTATAATGAAAACCTTGCAAAATTTGTTCAAAGTTATTCCTATTTTCGAGGGATGTTGTTTGTGACGGTATAATTGTGACGTAGAGCTATAATTATTTATTATTTAATGGAATATCTTTTTCAGAATTCGGAAGTTCAATTCGACTTAACCAGTCTGCATTTTGTAGTCGTATCCATCTATTTCAATTCCCTAGCGAACAAGTCGAGATGCAGGATTAGAAATTGATTTGAGCCAAATTAATGATTTATGGTCGGTTCTTATTATAAAGCTTTGCCCGAAAAGATAATGCCTAAACCGTTTTAAAGCCAAAACGATAGCGGGGAGTTCTTTCTGTATTGTCGCATAATGCTTTTCTGATTTCTATAACACCCTACTCGCAAATGCAATAAGAAAAAATATTCACGACACTAAATGTAACATTTTTTTTAAGCAATGCTGTAAGAGGTTCTGCAATATCGGAAAGATGTTTAATGAAGTGCCTGTAATAACCGCATACTCCTAAAAATGATTTGATTCCATCGGTTTGATTCCAACGTCAGTAATAATGTGTCCCAAATAACCTTCTTTCAAAATTTACATTTTTAAGGTTGTATTTTTAGATGATTTTCTCGCAAACAAGAAAAAATATTTTGTAATTAAACATTATGATCTTCTTAATTGTAACCATATATGATAATATCATCAAGATATACGAAACACTTTAATCCAGTCAATCTACACAAAATCGAATTCATCATTCGCGGAAAAGTGGCTGGTGCGCCTTTCAATCCAAATGATGTTCTATTAAATGGTAATAACCTGAACTGGTGCTGTACGCAATTTTTTGTTATTCAATGTGCCTTGATGGTACCCATCAGCTAGATTTAATGTTGAAAAGTAGTTATATCTACTAAACTGGTCTAAAATATCTGTAATATTTGGCAGTGGAAATGTAACGCTATATAGCTTTCTAAAGTTAACTACAATTCTCCAACGTTTATTACCTTTACATGACTTTTTTGGGACAATTAGTAACGGCGAATCCCAACAACTACGGAATGTTCCATAATACCGTTTTCTAACATAGTTTCGATTTATTTATTTATTTCACTTTTGGACGCATGTGGTAGTCGATATTGTTTCATATTTACCATGCGAGCATTGGGAATTAACGGTGTTTCGTGTGATTTAAGTGGCTAGTTTCAACACTGTTTTCTAATAATTTTAACAGTTGTCCGATTGGATTATTTCACTGTTGCAATTGAAGAATTTGATAATTTTCTAGAGGTTCTGGACAAATATTTAAATCATTTATTTTAGCAGGACACTCTGCTGTATTTAAAATTGCTAGGCGAAATTGAGACTTGTTTGTTCTAATAATTGTACTGCCTACGTAGACACCTGGTAACAGTTCAACTGAAGGACAAAAATAATTTCTACCCTTTGGAAGTAAGTGAGAAACACTAATAATTTGTTCAACTCCAGGCGGAATAAGGTTGTTTGTCATAAATTGCGAACAAAATGGTAGAATTTTTGATTTCCTGGAATTTATGGGAACTTTGATATTGCAGTTATTTGAATCCAAACAATCCTTGCCTAAAATGCCCATAGATTTTATTGGGAATTGATCTTCGACTATGTGAAATTTGTGTGGAATTGTATCGATTTCACTTAATGCTATATTTGCTAAGCATAAAGCTAAAGTACGAACTATAGTTAGATTTATTCCTGTATTAGAACATTTTAAATGAGGTTGACACAGGGTACCTTTTTTAACATATGTTTTTTTTTGTCACGCTCATATCGGTTCCGGTGTCAATAAGAAAACTAGATTTTTCATTGTTTAATATGTCGACATTTAGAAACATTTGTTGTGAAGGAATTGGAACACAATTTTAGAGAATCTCCGCTCGAACAGCTGTCTTCAGCTCGGTCTTTGCGAGAGTGGTTTGTCGTTTTCCGTTTGGTTAACGGTATTTATTGAACGAATGTTATTTGTAAATTTATTAGCTTCAACACAATTCCGTTTGCGACAATCCCTAATATGATGTCCAATTTTTTACAATAATCTTTGAGTTTTGTAAACCGGCAGGCTCTTATTATGACTTAAAGTCCATCTTCAAATGATTTTAGCGCTGTTGTTGTATTAAGACTTTGTATATTGTTTGAAAAACTTCTCGTGCAATGCAAGCATTATTCAAACCATGTAATTTCTCAAATTTACGTGCAAGTAAAGTCAAGCAAGCACCTCCACTTTAAAACTGGAATATATTGAACCACGGAGAAGCCAAGCAATATATCGATACCTAAGAGCACACAAGTGCTATGTCCATTTTTATGTCCATCATTTACTATTATTAGCACTTGTGTGCTCTAAGGTATCGACAAATTAAACCGTCACTCCCAAAAATCTCGATAAGACACAAATAATCTGGTAACCTCGGAAAGTCTTGAAATTTCTGGACAATTTCGCCCTGGTAAAAAAATTTTAACAATTAGTAAACCAAAGTCATGCAACCCAAAGCAATATTAAAAAATGTTCAACCTTTATTGGCTAGCCCTAAAATAAGGGTTCTAAAAAAAATCTAAACACCGAAAAAATTTCCAAAATATTATGAAAATAATTCGGAAATAATCTTTTGAATAACCCCGAAATCAGCATTTCCTAGATACCAGTACGATTACATGTCACTGACCCTTAAACTCCATCTACCATTTGCGGTGTAGAAACATAGTTTTGTGTAACGTATAAACGTATAAAATTTGTATTACCTGTGGACAGTACACATTTCGTGAATAAACATGAAGCTCAGTATGCGTTGCCATTTCTACCATTATAACTGTTATGTATGTGTCGTCAAAACCACATCGAAACACTATGGAGGCATAGGGCGAAAAATTTAGTGAACTTTTCCTTAAACTTTCTAATAAAAATAAAAATAAATAATTCCTGTAATTTTTTGCCGTGATCTTACATGTTACTTACCCTTCCCTTACACCACCTAATATTTCAAAAGCTAGCTCATCGATGCGTCGCATAAGATGCAATCCTAGAGTACTTGACAGGTTATTGTAGACATTGATGCCAACAAATCAACTAGTCCCGACAGAACCTTCTTAAACGTTGAGCTAAAAAAAACTAAGCCCTAGGGCGCCACCGCTTTTGAAGGCGCTGATTTTCAATTGAAAACATTTAAATGTCTTCAAGCGACAATTTTATATTCCGAACACCCAGATGATCTAGAATAAGGTTTAATAGAATAATGTTTGCATTTTAAACTTGTTCATGTAGAGGGTATCCTAAAATTTACGAACAAGCGGCTCATCGCCGCCATCTGAATTTAAATTCGGAGAGATTTAATAAATCATCCATTATAACTTTCTTAATACGTGAATTTTATTATTTAATTATAAAAATTACAAACAACTACTAGTTTCGAGCATCCAACTGCTCATCATCAGGCTATTTTAAAAATTAAGACGTTAATTAAAAATTTTACAAATAAGCCAGACATTTTTCTTCTACACTACAAAATACAAATATAATAATGGTTAGAATTCATAAATTGTTATATAAAGTAATAATATGCTGTATGCACTACAATTAGGGCAATCAATTCCGGAATTCAAAATTCCGATATTTCGGAATACCGGCCGATATTTTGGTTTTGATTATTCCGGAATTAATGAATTTTTATTTTTCACACTAATTTAAGTAAATTCTTATTGAATTTTAAAACTTTATGCATAGAATTTATAGAATTATTAAAATTTATAGGATTTATCGAAATTTTTGAATTTTTAAAATTTATAGAATTTACAAAAATTATGGAATTTTTAGAATAAGTAAAATTTGGGTGTATAGAATTTTTAGAACTGACAAACTTAAAACAATTTCTAGAACCCATTGAATCTATAAAATTTAAAAATGTTATAATATTTGTGGAGTTTATGTAATTTATAGGATTCTTTGAATTTATTTATTAAATTCATAAAATTTATAGAGTTTATAAATGTATTAGAATTTATAACATTTGTAGACTTTGTAGAATTTACAGAATTTACAAGAAAGTAAAGGAAATGTCATTTTTAGCAGACCAACCATGAATATTATCTAAATCTTAATTTAAATTTTCGAAAATTGACTCAATATGGTAAATTTCCCGACTAAAATAAATCCGGAAGTTATCAGCATAAAAATGAAATTTACAAAATTTTGTATTATTTACTAGGTCATAAAGATATAGACTAAACAGGAGAGGTTCCAAAATACTTCCCTGAGGAATACCAGAAACCATAGCCCTGTAATCGGACAATGAGCCATTAAGTATTACTCGTTGTTTTCTTCCTGACAAAAATGAAGTCATAAGTTTTAACGCAGTTGGTGAAAATTGATACCATAACATATTATAAGTTTTTGAATAAGTAAAACATGGTCAAGGCAGTCAAATTTACAGAATTTACAGGATTTACAGGATTTATAGAATTTGCTGAATTTATAGAATTCAAAGAATTTATGGAATTTGTAAAAAAAAATAAAATTTGAAGAATTTATATGTTTTAAAAACATACTAGAATTTATTATATTTACAGACTTAAAATTTTTTATAAAAAATGTAATTTTAAAAAAAATTGTATCGTCCTAAGCATTAACTAAACTACTAACTATTGACCGCCAAGGTGTTTATAACCGGGTCGATCTCAATCCTATATTAGTCACCTATCCAATCCTTCTAAGTAAATGAGAAAAAAGGTGTAGGATGAGTCCAGCGTCAACAATTCTTATCCCAGAATTTCCGGGAAACCTGCTAAATGCTTGGTCGTACATTCAAAATTAATCAATCAATTTATTTTTTGCATAATTTCTACTTTGTATGGTATAAAGAGAAGTTTTGATAATAAAAAAATTTAACAAATGACCTTTCAGAATTTAAAATAATAGAAATTAATATTTGATTGTATGCATGATAAATATGTAGTATTATACAAAAATTAATTTTGTATATTTGCACAACAATAATACGTAATGTATTAGAGACGAGTAGGCCCGGGGCTGTTTAACAAACCATGCATTCATTTATGCGATTACCAAAGTTTTGAACCATCTATTTAAATGCGATCGATGCGACATCTGGAACTTCACCGATTAAATATTTTTTTCATGTGATGGTAGTACTATAGTATGGTATGTATTGTATTAGTATAATAGATTGCTATTAAAATTTTTTTGGATGAGACTATATCTAGGATAAATTAAGTTTTTTTTTATGGCATTGTAAATACTGATATCGCGAAATAAATTTTTTGTTCGGCTTTAGTGAAAACAAAAAAAAAATGGGCTGACAAATTAAAATCATAATCTTAATAATAATCCTTTTGGTGATTTTGGGAAAACTTCACATAGTAATCGAGAAAAAACTGTAAATAAAATCTCTGAAATGGTTGGGAGGGAGGTAAAGGAACATTTCACTTAAATTCCACTATGATGCTGAAAAGAAATATTTCACCAAAGTGTATAAAAAATTTCTTCACATATTTTATTAACATTTTATTATACAAGTTATACTGTGTTATATTTATAAAGTTAGCCGAATAAGCATAAAATTAACCCCTTGCAGCACTATGAATAAAATTAATTTTATAGTGCTTGATCTAAAAAGAAAATTTCAAAAATATCAAACGAGCAACCGTGCGGCAATTTAATTTTTGTATCCTCCATATTCCAATTTAACACAAAAACCCGTAACAATTCATATGAAACGTTTGCAACTATTTTTATTTTTTTGCAGGCCTTTTTCAAAAATTGGGCCAATAAAACATATAAACTTTAACATTTCGTCCCCTATAAAATTCCGGTATATAGAAACAATACATTCATTCTTTCAAATGTCAAAACATCATTTCACTCTTTCCATTTTTTTTTTTGTATTAAGTTATTTTCTTAGAAATTTTTACCATTTTTACTTCGTTTCTCAACAAAATTTTGCAAAAATCATCAGATTTGAGTTTCTTTTTTGGTAGCACCATATACCGAGCGTACACACCATTGAAGTGTGAAACGTAATAAACTTTCATGTTATTTGTGTGTATGTGAATAATATATAGTATACGAGTACATATAAGGTTTCAATGCAATCAGTTTTTATTACTCAATTAAATTTAATTTAGTATTATCAAAATATCAGGACCTATATATATAGTGTGGCGGTAAAAATGAAACCTATATGATTCAAAACGACAACTTTTTTTTTTTTTTTTTTTTCATAAGATCTATACGATATATCGATATCGAAGATGTTGTCGTCTTCTGGCATATAGGTACATAAATATTATAATAATGAGGGAAGTCTTTCCTTGTTACCTCATACCGTCCCATAAATAAAAATATTATTTATTAAATTATATTTTTCATTTTCCAGCAAACGTTTTTTTTAGCAGCAAAATTAAAGTAAATCATGCCTCGAAGGTGGATACTTAATTGAATTTCATTTTATTAAATGACTTCAGGTGGAAAGATTTATTAAATTTTGAAGAATAAACCTTTTTAAGATAACACACAAAACAAAACAACAACCTAAATAAAAAAACTCAAAATCTCCTTTTAATTTTTATGTATTATAAATGTTGTTTGTAGGTACATATATTTATGTATGTATACAGAGACAGAGTACATATATTTTTTTATAATCCACCAGTATTTCTTCCCTGTCGACGGTAACGACGACGAGCGAACGTAACAATAGGAAGAATTAAAATTTACCATTCTTTAACTCTTTACAAATTCGGTTCACAGCAAAAAAGATTTATGGATTGTTTCCATTTAAATTTACATTTTTAATTCTAATTGTTTTCAAAGGTATATCTACCAACATTTTTTTTTACCGTCTGAAATTATTTTTAATTGTTTTTTTTTTTATGTTTGCTGTACTTAGCGTGCAAAACACCAAATCCATTGTAAAACCATAATGAAGCTGTTTACGTTTTTTTTTTTATGTTATGGTCTTCGATATTGTAACATATATACCTAATTTCATTTCCACCCCTATCGTTTACCAAGAAATCTACTATGTATCATAAATACTATTATTCACTAACTTGATAAAGTCTAACTGATATAATAATAAAATATCGAATTTTCCGAAAAGCACACATGGAAAAAAAATGAAAATCTTCAATAAGAGACTATCGAAGCGATGGTACAAATAAAATTATATCGAGTAAGTTCGATATACGAGTATTATGCAAAATAAAAAATTTAAGAAAAATGATTTTATGCACGAAAAAATTTTGAACAAAAAATTTGATAAAATTTGTCCTTTGAGATATTAGACACTCAATTGAATTGCTTTTGTATACTTGTGTAATGTATAAACTCCGTGTCTACATAGAAATGTTCACACACTCACATATCTATCTACATCGATATTAAGATGTTACACAGAGTATAGTAAATACATTAGTATTGAATTTTGTTTAAATCTCGTTGTTGTATAACTGGAAGTCTGTTAAAAATGTACATTATGTATATAGGAAATATGCTTAAACATAAAATATATAAAAAATAATTTGGAAGCATTTCTTGTTACGAGGAGAGCGCAAAAAAAAAAATAAATCTGATTATATTATAAGGCAAATCTGACATTTAGAACGAACAAGACACAAAAAAGTTTTATATTTTGTACTTTCAAACTGTAATAAGCAATTTCTTGTCGTTCAAAAGACAAAAGAATTTCATTATCCTCTTATATATGTATATATAGTATATGTACATACCAAAAAAACGTATATTTAAGTATATACATCTTAGGCACGTTGAATGAAAAATGACATTATGTTATTTCGTACATACGTATTATGTATTGTAGATGATGAAAATGTAATACATGGCAATTTTCTACTTTTCCATCTGCACTCTAGTTAATTTAAAACTTTTAAATTTGTATGCTCGATTGCTCGGTATGTGAATGAATCCGTCAGACTATGATTATAAATTATTTACGATTCAATTGTTTGTATTCCTAGAAATTTGGGTGTAATCGGATGATGAATAATTACTCTTTGCGAGTAAAAGAACCGTTTTAATGTCAATCTGTCACAACGTTATGACAAGATACTTACTTAATTAGCAACCGCACAAAATAATCACACAATTTTGTTCAGTGCTATACATTAAAAATATAAAAATCATAAAATTAAAACATGACTTTAGGTTCCCATATAAAGCATTTATGATTTCACGTATTTTCGCCTCGACATAGTCGATGAGATTTTGAATACTATTATTTATTTATTTATTTATCATTATTGACATTTTTTTAAAACATATTTTTATCTAAATTAATTAATTAATTAAATACATTTGTATATTTTACTAAATATTATTTTTTTCTTTATTGAATATATGTAATAGTTGAATAAAGTGGCAGTACTCTAGTTATTTAAGGTGATTAAGATTGCAATAGTTATACCCTAGCGATCGTTGGGAAAATGATTTAGTACCTTGGTAATCTAAAATGAGTATTCCCGGTATTACAATTATGAACTTCTCTGTTGGTAGACACCGAACAATCTAAATATTTAGGGAGATCCCCCTTTTCGAGTAAATAAAACAGTTTTAGCATATTAAAGTGTATTCTCTAGCGCTCTTTAATTTGTGTTCTATTATCCGCGTTTAAAATGCTTATCATAAATCGATTCTGTATTTTTCAGACGTGTTAATAATGTTTGATTCATGATACATATAACAGATGAGCAATAATAGGGAGCTACAATTGATTTATAAAAGGTGAAAAAAACGTGAAATCACAAATTCACTATATTGAGCCATAAGTCATGTTTTAATATTATGATTTTTATATTTTGAATGTATAGCCTTGATTAAATAACATTTTTTGAAATGATTTGTTTTTTGGAGTTTACTCCTTAAGAATCGATTTTCATATAAGGCATTTCATAAAATAAAAAAAATATGAGTAGTAAAATCTATTGAACGAATGACGTCGTTACTTTTTTTGAGCGCAACCTATTCTGCGCAACTTTCACTTTTAATTTTTTTCGTGTGATTTCTATGTTCGGCGTTGGTTCGTTAGTCAATAATTCGATAAAATGCATAATTTAACTCTTCTTTATCATTGAAGTATAAATTGATTCTTACTCGGTGTTCGTTTTTATACTTGATTTTTTCTTCAATTGGTTTTAGTTCATTAACAATAGTAAGCGGAGAAGTGTTATTGTTTGCTACCGGAACATTTTTTTTAGGTTTACGTAATTACGTAAAAATAATTTTATTATTTTTTTAGTAATTCAAATATCTTAACTACATTTGATACTGCGTATATCAGTAAACCTGTCACTTGATTGAACTTTCATTTAACATTTTCCGACATTTTAATAAAAATTTAAAATATTGGTTTAAAATATTAATATCCTAATAAATAAAATTTAAAGTGGTGAAATAGACTATTTTAAAATTTTTAACAATTTAATATTGAAATTATACCCACAGGAAAACTTAACCACAAACTTGAATACCCTCCCCATCCACAAACTGGATAATTTTTATGTAAAATTTGATTCAAAGTTCCATGAAAATTTAAAACAGCTAGATGCCCAACCACATAAATAGTGATCTGAGAAATATGCATAAACAAATAAACAGCAAAAAATCTAAACCACCTCCAAAAACTCCAGCCGAGAAACAGCGAACGTACAGACTAAAAAAAAATTAATGAGTGGAGAACAAAATCCGTCCAAGTCCGTCGTACCCGCAATTACTGCACAGTTGGCGCCATCAAGTCCTGATATGGGACCCACCATCATACAGCATGAAGCAGTCATCGAAACTGTACCATCTATGCCATCGAATAGAAAACGAAAAGCTGAAGAAACAACAAATACAAAATAGAGATTTTAATGAGTCGATACAACCGCAAAATCTTCATGATGGTAATGATGGCGAGTATGCAGAGTCAGTCATTGAGGATGAATAAATTGATAATGAAGATGATTTCAATTTAGATGAGATTTTACTAGCAGAAGATAATTCAAGTCATCCATATAGCGGGTATCGTTTGCATCAATCAGCGTATAAACTATTCCAAAAGATGTTCCAGGAAAATGATTTTGGTCACGTCTGTAATGTTTGTGATCATCTATGGTTTTTAAATGATCTGAAAACTGGACGACTTGAAGATGAAAATCTCCTGAAACAAATTACGGTATGACGAAATTTTATTTTTTATAATTTATTTAGCTAATACCTTAATTATTTTTGTCGCACAAAAGTTTTTTGTTTACACCTTTACTAACGTTGCTGACATCAAGATGTGTAAGACTTGCAATGTCAATGTTAAAAATGGCAAAATCCCGTCTTTGGCAACCTTCAATGGTTTTAAATATGCAGATAGACCAGCGTACTTACCATAGACATCATTGCTGAACGATTTATATCACCGCGACTCCCTTTTATGCAGATACGTAGATTGCGGCATTTTAACGGTCAGTTCGCTATAACCGGGCAAATAATTAATGTACCTGTTTCAGTTAACAATATGATAAAGCTTTTACCCAGGCCACTAGAAGATGAAGAAGAAGAGTTTTGTATCAAGAAAAAGCTTATTCATAGAACGAGTTATCTTCATGGGCTGCTTAGAAGATCTGTCATCAAACAATGGTTAACATATCTGGTCCAGACACCTTTATATAAGTATTTTGATATCAAAGTAGATGATTCCTGGTTCACAACTAATGATAACATGATAATTGATTACACCGATTCTGCAGATCACATCATACCTGTTGACCCTGACTCTGCACAAACGCGAATACATATTGATGAATTAAATGAGCACATTACAATTGATGAAAGTCTTATAGCCCAACAGCAAACTCTTATGTTGAACGAAGATAGATTCTTTCACATCGCTCCAGGTGAAAACAAAACTCCAATGAGTTTACTGTTTGATAAATATGCAGAGGAATTATCGTTTCCAGCCATTTACTTAGGACAATTTCGTGTATTCCGAGATTGCATTACAGTGACGCCATGTATGATGGCAACCAGTGAGTTGCGTCGTTCTGATCGGAGGGGAGTGACACCAACTAAACTTCTTTATACTGCGATGAAGATATTGCGAATAAGAGTTTGTGATGGCTTAAAGATTGGGTTCAAACATATCGGTACGAACAACAATATTACTAAAGAGCAAGTTTTATCTGAAGATTATATTAACACCTGTTTAGAGAGCAACTTAGCTTTTACGAAATTGATACCTAATTCTGCAGCTTATTGGTCAGCGCGTAAGCGGGATCTGTTTGCAATGATGCGCCAGTTGGGAAAACCAACCATGTTTTTGACGATCAGCGCTAATGAAATAGGCTGGTCGCATCTTTTAAAGCTTCTTCATAAACTTAATAATAACGGAGAAATACTGACGAATGATCAGATTGAAACATTAAATTACTTTCAAAAAACAACCTTGGTCAATGAAGATGCCGTAACTTGCGCAATTTACTTCAATAAGTTGGTTAATATCATCATGTTAATTTTACAATCGTAGAAAGTAAGTCCGTTTGGAAAATATAGAGTTCTTAATTACTTCAAACGCATTGAATTCCAACATATGGGTAGTCCACACGCCCATTTATTATTATGGTTGGATTGTGCACCTAAGGATGCGTTGGGGGCGAACTATGAAGAAGCTATTGCCTTAATTAATGCTCTTATCTCAGTAAGTTCATCAAAATCTTCTGGACATATAAAACTTCAAACTCATAAGCATACTTTCACATGCTATAAAAATACTCGCACGAATGCTCGGCAATGCAGGTTCGAGGCACCTTTCTTGCCTATTCGTAAAACAACCATTCTTATACCTCTACAGAATGAAAATCCAGAGTTAAAAAGTCTACAATTACAGTACAAAAATATACAAAAAAACTTAAAAGATAATGATTACGACAATATTGAAGAATTTTATCGAGCTAATCACATAATATCAGATGACAATTATATGAACATTTTACGAGCTGGAATACCTCGACCGCGAGTATTTATAAAACGGCAACCTTCTGAAAAGTGGTATAATTGTTTTAATCCTTTTATTCTTAACATGGTTGGGTCTAACATAGATTTTCAATTCATCACTGAAGAATATTCATGCGCCCAGTATGTCGTTGATTATATCAATAAGACAAACAGGGGAATTAGCAATTTGCAACAGAAACTCGTTGAGATTATAAATGAGAATCCAGACTTTGATATCATCGCTGCAACCAAAAAACTTAGTGTTAACGTACTCAATAGTGTTGAAATGTCAAGTCAAGAAGCTGCTTCATTTTTATTACGGGATGCCATGTCCAAAGCGTCGGTAGCGGTTGATTATATACCTACTTATTGGCCACAACATCGAGAACGAATCAGAAAAACTCTAAAGGAACTAGGAATTGGTTTGATAAGTACGAAAAAAGACCCGATGAACTGGACCACATCACTCTAGCCCAGTTTGTTTCTCGGTATAATGTCACTGCTAAAGGAAATGTAAAATTACGGAAATCTCCTAAAATTATAAGATATCGAAGTTATGACATGGGAAAAGAATTATCGGAATATAAGAGAGAAATGGTTACTCTATATAGTTATTCCTTTAGGATTGAAGAAATTGATATTTTGGCAGACATGAAATTTCTACGTATTTTTGATGAAAATGAAGCCGTTATAATGGAAAGAAGAAAAGAATTCGAATCTAATTTAGATATTGCCAAAACTATCGAAATTTGTGCGCGATTATGTCAGCAAGAAATTTAGCCCAATGATTCACAGGATCATCGAAATCAGGTTTATGTCGAGGATATTCCTAAACCATATCAACACCATCTTCAGGAACCTCATTCAAGAGTCAACGATGACGTAGTAGCAGCGACGATAAATAAGCTCGGAGCAATATGGAAAAAGAAAGACAATGAACAGAGACAGACAGCGGATGAAATCGGGGGTGAAATGTTAGAACGTATTGATCTAAGACTAAAAGAAATAACAGGCAATTTTGATGCTGCTTTTGGTGGATTACATATAATTCTCATTGGTGATTTGAGGCAACTGCCACCTGTTAGAGCTACTCCTATTTGGAAACAAAAAGTCCAGCGAAGCGATGGTCAGCAATTATGGAGAGGAATTGCTTTTTATGAATTAAATGAAGTCATGCGACAAGAAAATGCTGAACTCTCATCACTGTTGACAAAGATAGGTAATGGAGATCAATTGGATGAACAGCAGTTGCAAATGATTGAATCAAGGTTCTGTTCAGAGGTAGAAGCAGAAGAACGCTGTCCTAGTGGAATTCGTTTATTCAATGACAACCATTCAGTTGATACTTATAATTTAAAAATGTTGAGTTCATCTGATGAAATGTCAAATTTAATTGCTGATGACGAAATAATAGGATGTGACGATGATCGCGAAAAAGAAAGAGCTGCTAGAGAGAAGCTTCATAAGCTCAGTACAATCGACACAGGAGGATTACCCTACGAAATTATTTTCGTTGTAGATAAGCCATACATGATAACAACCAACATCGATGTCGCTGATGGTTTAGCCAATGGAGCGGTTGGTAAATTGTCATATGTTGAGTTGGGTGCTCAAAATGAAGTACTGCGAGTTTGGCTTCTATTTCCAAACGGCGTTGGTGTTAAAGCTCGTGGAAAAATTCGTTCCTATCAACTGTAGATCTGCAACAGTGCCTCTCAACCGAAATAAATCCATTCATGCTAAAAGAAATCATTTCCCACTCAAACCGGCTTGCGCGTTGACAATTCACAAGTCGCAAGGAGGAACATTTGATGAAATTGTGTACAAATACAACAAGACACATTCGCAACCTTTGGTCTACGTGGCCTTATCCAGGGTCACGTCTCAAGAAGGCCTTCATATTGTTTCTACTGATAACCGTCAACGTTTTTATCATGGTAGACAACGGAACGAAACAATGCTTGTTTTACGCCAAGAATTTATCAGGCTTTCTACTGTTAAACTTACAACAGTTGATCAGGTTATACTCAATAAAATAAATGAAGGAAATATGATTCTATTCTCGCTTAATTGCCAAAGTCTCCAGGCGCATGCACGTGATCTCCGTGGTAACATTATACAGAAAGCACATATTTTAATTTTATCGGAAACATGGCTTCGCAATGAGGAATCGGTTGAAATTTAAAATTTCTGATGTATATCACAATATCGACGACCTGACATTACTCGAGGGGGCGGGGTCGGCATTTATCAAAATCTAAACGATTCACACCATGTACTTACTGGCAATAATGATACTTGCTTAAGGAATGCCCAGCACTTTAGCTAAACACATTCTAATTTGGGAGACATCGGTAATCACATTATTGTCATCTCAATTTACATTTCGGTTAATCAAAAGGTTGATGATGTAATAGATTTCAATCATGAGACATTGTTAGCTTATACAGAAAGTGGATCAAAACTACTGAAGAAACAGTATCATGTACTTCCACTCATACTTAGCGGCGATTTTAATATCGACTTTAATAAAGATGACGGATTGAGATTAATACAGTTTTTAAAATCTGAACTTAATTTAGACATTATTTCCGATAGAACATTGGGGACAACGAGGTATAATACAACCATTGATGCGGTATTTTCAAAATTTTTGAACCATATATCTACCAACGTTCATGTGTCGTATTTCAGTTACAGTAATTAATAACGACAGCACTATTGATCTAATTAATATGTAAAATAATAATAATAACTTAGATGATAATAAAAATAATTTATCAACCTTCTTAACGATATATTCATGTATAATATTTCAAATCGATTTTTGTAAAATGTTTGATGTATAATACTTTACCGAATAGTCATAATAAATGTAAATAGAAATAGAATAAAAAAAATACTTATTTAGGTATTTTCATTGATTCGTTTATTTACCATTTAATATGGTATTAATCTTTTTCTTAGACTAGTAAGCCTTTTTTGTGCCTATTTAGACAGTCGATCTGAAGGAGTAAACTCCAATCGTGCGTCGGAGCTGACACACACAATTTTTTTTTGTTGTTGCTGTTGTTAAAGATACAGGGTGTCAAATTTTGGAAAAAATGATAATCATGATGTTATATTTATGGAAATAAAAAGAAAAATTATTATTTGATAATTATGATTTTGAGCTTATTTTAAAGGTAAATTAATAGTGATTAATAAAAAAATATAAAAATAGTATATTGTTTAATTTCTCCTTCTTTAAATTTCCCGCCAAAATGTACTTTTTCAATTTGTTCAAAAAATTTGACAATTAATATTTTACAACATATCAAAAATCTGGAACACAGTTATTTTTTGTATTCTTGCAAAATACGTTTTAGTATGACAATCTACAAATTTATTATATTTAAACGTATTTTACACGAAAACGAAATCAGATGATGCCCTGATTTTTTAGGATATCTAATAGAACTAAATGGGGAAAACGATAATAAAGAAACAAAAAAAAGATAAAATTTTGAGAAAATTGAAAAAAACTATTTCGGCGGCCATTTTGCAAAATAACAAATAAAAGGTGGTACCTACTATTTCAAAATATTTTTTTTAATCAAGGCTACACATTCAAAACATAAAAATCATAAAATTCAAGTATGACTTAAAAAATATGTGATTTGACGTATTTTTCACCAAAATATCACTAAATCACTATTTCACTAAAATTCCTAATTTGTTATTCATCTCTGTAGCTAAGTAATTCAAATGCTGGTTAAAAGTTAAGTTGTCATCAATGGCGACACCGAGATATTTGTATTCTTTACCTCGTTCAATGATTTGGTTTGCAATTACAATATCTAAGCTACCCTCGTAATTGGTTTTGATTGACAAGAACATATACTCCATTTTTGAAATGTTCAATGACAATTTATGAAACATCAACCATCCCCGTAAATTCTCAAGATCATCGTTCACTTTTTGTACTGTTCTTGATGAGTCGGTACCAGATCAGCAGATCTAGTTATAATACTAAAAATGTCTTCATAAACCTATCAGACACTGATCATAAGTATAATATCACTCGTATCGCTTCTACTGATAGTTCTACCATAAATGTTTTAAGTTACGTTTTGGTTAGCTTAATTCTTGGGATTAGTGTAGAATCGATAAATATATTGGAGCGAATTGCGAATTTGTGTTAAATTGAAAAATGCTTCGTCAACCTTGCAATCACAGAGCAAATGAATTGTATCGCATGGATCGCTTCTGCTGAAAGTAGTACCACACGTGTTTCAAGTTGTGACAAAGGTCTAAAAACGCTTGTAAAATTGAATTTTTTTTTTCTTTGATTTTAAACAAAATATTTTTTCTCGATTTCTTTTCTGTTAATTAGAAGATTTTTTTTGGGGGTTATAACTTTATACAATTTTTCTGGATTTTAAAATTCTTGTTTTTTTTTTTTTTAGGCAAATGTAGTGATCCCGCTCCCAATTAGATTTTGAAATGGGGTTGGCCACCTTATCTAGAAAAAAATATAAGAACAAGAATACAGAAACTGAAAATCTCGAAAAAAAAAAATCCAGAAAAAAACAAATCTAGAAAACTAAAATTCAGAAACGCAATTATCAAAGTGTGGACCAAATTAAAAATAAAATTTATAAAATGTCTATCGAATTTTACCAGAGCCTTCTAGAGTATAGAGCCATAATCATTATGACGTATTTTTTAGAAGCTTTTTAGTGATATAACTTTTCACTAATTTCCATAGGAATCCATAGTAAAAATGGTGTTTTTTAGCTTCAAGTTTTTCATTGAAAAAAGCAAAAATGTTACAAAAAATTTATACAAAAGTGTTCTACATATCTTTAGCAGCAATATACAATAAGGGTATATTGGTATTAAGTAAATATTAATTGCAGAAATATTAAAATTAAATTATTTCTTAAATATATTTTTCGAACTTTCATTTTGAAAAATACATCAAAGTTGGCTCTGACGAATTAAAATAATACTTGCTACATTAATCTTTAGTTTTACTAGTGTACGTTAGATGTCGCAGATTTATACAGAAAAATACGGAAAAAAATTGATTAATCACAAAAATTTGTCACGTTTTTAATATTTTGAGAATTTGGTTTGCTTTTCCTACAATTTTTGAACTTGAAATTTCCCCAGGTGGCAATTTTTCGTACGATTTTACAAAATATTTACTGCCATCTATGTAATGTATATGGACTTAATGCACACGATTTGAAGTAAGCTTTTCTTTCTAATTTGACCAGAATGCTGGTATTATGAACTTTTTTTATATTTTGGTTTAAAGAAATCAATTATTAGAAGAAAATGAAAACGATTTACTTAAACGAGATTTATATATGTTGGAACTCAAACATTTATGAAAATATTTCAGGAATTATAAATTAGAATTTGCAACGTTTTCATTTACAAATTTGTCTTAGGAAAAAAAATGATTTCCCATATGTTTTATGTGTTTTACCAAAGCAACCTTGATTATACAAGCCATAATCTAAAAAACGAAGCTTTTATAAGGGAATTAGAAACGAGGAAAAAACCAAAATTTTCATAGTAAAATACATAAAACATATGGGAAATCACTTTTTTTCCTAAGACAAATTTGTAAATGAAAACGTTGCAAATTCTTAATTATGATTTCTGAAATATTTTCATAAATGTTTGAATTTCAACATATATAAATCTCGTTTAAGTAAATCGTTTTCATTTTCTTGTAATAATTGATTTATTTAAACCAAAATATAAAAAAAAGTTCATAACAACAGCATTCTGGTCAAATTAAAAAGAAAAGCTTACTACAAATCTTGTGCATTAAGCCAATATACATTACATAGATGGCAGTGATGGCAGAACAAATTTTGTAAAATCGTACCAAAAATTGCCACCTGGAGAAATTTCAAGATCAAAAATTGTAAGGAAAAGCAAAACAAATTCTCAAAATATTAAGAACGTGTCATAATTTTGTGATTAAACAATTTTTTTTCATATTTTTCTGTATAAATCTGAGACATCTAACGTACACTAGTAAAACTAAAGATAAATTTAGCAAGTATTTTTTAATTTGTCAGAGCCAACTTTGATGTGTTTTTCAAAATGAAAGTTCGAAAAATATATTTTACAAATAATTTAATTTTAATATTTCTGCAATTAATATTTACTTAATACCAATATACCCTTCTTGTATATTGCTGCTAAAGATATGTAGAACACTTTTGTATAAACATTTTGTAACATTTTTGCTTTTTTCATTGTAAAACTTGAAGCTAAAAGACACCATTTTTACTATGGATTCCTATGGAAATCAGCGAAACGTTATACCACTAAAAAAGCTTCTAAAAATACGTCATAATGATTATGGCTCTATACTCTAGAAGGCTCTGGTTTTACTATGGAAATTTTGGTTTTTTCCTCGTTTCTAATTCCCTTATAAAAGCTTCGTTTTTTAGATTATGGCTTGTATAATCAAGGTTGCTTTGATTTTACTTTTTCCGTAAAGTTCTTTATATTTACGATAATAGCCGTCTTCCAATGGGCAAAATTTGCTACTTCGAAGTACTTGCGAGTAGATACCCAATGGAACGAGAAATTGAGTAACACAAGTAAAACACAGCCTTCTGTTTAGTTGTTTTTTTTGTCTTTTGTAAAGTTGTTTATTATAGTAATGGCGATATTTAAAATTAGATTCAAAATATGACAGGAAAGCATTGATATTTACCGCATTGATGTTTAAACACTTTTTTCTTAAAAATGTATCATCAACAACAAAATAATTTTGTATTAATTTTGACATTTTACATCATCAAAAAATAAAAAAACTCGAACGTAATAAAAAACTCTCGAAAAATATCGAAAAAGGTCTAAAAGCCATCTATTGGAATTTTCGCAACTAAAATCCACTAGCGCAAATTTTATGCGTAACTACTTCTGTTTTTTACACCATCGTATGAGCATGGGTAGTTGTGAGTAGATACAAGTACTTGCGAGTAGTTTGCTTTCGCCAATGGAAGACGCTTAATGTAAATTGCTTCATCAACCTTTCAGACACAGATCAAAGGAATCGTATCGCTCATATCGCTTCAACTGGTAGATGGACCATAAATGTTTCAAGTGACGTCAAAAGTCTAAGAATGCCTATAAAATTTAATCTTTTTCATTTATTTAAAACAAAATATTTTTTCTGGATTTTTTTCTGGATGGCTTTTCCGGTAATTTCTAGATTTTTTCCGGGATTTTATTTTTCTGGATTTTTACTTTTTAATTATTCTGGATTTTGAAATTTCTGGATTTTTTTTTAGGCAAATGTAGTGATCCATTTGAAATTTGCGGGATCACTACTGTAACAATTTGATAAATTGCTCCATGCGAAATTTATTTATTTTTTTTGAATTTTTGTTTCGAGTAGAATGTCGGATTATATAGGCACCCGTATTAAAATCGTTTGCCCATCACTAATGTCGTTATATACATGTTGATTGAGACAATCCGTTAGATATCTTTAGCTTTTGGTTAGATCCTGTGCATCTATTTCCGCTTGTCAGCGTTTCGATTTTCAATGCTAGGACGGATCTCTCCATTAATCGTTGATAATTTAGGCAGGGATTTATTAAGACAGTTTCCATTTCTGAATTGAAATATTTTTTTTTTGATACAAGATCGATTGTTGTCTAATTAGTAATAAATCACCTGTACGTAGTTCTGTTGAAATTACTATCTTTGGGATTCGCAATAAGCTTTGGATTTCCCTAAGATAGCAAATTCACACAATAGTTAATTTTTTTTATTAGCTGGCACCATTTACGTTTGACTTCCGGCTTTAGGTCGTTTTGATTTCAAATCATCTATATTGTACTGTTTGTTGGCTTTAAAAGTTCAACTCTAAGAGTTCACTAGTTTATAATCTAACCGTGCCGTACTATTTTAAAATTATTTAATTTTTCTATTGAATCCAAACCAAATCCAACCAACAAATATTTATTTTTTAATCGTACAATATCTTTGTTATTTAATTTGTTTATTTCACGATACTCTTTATATCGATTAAAGTATTACCTTTGAATTTAAATTTATGTTTTTTTTGTGTTATAATGGAAGTGTCTATTAAATACCTCGATTTTGAGGAAATGGCTATCGAATGCTAAATTCGAGATATTTCGGGAACCGTAACTGACAAAATTATCAAATTACAAGAGCAAGTCGCCTCTGAGCTTAAGATCGAATCAGATAAGCCCAAACAAGCTCATAAAGCAGCAGCTCGCTATCCACGGAGAGAAATCGGGACCTGTCAACGAAAATTGAAAGTGATTAATACCCGAATAGAGGCTTTGCAAGTTGATGAGTTCAATATCGATTCGGCGTTAGAATTAATGACGTTATTTTGGCATATAAGAGGAAGATTGGAACGAATCTCTTCATCCAAAACTGTAACTACGTCAGACCAACATTTACTGCAAACTTGTGACGAGGTTGAAACTTGTTTTGAGGAACTGAAGACCAAGTTAAAATTAACACCACAGTTACAATCATCGTTTTGTGTGGCGTTGGGGAAAATAGTTGTTATACCCGATGAGCCCGAAATTATTGAGGCCGATGTCAGTAATACGGTAGTTATTAATTCTGGTGATCCACGAGGCGAGTCTAATCATTCGGATGTACCTAATAATGGCACATCAAATTTAACAATCGATAATAATAGTCCGGTTAAGTTTTCGTCAAAGAATGATCAACAATGTGACGAGGAAACCCTTGTGAACATCATTTTTGAGAAGATTATGTATAAAATTACTTCAACAAATTTGTTTAATTTCGGTCAGCAGAATAACCGTACTAATCCGGCTGACACTCCAGGGGAAAAAATAAAATTATATACATCCTTAGATCCAGCCACAAAGCATTCATCTGCACCATCCAAGTCAAATGAAAATATGATCATGAATGATAATGGGTTGGATTTGCCTTTCAAGATGCACCACGAGGGTGGCGACCGTCAAGTTAGGAATATGTTAAAATTAACCGAGTGGAGTATTGCTTTTCATGGAGACGAAGATAGGGTTCCCGTTGAACATTTTCTCTATATGGTTGAAAATATGGCTTTAGCTAATGGGGTTTCTTATGAACGTTTGACAACCAATTTTTCCGTATTGTTACGAGACCGAGCCCTGACTTGGTATTGGGACTATCGACAGTCTGATGGACCAATGACCTGGGAAAGCTTGAGAACTAGCATGATCCGTCGTTTTCGTGTTAGGCATTCGGATGACGAACTCAGATATGAGATTGATCGTATCAAACAAAAATTTAAAGAACCATTTTTGGATTTGTATGATCATATTGTCAATAAAACACTTAAATTGTCAACCCCACTTTCTGAACAAGAAACCAATGGTTATTTGATGCGAAATATGCGGCCCGGTCTATAGGACCATTTTGCCTTACAACGTTTCTCTGATCTTACCGTCTTTGTTGATAGATGCGTAATGGTAGAAGATGATTGGAATCGAATGAACTATGTTCCTGAGATGTTTATGTCGTCAAAGAAACATGTCAATGAAATTGATACTCCAGTTATATGCGAAGACAGTAATCCAGAGGAAAAGTATTTAGATGCAAATTCTCATCCTAATTACCACGTTCAGGAAATTACTAATCTGCCCATCTAAGGAAAGGAACCTTTTTTGTTATGGCTGCGGAGCTCCTGGGATACTTAAACCTGAATGTCCATTGTCCATATTGCCATCCAAAGGGAAACTGGAATTGGGAATCCAGGAAACCCGGGTATCTGAATTCCCAAACAACAACCGCAAAACCCAAACCCCAACTGGAGTACGGTGCGACGAGCACCGACCCCGAATTCTATCAAATATTGAGGAACGCGCAACAAATCTCTTCAGAACAAACTACAAATCAAAAAGATAAAACAAATCACCAATCACCGTATCTCATTCAAGCAATTCCCGCTCTATGCGTTCTCGTGATTATTTTAAATGCCGTCAGAACATTTAAAAGTTGATTGCCGAAACCACTATTAATATGGAGCCAGATGAACGACCTTTCACTAATACATATACTAATTAATGGCATTCCCTGTCGGGGCCTCCTCGATACTGGAGCCAATATTTCGGTTAAGGATGCCTCCTTAAATATTACAGACTCAAATTGTACGCCATTATCTGTGAAAATAGTCTCAGGGACTCCAAAAAGATGAAAGATTTTATTTTCAAGAAATGATATAAGATATTTAGCTGAGGATGAACGCAGCGGTTCCATAACGGGAAATCGTAAATATTGATCCAGTAGAATGACTAAGTGTGTGTATCTATTTAAAGAACGAGGATATGGGCCTAGAAAATCAACATAAACTCGTTGGAACGGTCGAGATGGATAGATTTGCTTACCCATAAATGCTTGTGTCGAAAAGCTAACAGCTTTGCTACTTTTACAAATTTCACAATTGTTCACAAAGTCGAAAACTTCTAATGACATAGACGCCAGAAAAAGTGACGTTTAAGTAGCAATAATGTTTTGTCAATTCCTTGATGCGCGGCTGAAGGTGGAAAGTAAGCTTGCTCAATGAGGGACCTAGTCAGTTTTGAGGGAACACATAATTTCCAGGGAGAAATTTCTGTATTTGTATCCGCATTCTCCGGTATATAAATAAATAATTTTCCCCCACGACTTTGATAATTAGAGATGATATTTGGATTTTGCTACAGGCTAACATTTTTGATTGCTACTCGGAATTATCAAATTCAGGAGAATTCAAATCAATGTTCAAAGGCGAAATTTGGATTAAATCGAGTTCATCCACGTACATTCTAGACAGGCTACCCGGTACAGTATTTTGGCTACCTTTCCTATACACGATTTTAAACTTGTATGTCTGTAATTTCAGAGTCCACCTAGCTAATTGTCCCTCGAGATCTCGTTGGTTCATCAACCATTTTAAACTACTGTGATCCGTAATGATCGTGAACTCATATCGCTCAATATAGGGGCGAAACTTTTTGACGCACTCTACTGCCGCCAGACATTCAAGGTATGTGACAGCGTAGTTCCGTTGGGATTTGTTAAGTTTCCGACTCATAAAAGCAATGGGATATTCCTGATTATCATGTATTTGGAAGAGAACACTTCCAATGCCTGATTTACACGCGTCACACTGAATAAAAGACTCCTTCGAAAAATCAGGATGGACCAGGAGCGGAGCAGATGTTAGTGATTGCTTTAAATCTTGAAAAGCTTGTTGAGCCATATCATTCCAGACGAGCTTACTGCCTTTCACAAGAAGATCAGAAATTGGTTCAGCAAGAATAGAAAAATTACGGATAAACCTCCGATACCACCTAGCCAATCCCAGAAAGCGGCGGATTTGTCTAGCGGTTTTAGGCACTGGGTATTCGACTATGGCTCGAATCTTGTCTGGGTCCACCTTAAGGCATCCCTCACCGCCTGAAAAAAAATCCAGAAATTTCAAAATCCAGAATAATTAAAAAGTAAAAATTCAGAAAAATAAAATCCCGGAAAAAATCTAGAAATTACCGGAAAAGCCATCCAGAAAAAAATCCAGAAAAAATATTTTGTTTTAAATAAATGAAAAAAATTAAATTTTATAGGCATTCTTAGACTTTTGACGTCACTTGAAACATTTGTGGTACATCTATCAGTTGAAGCGATACGAGCTATACAACTCCTTTGATCTGTGTCTGCAAAGTTTACGAAGCATTAAATCCCCAAATCGCTTTAATACATTCGTCGATGCCATTCTAACCCAACGAATTAAGCCAACCACAAAATAACTTGAAACATTTGTGGTAAAACTATCAGTAGAAGCGGTATGAGCGATACGATTATTTTAATCTGTGTCTGAAAAAAATGTAATTTCCATTATCGTAAATATTAAGAACTTTACGGAAAAAGTAAAATTCGATAGACATTTTATAAATTTTAATTTTAATTTGGTCCGCACGTTGCTAATTGCATTTCTGGATTTTTTTTTGTGGATTTTCAGTTTCTGAATTATTTTTTTCTAGATAAGGTAGCCAACCCGAAATTTGCATAAGCTTTCGGGATTTTGCATCCTCGGGATTTGGTATCCTCGGGATTTTATATCCTCGGGATTTTTACCCTTGTGATTTTGTATCCCTGGGATTGTGTATCCTCGGGGTTTTATGTCCTCGGGATTTGTTTAAACCTTCGGGATTTTGTACCCTCGGGATTTTGATTCTCGGAATTTTGTCTCTCTCCCATTTAAAACTTCTATTCGTCAGTCCAAAAAATCGTTTTAAAGTCTTCTTCTATCTAGCCACGCTGGCTAAGGGCCCATTGTAACCGTTTCTTCTTGTTTCGAGGCCATAGCAGCGGCTTTTGAGCGGCAATCACCAATCGCCTTTTCACTGTGGTAAATGATACAGGTTGCGGTTATGTTTTGTTCACTACGGCGTTTATTTCTGGCGCTGTTAGGCATCTATTCCGCTTGCTGATGAACTTTTCCTCAGAATACGTGGTGGGTCTCGCCCTACCTGAACGTAAGCGATCTCGATTACTGCCAGTTTCCCAGTATCGAATAATGGTTTGATGAACACAAGTCTTTCATAAAGGATTTGCCCTTAATATGTAGAACAATGACGGCAGATCGCATTTCGGTGCTGATATGGCTTTTCTCCCTATTCTCAAGACGTTTTGATTGTTGAGACCAAAATTTCAAACTGAGCGATATTGTTCGTGAATAATTTAAAATATAATAGAGTAAAAAGCAGGCAACATTTGTTTTAGGAAACTAACACAAATATAAATTCCAGCAAATGTTCAAAAAATAAAAATAAAAGACAAACAATGAGAGTCATAAAACTATAGCAATGACTCCATGATACCATAAAGTTTTTACAAGCGGTCCTAAACTTTTGGCCGGGAATCCAGTAAAAATGTAAATGGTATGCCGCGCTCTAATCAGCTGCATATAATACAATATATAAATATTTTACCATCGCACACGTGATGAAAACTACCGATATAACCTTATTTTAATGCGTTCACCAAATTAAATAACACAAAAAAATAAACGATACACTTTTTTGTTTAAATTCATTTTGAAAGTTTTTATCTTTTTCGAAAAATAAAAACAATAAAAGCTCCCAACTACATTCATATACGTATAGAGCTTTTAAAATCTGCCTATTTTTGTTTAATACAATTTGTTTCCTTTTTGTTATTGTATACGTGTTATTCATATATTAAATACACACACATACATAGATACATACAAATAAAAGGAAATATATTTGCTTAAAAGTTTTAGGTCAAAATCATTATAACCATTTTTATCGAATTGTTTTTGATTTCTATTTATTTATTTTATATATTTTGTGATTAGAATTTTATTTATTTATTTATTTATTTAACAAAATAAAATCGTTTTACATGAATTAGAGATGATAAAATTTGATAATTTTCTAACTACTATATATACACTATACACAATTCTACATATAAACATTTATCGTTTAAATTGGATGTTAAATACAAAAACAAATTCTATATAAATATTCTGATAAGAGAAATTTTGTTGTTACATTTTCTGGTTTAGGGTTGATGTATAGTCGAACTAAATTAAATTTGACATCGATTAAATAAATCCAAATACTTACCATATTGAAAATTATAGATTATGTAAACTAAAACCATAATTTAATAATGCTCGTTTTTTTTTTTTTGTTATCCTGATGAATATACAGCTTTACTATAAATACAAAATAAGTTTGCCATAATAATTCACGTTCTCTAAACCTACACAAAATTGTAAAAATAATTTTTATATATAAGTCTTTCGTTTTACGTAGTTTTTTTTTCACAACGTACAGTAAATTTAGCTAGTAAAAATCTGGGAAAAAAGATCGATTGGCTTAATAAAGATTGATTTTGCTAATAAAACATGTAACACAACAAAACATTTTTTCGTTGGTACGAATACATTTATGTTTTCACCTAAAATTCATAGTGTACCTGATAGAGCTTTCATTTCAGCTTTGTGTATTGTATATCGTTAAGTATTAATTCAAGTACCTACCTATGATAAACGGGAGGGGGAGGGAACATGTTTTCATTCAATAAATGGAAATAACATTCAAAGTAAATGATGAATTGATTGATGTAAAAATGAATATTGAAACAGTTACCTACTGATATAGTCAAGTATACATATAGTACAAAGGTAGGTGTTTTGTTAGGATAAACTAACAACTACTCGTTTTACTATAAATTTCTATTGGAAGAATAAAATATGGTATTATATTTAAATCTATGGATTGAAACTAAATTGAAATTGATAGTCAACTGATGGTTATTATATTATTTATTATTTTAGTAATTGATGTTTGATTTGAACCGTGCCAATCACATCAGATTCTACGAGTTTTGATATAATCAATAGATCTTTCAAATTCTACAAACTGTAGAATGCTAATGGAAATTCATCAATTGTAGATAACATATATCGGCTTTATGGAGGTTTCTACCTGTATCTAAAAATTATGTTGTAGATTTCTAAACGGTGATCTATTTTAGAATAAAATCGGATTATTGGATCGATGTAATTTCCGTAACCTCGAAATTAAATTTGGCAAAAATATGTTTAAGAGTCAATTGAACATATGTATAATAATATTCGGCCACTCTTCAACGAAACGTTCAAATCTGATTATTTGGATAGAGTGAAGCTACTTTGTTAAAATAAAAAACCAAAACTGAGTATAAGAGTAAGTTATTGTACTCGCATAGATGTATATAGAACAATTTGCTTGTCAGTGTTTTTCATTTCCTATTAATATTAATTCATTATGCTAATTAATCAATTAATATTGATAAAATTGTAAATTTTAATATGAAAATACTTAGGTTGGGTTAGGTTTGGGTGGCGGTCCACTAGGACCGAGCATAGATACAAAAAAGATCCGTAGCCGTACCATAATTTAAAAATTTGCCTCCAACTCATTGAAACCACTTTGAATTTGCTAAGAAGCACTGGATACTCCTGACGTCCATCCTGCTGAGCTCCGTCAGGTCGTTGAAAAGGGTTGCCGCAAGATAATTCAATCTGTTTCGTGCCAGACGAGGACAGGTGCAAAGAATATGAAGTACTGTCTCTTCCTCCACTTCGTCCTCGCAACTATGGCAGTAGTCATGTGAGAAGAAACCAAGTCTACTCACATGTCTGCATATGAGACAGTGCCCCGTAATCCCTCCAACAACCACACTAATCTGACTCCGCTGAAGTAAGATCAGCTATTTGGATCTGCCGAGTTCAACTTTGGCCAAACCTGCCGAGTTATCACGCATGAGGTACTATTTGACCATCTGGCATTCGTCAACTTAATAGCTTCCTCCTGAAGTAGCAGTTTGCATACCGCAAGAGCCATTTCAATATCCTTTCTGCTGTTTGGGATGTGGTCCGTTGTACCACGTCGAGCCGGTTCATCGGCTTTTACATTCCCCGTACTAACGAAATGTCCTGGCACCCATATGGATGTTGAACTGATCTATCATCTCGTTAAGAGATAAGAGACAGTTCTGGACTACTTTCGATGTGAGAAGGTGTGATTGAAGCGCTTTAATGGCAGCCTGACTCTCCGTATATATTGCGAATATCACAAGTCGATATTACATTATACCTCAATTAGTCCACGACTTCTTTTATCGCAGTTACTTCAGCTTGATAAATGCTACAGTAAACCCGAGCCCCTACTCTTCCATCCCGTTTTGAACCATCAGTGAAGAAGTTTAAAGCTCCTGGTTCCAAAACTGCATCCAACATCCAGTCCTCTCTCGATGGGATAATAGTCCGGAACTTTCTATCAAAAGATAGTAACGGGACACTTAGTCGGTGGAGTTGGGAACCCCTTTGTTACAAAGTATAGATGAGTGCCCTGCGTTATTGCAGGTCCATATTAACGTGGATTTCAGTCGTATGGCAGTGGAAGCTACCCACTGTTTTCCCAAGATATCTAGAGGAGTCAGAAATAGCAGAGTCTCCAGTACCTGAGTGAATGTGCTCCTCAGTGCACCACTGATCCACAGAGAGATTGTTCTCTGAACTTTTGTCAACAACTTTAGGTTGACAGTTTTGTCCAGAGCAGGCCACCAGACTGTTCCCCATATATAAGAATGGGTCTAACTACTGCTGACGATGAACATACTTAGGTTATTAATAATTATTGTGCATATAGTTAGTGTTTTATGCGAAAATTATGTGTTTAAATCAATTAAAACTAAGTAGTTGAAATTCATTGAAATTTGGAAACCAGAAATGCAAAATTTTAATTTATTAATGCGTAAAGCGCATTTATGTGCCATTTAATAATGTCGGTTAAAGTGCATCAAGTGGTTCTCAATAATTTATGAAAGGTAAGTATAACAAATTTCTAAAAGTGTTGTTTATTAGTTTAGTGTTCTACAAAGGCTTAATGATAGCGGTATCGGTGCGTACAAGTTTCGTTAAACAGCTCATTTTCAAAGCCATTGCCTAAACCGAAATATTTAATTCAGGCTAAATTCAGTCACTCTTCAGACCCCTATCAGAAAATATACACTTTAATAGCGCACTGAATCCTAGACTCTAATCCCATTGAACATGTTTAGTACATTTTGGAGATGTGGTTTAGGTCCAGAAATCCTATTTCCGAGATCCTAAACCAATTCGACCAGGCTCTTGGTAAGGAGTAGCGGGCGGCTCTTATATCTCAAAAGAGTATAGTTTTGAGTATGAATCACTAGCTGAAAGAAGTGGTTCGGGCGAAGGGAGGAAATGTATACTCTGCTGCCACGATTCGATTGCCATGGCCGGTACGGCTAATAATAAATTTTGACATTTGCAAATATTTTGCATATTTGAGTTTAAATCGCCGGGTTATTCTTATTACTACAGATTCCATATAGAAAAATTTCATTTTTATTGAAAAACACTAAACAAATTCTGGGCAATTCTTTCAATTTTGAAATTTGCAAATACTGTACAGCACAGTATTTAAATCTACGATGTTTGATGAATTTCGGATTTTTACTTTGAGAGGGTTGGAATGATCCTCGGATTCTTTATTTATAGGTTTTCGGTATTTCTCGTCCAAAAAATGTTGGGAATTTACATGAACTCAAATATTACTGGTGGCCGAGATGGAAAAGACCTAATCTAGGTTTTAAGAGGACATAATGTCATGAAATTTAGCATTAGTAAATAGATTTGGGAGGGAGCGGTAGGGTTTCATGAAATATCAGGCTAAAGATGTACAAAGTGTTGATCAGGCATGGTGCCATAATTGGGTTTGACAGTTTGATCCTTATTAATGATTACGTAAGAATAACGATATTCGGTAAATATATAAATAAGACGAGCTTAACAAAGTCGCAAGCTCAGAAAATAGATTTGAATTATGCAGAATGTAATACACAAAGTTATTATTTTTACAGCTTGGTCCTCTCAGATACACTTTGGTTGGTGTAAAGCTCACTGTAAATAGTGTTGGCTACTGTTCTTAAACAATGCTGATGTGGTTGCAAATAAAAATATTTACCCTTGTTAACGATATATGTACATATACTCAGCAAAACTTTAAGCTCGATATGAACATTTTCATTTAATCTTTTTTTTACTGTGTATGTGTATACTTTCCGATTTCTATCAATTTTACAGTAAAGATGGGATTACCTATAATTCAATTATTGATTCGAAGTTTTAAGAGCTTTACTTGTGAAAATCTATTTAGCAAAACTAAAAGGAAAACCGAAAGATTTATTGATTGTACTCCAATACATATAAACGGTATATATTCCTTTTGTGCAGAAAGTGGGATGATAATCATGATAATAATCAATTAAAAGTGTTATACAAATATTATCTAAAATAATAAATAAAGCGTAGAATTTTGGCATTATCCGAGTGAAAACATAACAACATAAGTTATCAAGTTAATATTTGATTGTAATTTGTAACATGTTTTAGTAAAAGTATATAGGGCATCGCGCACTATTGAACCATACCACACAATCTTTATTTTTATATAAAACTTACGTCTAATGTAAATCGAATAGAATATAGGGATAAACTCGTAGATTAACAATTTTATTGATTACGTCAGGAAGAAACAAATTTATTTTGGTCGAAATGAATCTAAAAATAAAACATTTGCCAGTCAACTTAAATTGAGTTTGGAATCGTTGTTGTTCTTGTGATCGTATAGTTTCTAGATAAATAAGGATAAATAAGTATATTAAGAAAAGAAGGAATTCCCTTCCATACATAAATTTATATGTTTGTTTATTTTGTAACAACAATCTTTTATTTATATCTCCAGAGAATGAAAATTTGTTTGTTGACCATATTATATGACTCTCTACGACAATTTTCTTTTGTTTGTCGTTTGAAAAACAACAAAAGCTTTTGTTGTTGTTTTTGTCATTGTATAAAACAATGAAAGTTTTACAAGACATATTTATGTATACATCTTTGTCGTTTTATGAATATTAGTGTACAGATTAAGTAAAAAAGTTGTGTGACTTTTGAGGATTCCAAATGTAACATACTAAAATTTATATATGCAATGCCAGTACAGTAGTTGGTGATACCTGTGTTGAAAATTTCGGAATAGCTTAGATTAAAAAAAAAAAAATATTGAATTTTTTTTTTTCTTCAAAATTACAGGGATTACATTTTTCAGAATCTCGTAGAGATCTAATTATATTAAATTGACAGTTATAGCGGTATATATTAAGCATAACCATCAGTCATCACATTGATTTGACTGAATAATCCCGAAGAAAGAAGATAAATTACACTTTATTAGGATTGGAGTTGGACCCCTTAAAGCAAACCGTAATAATATTTTTTTATTACTAACGCAGAATGAAACTATGATTTCTTAACGATTTTGTAGAATCTATGATCATATACCGAAATAATTAGTTTGTCTTGTTAATGAATTGGAGCTGAGACAAATAACCAGAGAGTGAAACCGAAACGTAAACCGAAAACCGAAAAAATAAAAAATTGTGAACAGTAACCAGAACCAGCAGCTGTATTCTGAAAAAACGTAATTTTGTGATTTACGTTTTTTATGACAGTTAAAAACGTGAATAGCAAAATTAACGTTATTTCCTATTCTGAACGAAGAAAATCGTTCACGTTCCTAACGTTAAAAAAACCCACGTGTTTTTGGTTGGGTTTTTGAAACGTTTTTTCATTTATATGACAAAGAAGTAAATAATTTAGCAAAAAATTTGTATTTTGAATTAGTAAAACGAATATACATAAGTTGGTTGTCGTTAAATTTTAGAATTTCATATTTAATTAACAGTAATTTAGAGAACAGGCAAGAGAAAATGCGACGCGCAACAGAGACAAGCAAACAGCGAGATAGAGGAAGTACTGCGATGATTTGAACTAATTAAACGAATATATAACGTTAATGTCTTATTACCAAACAATTTATTTGAATTTTTTTTCGATTTCGTATATAAAATTCATAAGAAATTCCAGCACGGTTCGGCCAATCCGGCAATGTTATTATACTAAAGTGCAATTTTTTGTTGTATTCGGTGAAACCATCACTATTTATTGTACAACATAATTTAGAATTAATAAATAATGAGTTCGGCGGGCTTCTTAAAATGGTCAGTTTGCCAAAAGATATATTTTTCCTGTTGTAATCGTAAACTGACGTGTATAATGTTAAAATCGTTGCCAAATGACATAATTTGACAGAACATTTTTTCTGTTTTCCAGTTTTCTATATTTTTTTCGATGTTCTTGAACGTTTTTTTTATCGGAATAGGAATTTGACAAAAAAGAAACGTTCACGTTAAAGAACATCGAGTTACCCGCCACGTTTTTTCTACCTTTATTCAGAATACAGCTGCCGAACAATATTTTCTTGCGGTTTATTTCGTTCTTTTCCGTTTCGGATCAAGTATTTTTTTCATGAAAATTGTATACCTCATAGAACTGAAAAAAAAAAATATAAAGTTCCAAACTGAATAAAAATTTATTGAAAACAATATTTCCGTATGTATCGTGGAATTAGTTCATAAATCTTTCGCTAGTTTCGTTGGTTCGTGTACAAAAGTGTTTGTTTACGTTTTTTTATACTCGTATATACCTAAACTAATATAAAAGAAGTTTATTAAAGTAATAATAAAAATTACAATTACAGCAGATATTAATAATTTTATGTATTTTGGAAACGAAATAATCCATTAACCCTTTATTATCCAGCAAAACGTTAAACTAAAACAGCTAATTTTGGAGCTGATTGCTATCTGAACTTAATATTTAATTTATATTTATCGATGCAACTTACCAACATTCTGGAGGTGAGCGATTGACGTTCGAAGAGGATAGACGTGTTTTTGTCGTCCTCTTCGAAAATTCAGTTAATAAATTTATTTATTTAATTATTTAGTGTGTAAGTGTTTTGTGTTAAAAAAGTGTGTAATTCATTTTTTATATATTATACTAAATTGAATTTTAGTTTTATTTAGTTAATTAGTGTTGTGAAGTGAAAACTAAATATGGGAAAAATGTAATCCACTGCGACGCATTTATCAGGCATTGTTTTATATTTATATCGAAATAAATCAAATTTCTTGATTTCTCGTTAAGTGCATGATTTTAATTTTTGTGTTGTTGTACATAAAATCTAAATACAAAAATCTCATATTTACATCGAATTAAAATTGAAATTTACTCAATTTAATATATGCAGTTAATTTTCATATATTTTATTTTATGTTTACGCATACAACTTGAACGGGTTTTTGTATTTTATTTTAAACAAATCTATTTGCATTGTAATTGGATTTTGTTATAAATAACTGTATTTTGTGTATATATTATAGAGAATACATGTACACATCGATACGTCCCCTGCTACGCACATGGAAGATTATAGGATTATAGGATTTACATGATATTTAGGGTATAACCACAGATAAGAATAGACAGATGTGGATCTTGTATGGGCCAAATTTACATTAGTACAATAATTCCAATCCAATCCTTTTAGACCAGAACGTATATATACTGTCTCTTTTTGTCGTATTTTTCGCTTACTATTTTTATAACATCAAAACCAAAACAAACCTTTTTATTTGTATACAACATCATAATATACAACTACATAGGAACCTACTTTCATATACTCGTGTTTACAAAATTCAAATCGAAAAAATTAATGAAACTAACTAGAAAAGGCGATTGCTACGTAGCTAATGAATTATATTTGTGGGAAAGCAATATAAAAACACATACACACACCCATAGATATTTTCCAATGCCTACTAGATATACAAGACGGCATTGTATTTTCACTGTGGATTAGTTATTTATTTTTTTCGTATTGTGTGCTTTTGAAATTTGTGTGCATATTTTGGTTTGCATATCATCAATTCTTTAAATAGGAAAGCCTGCAAAGAAGTTTTTGTAATACCGTATAGACAGACAAACTGTTTTTTTGTCAAAAATTGTTTATTACTCTTAAACGCTTAGATTATCAAAGTAAACCTAGTATTGTGCGGCTCGTAATTTAAACGGAAAATTCACATTTTGCTAATTTTCAAATGAATCCATGCGTTTCAGATTAATAAACAATTTTTTGACAAAAAAGAAAATGTTATTGACCATTACAAAATGGGAAATATTGAATGCAATGCAATAACATATTGGACCAATTCTGGAACGATACAATTCATGTTATATTAAATTTTAAATTCTCAGAATCGACTCTGTTAATGGGCCCGATTCTGCCTTCCAAAATTTTATGTTTATGTTACGTTATTTTTGTTTTTCAATATAAATTCATATAGAAAGTGGGGAAATAAAATAATATAAAATGAATTTTATGGTTTCAGAATCGGGCCCATGAACATTGTATAAAAACATTTTTTATACATAATTAAAATGAATAATAAATAATAATGAAAAGCAAATCAAAAATTTAGATTCGGTGGAGTAAACATTAGATGTAGGTGGTTATCATCATTGTCGCTGCATAACTGATAATTTTCATAAAATATAATTTGCAAAAATTTAAAATGATTTTAACAAATAGTTCATGTTTAATTAGATTTTAATAGTTATAACAAATAGTACATGTTTAGTTAGAAAATTAAAATAATATTTGAGTTTTGATTTCAAACTTGGTTATCTACTTAAAATTTTAAATTTTTTTTGAGGCTTGTGTCGATCCGATCTTATTTTTTGTGATCTGTTTAGTTTTTGAAAATTCGCCCGTTAAAATTGACCATTTGCAATTTTTCCTAATGAGAACTAAAATAAAAAAACGAATTAAATTCTCAATATGATTGTAGCTTGGTTCACTCTCTTCCGGAAGGAATCTAGGATACAACTCCTTTATATTCGCCAAGCTAGTTAGATGAATTTTATTGCGAATGTTTGGAAGGTGGCATTGTGTTAAATACATTGACTCAAAAGTATTAAATATTAGTCTTGTAATTACAGCAAATTCTTCTGTTGTAGCTTTTAATGAGCCGAAATTACATGTGCACTTTTTGAAATTTTTTTCGTTTATAAATATATATCCACTGCAAATTTCTTCATCTGCTTTAATTAACTTTAGTTTACAACGTTCGCACTCTATTTTTTTATAAATACAATAATCGTAGTCGTCAATAACATTCTCCACTTCGTCATCCTGAAAGGCGTCGCTATCCATACCAAATTCCTTTAAACTTTCTTTGTATTCTATTTTAAATTGATCCCAGTCAAAAATGATATTGTCGCTATCATCAAACATACAATTAGAATATATAGAATTATTATTTATCAGTTTAATTACTAAACTTTTTGCAAAATGTTGCCCGATGTCGTTACTGGTAGGCATATAATTAAAGCCACCTTTCCCTCGGAGTTGTGAAAAAAAAAATTTCCAGTGCATCCTGGTTGATTTTTCCTCTCAGTAAGAATTCAACATTATTTTGCGATAGATAATCAAACAGCCCGAGCTGAGCTTTAACAGTTATTTGAAATCCTTTAATAAATTTAAAATGGTTCTCTGTTTTTGATAATATTCTTAAATTTCCTAATATTTCAATACTTTTTTCTAAGAAATCGTAAATTTTATTTTCTTTATAATAGTGGTTGTCCATATGGAGCCTTTGAAGAAAAATTCCTCGAATTGAGGCAATCAAACAAAGTATTGAAAAATTCGATATAATTTGCTGTTGCCAATACGCTGTCTAAATGATTTTGAAAAATTTCGGGAGAAAAGCCGTTTTTATAGCACTCGATACAGTCAAACTTAGAAGTTGTGCTGCTAGTTTAACATTTATTTTTTGAAAGCTGTTTGGATTGATGTGGTTTCTCGTGATTTTTGGCATTAGTTTTATTTTCTTTTTGTCATCGTATTCAAACAATTTTCGAACAATAATATTGTCGGAAACTCTAAATTCGCGGTGCATTATTCTATTATTGATAAATGCATTTCTTGCAGACTTTATAAGGTGGGGAGGATCAAATTGAGCAAAGATCTTGCGATCGTTTACAACAACGTAAGGTTTATGTAAATCAATACCAAGAAGTTTGAACGTTGCAACATTTGTTGGTGCCTGGTCGCATGTTATCAATACCACATCAACATTTAATATTTCTTGGCAGGTTCTCTCTCTCTTCCAAAAAAATTTAAAATTTTAAGTAGCTAACCAAGTTTGAAATCAAAACTCAAATATTATTTTAATTTTGTAACTAAACATGTACTATTTGTTATAACTATTAAAATCTAATTAAACATGAACTATTTGTTAAAATCATTTTAAATTTTTGTAAATTATATTTTATGAAAATTATCAGTTATGCAGCGACAATGATGATAACCACCTACATCTAATGTTTACTCCACCGAACCTAAATTTTTGATTTGCTTTTCATTATTATTTATTATTCATTTTAATTATGTATAAAAAATGTTTTTATACAATGTTCATGGGCCCGATTCTGAAACCATAAAATTCATTTTATATTATTTTATTTCCCCACTTTCTATATGAATTTATATTGAAAAACAAAAATAACGTAACATAAACATAAAATTTTGGAAGGCGCAGAATCGGGCCCATTAACAGAGTCGATTCTGAGAATTTAAAATTTAATATAACATGAATTGTATCGTTCCAGAATCGGTCCAATATGTTATTGCATTGCATTCAATATTTCCCATTTTGTAATGGTCAATAACATTTTCTTTTTTGTCAAAAAATTGTTTATTAATCTGAAACGCATGGATTCATTTGAAAATTAGCAAAATGTGAATTTTCCGTTTAAATTACGAGCCGCACAATACTAGGTTTACTTTGATAATCTAAGCGTTTAAGAGTAATAAACAATTTTTGACAAAAAAACAGTTTGTCTGTCTATACGGTATTACAAAAACTTCTTTGCAGGCTTTCCTATTTAAAGAATTGATGATATGCAAACCAAAATATTCACACAAATTTCAAAAGCACACAATACGAAAAAAATAAATAACTAATCCACAGTGAAAATACAATGCCGTCTTGTATATCTAGTAGGCATTGTAAAATATCTATGGGTGTGTGTATGTGTTTTTATATTGCTTTCCCACAAATATAATTCATTAGCTACGTAGCAATCGCCTTTTCTAGTTAGTTTCATTAATTTTTTCGATTTGAATTTTGTAAACACGAGTATATGAAAGTAGGTTCCTATGTAGTTGTATATTATGATGTTGTATACAAATAAAAAGGTTTGTTTTGGTTTTGATGTTATAAAAATAGTAAGCGAAAAATACGATAAAAAGAGACAGTATATATACGTCCTGGTCTAAAAGGATTGGATTGGAATTATTGTACTAATGTAAATTTGGCCCATACAAGATCCACATCTGTCTATTCTTATCTGTGGTATAACTGTTTCGGGAAATATGGAAATTTGTGTTCGGATGGAATTCCCCGGGTATTATTTGTTTTTGGTGAAAACTAAGTAATACAAAATCAGTTTTGATTAAGTATATTAACGTACGTTTTTCGAAACTTCCGATATTGAGTAAAACCCGAAAAAGCTGTGCCCTAGGTATAATGATGATATTTGTAAGAATATAATTTTTCAATTTTCTTTTAGTTAGTTTTTATTTATTGACTGTATACTGAGTAAATAAAATCGGGTTCTTGATTTCTCGATTAATGTATGAATTTGATTTTTGATGGTTGTGTGATTGTACGTAGAATTTAACTCAGAGGTTTCATGTTTCGATCAAATTAAAATTGGGATTGACTCAATTTATTGTGTTCAGTTGGTTTCATGTCTTATTTTATGTTTTACTAAAACTTGAAAATACTTTTGCATTTTATTCTATGTAAAATCAACAAAAATATGTTCCTGCATTTTGGTGCATGGATCAGGACATACAATATTAATATATTTATTTCTGATGGTGCGTGATGTTTCCGCTATGATGAGATGAGATGTTTTTGCAGCTTGCGGTTGATGCAAATTGCAAAAATATTCAGAAGAGGAGTTTTGGTAGTCGGTATATCAAATTATTTTAGTATTTCTGGAACTCCTTGGATCGCGTTGGGTTCATTAATTATAATTATGTGTTTATAATAAGTATCAAATTAAAATAATTCTTTATAGAATTATACTTATGTTCACGAGCACCAACTACATACATGAATTAATATTTTATTTGAATTTTCAGAGATATTGGTGCATGGTGGGGAATTAAATTGGTGTACTATGGCAGGTTTAACAATTAAATAATGCGTGTTTAAGCTCGGATTTAATAATGTTAATTTAAATTTTAAAAATGGTATTTAGTGATAATTAACTGGTTTTGATCTTGATTTTCAGAGGTGTTCGTAGAGGCTTTACGCAGATTTCCAAAAATTTGAAACGAACAGCGGACAGGTAGTTTTAAAAAATTGTGTTTTGATTTGTATCCTCCTAAATTACAGAACTTCAGTTCTGTATTCATAATTTAGAAACTAATTGGTGTCTTTAACTTTAATTTTGGGTACTGGTGAAATTGTAATTCATTACAGAATAATCATTACAGATCAAACTTTTATAATTTAAGTAACAGGTTCACTAGTCCGTGTACAAAATTGTTTGTTTACATTTTTTTATGTGGAGTTTCGGTAAAAACATGTCCAATAAAATTGCAAAATTTAAAATTAAAATTTTCATGAAAACGAGTTGAAGGTTATATTAAAAATATGAAATAATATTTCGCATATTTTGTTTAAATTAAATAATTCGGTGACCCTCTAATATCCAAAAAATCACGATTTAAAATGAGGTTGCATGAATAAACCTAAAGTAAAATTTGTTTGATGGTTACTTTTTAGCAAATGGGACGAAGACATTTGGAAAGGAATCATCCAGAAGAATTTGCATTCTACAAAAAGAAAAACACGTTACAAGGGGAACCACCAAATAAAAAAAATTGTGGCAATAATGATCAACGATCTTTATTAAGCATGAAATTTACCAGCAGCATTACACATGGATAAAGAAACCCCAATACAGGCGTGTGTTGAGCTGGTAACAAAAAACGGTTATCCTTTCAAAATTTTGGAAAGCTCAGGATTCAAGAAATTTTACAGCCACTGGCTTAATTCAAAATAAATGCTTACAACATAAGAGACAAGCTGACTGAAATTGCCGACAAAATTAAACAAAATATCAAAAACGACATTAACAGAAAAATGATTAGCATTAAGCTGGAGATTGTTACTCGATGCGTTAGATCCGTTTTAGGTATGAACGCGCAGTGACAAAATTATTTTACGCATTTTGGCAATGACTGATATGAAAGAAAGGCATACGGCTCAGTACATTAAAGAAGTTTCGCTAAATGTTTTGAGGAAATTTGGCATAGAATTAAAACAAATTTATGCTATGACGGCCGATAATGGGGACGATCATAGACTAGTTATCAAAGAGAAAGAAATGATAGCGGAGTACGTATAATTGACGATAATTCTTACGATTAGCTCGATATTCAAATCGACCACAGATTATGTGTAATCACTTCCGTATGATACGCTGCACATATGCTACAGCAAGAAAAATCTCAAAATGCCGTTTTGGGTGAAAAAAACTGCTTAATACTAAAATCTTAGCGCTCATGTATACAATGAGTGGAAATTCTACGTACGATATTGTCAATCGACTGCTCGAGCAGAAAGATTGTTGCCTTCAATTGATGGCAACTTATCCATGTCTGAAACTTTCAGATAGAGATTGGAAGTTGACAGAGGAGTACATCAACCTTTTCAATCCGTTCAAAATTGCAACACCGAAGCTTCAGAATGAGCAAATACTTCTTGGAGATTTTTTTGGAATATGGCACGAAATTTTAATAGCACTTTCGAATATTAATACAAGTCTTAGCATTAATTTACAAGAACCAATTAATCGACGAGAAAACAATTTACTTGAAACAGAGTATGTATTAGCAGCTATGTATATATTTGGATCCGCGATATAAGATTTTACTGACATCATGCATATCTCAAAGTATCTTGCAAAATTTTGATTACACGCAGTCAATTTCTGTTTGCTTTCGTCTGAACAGATTTTGAGATTTTCTTTGTAAGCTTTGTCTTTCTTGTTCTTAAGATTGATAAGTTTATTGTCGTACCATGGTGGATATTTGTTTGATTTGGCCACAACTGTAGTAGGAACAAATAGTACAATGTCCTCAAATATAATTTTGTAGAATTTCTCCACGTTAACATCTATGTTGCTGCTGATTAGTTCATTTCCCAAGCTAATCTGCTCAAGATAAAGGTGAAAGTTTCGTCCCTCTAGTAATGAAACAGTTTATAAGAAAAATAGTAGTTTTATAATAATTCACATTTAAATGGTTTTTGAAAAACTTTTTAAAATAAAATCTTTTATTTCATAGAAAATTAAATTTTCTATAAAATAAAAGATTTTATTTAAAAAAGTTTTTTCAATAAACATTTAAATGCGAATTATTTTAACTACAATTTTTCTTATACTCCGTTTCATTACTAGAAGGGCAGTTTATTCTGTCGGCTTTTCTTAAGTTGAAATATGGCTCTCTGTTTTGATGATTATCATTTGTTACATTGCTGCTCTTGCTTTCAAAAATTGTTTCTAGGGCTTTGTGGTTAATATCATTAATTAGTAACGAATGGTGATTGTGATTTATTTACTTTAGATAGATTTAGTTAATTTGTAAAAATAAATCTAAAATTCGGTCTAGACCATTCTGTACCTCGCATATTTGGCTAAACTGTATCGAGAAATAGACACTAAATTTTAGAACTCATGTTCAAAGGTAAAATTTCATCCATTTCTTCGTCATATGACCAGCTAATAGTTAGATAATTAATATGCACCGTGATCAAGATGGTGTCAGTTGAATTAGCAGTACTGTTTAATTTCAGGCAGTGTAAGACGATATCGGTAGGCTAGGCGGAACAACTGGTCAATAAAGCTTTCTCGGTGGATTATAACAGAAATTCAAACCCAATATCAAACATAGAATTCTCAAAGACTGAATTCGTAATCATTTATACACCACTCACAAACTTTCTTTTTTATTTATATCCTGTTCTTTGGTAATGCGGTATGTCGTTGTCTTTGCGCGCGAATATATCTTAAGGATACAATTCCTAAGCGTTAAATATTCGATATACGAGTATTATATGAGGTTATATCAAACCTTTTCGCTCTAATACCCCAATTCCCTATACTTTTTCCAAATAAGAAATATATTTTGAATAGGCGCTAGGCTTCCTAGGATTTTCTCACGAAGACTCGGAACAAAATTTAATCATTAATTCGATATATTAAATGAAAGCCGATCAAATACTAGTATTCTACAAGTTCCCCAGTGTTTAGAACATTTTCAGAATTTACCCACGCATCATTAAGATACCATGCAAATATATAGATGAGGTGCGTAAGACCGTACAAACTTAATCATGATTTTTACTCAATATACACTACTCCAAAAAATTAAAGGAACACTAATTTTTTTCAATTTTTTTAGTGTTTTTTGAAGAGCTGTATCTTAGTAAAATACGGTCGTACAGAGATGAAAAGAAAAGCAAGTTAAAGCTTCAAATCTCTAGTTTTGAGACTTCTGAGCGGAATTTTTTTTTGAGATACCGTTATCACGCAATCATTAGAAAGAGCGCGAAGAAAAAAAATTCGATTTTTTTTTTTTTTTTTGTAAGGTGCCATGGGCTTGGGAAATTTATTTTAAGTTAAACCAATGCAAAGGTCGGTTAGCCTGTTAATTAGCCGTAAATTTAATTTCATTCTGGTCTCTCTATGTCAACGTTTTGCTGAGGTATCTGACTTTGAATCAAAAAAGATCCTTTTGCCTTTGATCATCGATATCTCAGCAACCAATGATTGCACAGTAAACTTTAGGGCAGCCTTAAAAACTTCAGTAAATTTCCTACAAGACCCTTTAATGATTAGTTGAGAACAAATTTTTTTTTCACCCTCAATACTGATTTGAAAAAAGTACAAAAAAACGACTTTTTAGGTTGTCTAAGTAAATCTACCGTTACTTTACAAATATTAACGAAAATACTAATGTTGCCAGGTCATTTTAAAGTTTAATGTACTCCTAATAGCCCTGCATTATTTTCAAATTGATCCATCCAACCGTTTTTCCGGACAGATTGAACAAAGTTTTACAAAACAATAAAAGGAACAAGTGATCATCAAAATAAAAAAACGACTTTTTTCACATTTTGCGTTAGTTATTAGTTAACCCTTAACGATCGTTTTTTGCAATACTCGCCCATAAGAGACGACAGAAAATTAAATAAAGTTCTGAAATATCACCAATTATTATGGAACTTGGCCATTTCTCATCAGATTTTATTGAAATTTGGTATGCGTTATTGAAATGGGATTCTAAAACGATTGGTGGATGGAGTTCTGGAAAATAGCCAACTAGGAAGGAACTTAGCCATTTCTAATCCGATTTTGATGAAATTCAGTATGTACGATGGAAATGGGATTCTAAACTGAATTTTGGATACAGTTCTGGAATATGACCAACTAGGAAGGAACTTGGCCATTTCTTATCCGATTTTGATGAAATTCGGTATGCGCGTTGGAAATGGGATTCTAAACTGATTTTTGGATGAAATTCTGGAAACTACAGATTTGAAGCTTTAAAATGCTTTTATTTTCATCTCTACAAAGATACAGCTCTTCAAAAAACACTAAAAAAAATTGAAAAAAATTAGTGTTCCTTTAATTTTTTGGAGTAGTATATCATAAGAAATAACAAACAGTTTTTTAACACCCCATCTAACTAATTTTTACACAATTACATTTCCCAAGCTTAAAATCTACAAAATGTTGTAATAATTTAACAAATATTTTGAAACATCCTGGATATTTAAATGCTTTCCAAAATTAACCTTTTATTGAAATTTTGCTCCTTGTCAAGTATCTTAGCGTTATCTATAGATAACGAGTGGTTACTTCCACGTAGATGATTCGATAAAGCACTGTGTGCCGGTTTAAACTCATACGTAGAAACATAAATATGTTGACGAATTCGATTTTTAAAATTTTGTTTAGTTTGACCGATATACTCTTTTTCACACGAACATTTTAATTTATATATTAAATATATTTGTAACTCTATGGGAATTGTATCTTTTAATTTAGGGAATAAAGCCATGTCCAAACTGTGAAATGCTCTACCAACAAATTGTATATCATAATTTTGTAAAAGAAATTCAATTTTTTCGAAAAGAATTTTAACATATGGGATCGAATTGTAAAGTTTGCGATTATTTTCAATGATTAAATTTGAATGTACGCGCGTATTTCCAATTATTTCCCGAATTACTATGTTTGTCGATAGCCTTTCTAATTCCTCTAGTAATTACACCTATCGGACAGCCATTTTGAGTTAGAACATTACTTAAAATTTTGAATTTTTCGGCATGAGAAACCTCATCCGATATACTTTTCTAAATTTCAAAAAAATTTTAAAATTTGTGTAAACAATTTTCTTTCTTTATTTGTTATATATTAAAAAATTTATTTTTTAAATAAAATTTTTTAATATATCACAAATAAAGAAAGAAAATTGTTTACACAAATTTTAAAATTTTTTTGAAATTTAAAAAAGTATTTTTATTATGATAAAGTGTGTAGTAAAGTGACAAATTTTTAAAAAAATGTCAATATACACCCATCCGATAATCTCAAAATTTTTTCAGCTAACAAAAACACTGTGTTATTTTTGTTAGATGATGGAAGCCACGATTTATAATTTAGATACCGACCCGACCGGTTTTTTTTTGTGATATACATCTGTAGTTAAACTTCCATCCTCATTACGTATTACCATAGTATCTAGAAAAACTAACGAGCTTGATTTATATGTGAAATTGAATCACATATAAATTTAATTCGCAGGTTAAAACTATGAAATGAATCCAAAAAATTATCAATTTCCGAAATTGGAATAGCCGCAATACTATCATCCAACGTGTTCCATTATTAGGTTAGCCACTGTTGAACTAACTGGCGAATTAAACTAAACGGTTGAACTAAAACATCTTCCCCCGAAACTAAATTCAGTATGATCTAACACAAATTTAAACCCTTCGACAAATTGTTTCGACTCCAGATTTGTGTTACTACATGCTTTTATGCTATTCCACAATTTTTTAACCAAAATTATTACCAAAGCTGAGTCAACGTTTGTAAACAGCGAGACCATATCTAACGACACAGCCGGAAATTTATTTCCCACGTAATGGTTCAAAATGTTAGACAAAAATTTGGATAAATTGTATAAAGGCGAACCTAAATAGCTCAAGGGAATACCAATTTTGTGTACTTTTGGCAGACCTTACATTCGTGGGGTCATACCATGATAATTTTTAAGAAATTTTGCCAAATTGTTCTCAATTTTTCCTAAACGTTCCCAAGAGCCAATGATTACATTTAATTTAGATTTCATTGAAGAAATACCCACTTTCCGAATTTCACTGTAAGCGTTGTTGTCCGACAAGAGTAACTCCATTTTTTCTAAATATTCAATTTTTGGCATAACTACCGTTATCTTACCCTTATCAGCTTTCAACACATACAATTCGGGGTGCCCATTCAAAAATGTCTTTGCCTTTTGAGCCCCACGAATCAGTTGGATTTCTTCAATACTGACAAATGTTTTACCCAAATAATTGTTTGGTTTGAAATTCGTCAACACATTTACCAATCTAATTCTAATAGTCCTGAAATACCACTCTCCACATCCGCTCTTTTTTAAAAGGTAAACAAAACTTATTACATAACTTTACAATTTTTATGATGTCCTCAGGAATTTTCGAATTTGTCAAATTTACGACCCACTTTTAATCGTTCGTGTCTCTTCCTTCAATCTGACCATGGGCTGGCGTTTCACCAACGTCTGATCCCAACATATTGATACATTTTTTAATTTATCGTTTGTTAATATCTTCGTACACCAACTTAAACCGGATCGAAGCATTATTAAAAGAATATAAGAATCTGTAGAATACTTCTTCCGGAAATTTTCTTTTTATTTCATCGACCAGCTCACCGCGACTCTTGTTTAAATGATTAATTTTGACGAAAGTTTCGTTAATTTCACAATTAATTATGGAAAAATTGTATTTGTCCAGAATGGCCTGAAACTTCCTTTCGTCAATTTTAAACTTATTCGTTAACCGTCTGTTGTCAGGATAAATATATGAAATTTTCGACACTTTAACAAAATTTTTCTCTTATTTCTAGCTTTCGCTAATGCCAAATTGTTTCGAAAAAAAATCTTTTAGTATCTGAACACTATTGCTGCCGAACACAACTCTTAAATTTTGGAAAAAATCCTTTTCGTTTTCATCCCGTTCCATGAGAATGACGGAATGTACCGTCGAAACGTCGGATTTTTATTAAATAATTAATAAAAAATGAAATATTAAGCTAAAAAACAAAATAAAATTATTTTATTATAAATTATATTTCTATTGGTTGTTGTCGTTTGCTACAAAGCATTTTTGGTGCAAAGGAATATCGCAGGTTATGCACACTAAACTTGCTCGGGTATGACGCTGACCACATTTTTTCCTACTATTCATTTTGGTAATTCAGTGGCGTCCTGTCTTCAAAACTGGATTAGTTTTAGTCTGCCTTGGCCGAGGGCCTGGCGCCAGTATGGAGTAGATCCATATATGGTGCATAAAGCTCGGGCGATCGGTCTTCAAAACTCTAATTGGTGTAAGCAACCAGCAAACAGCTTGCTAGGTACCCATGCATTGGTCATTGCTACATCAAACAACCAAAACAGGATAGGAGTATACCATTTTTTTACCACGAATTCCTATTCGATAATTCAATATGTTGTTATCGAGAAGGTCCACACCATTCATTCGTTGGTTGTATGCCCAAACTTCATGAGGTTGGGGTATTTCAACTTTTTTCTCTCGCTGGCGGAGTATCGAATAGCTTCTTTTACGGGTAAAATACCATATTGATTTGATAATAGTGTGACTATACAAACCTAAAACCAAACCTACCAAAATATGGGATCATATGGACTCGTCTATTGAAAGTGTTCTTTAAATAGGGCAAATTTTTAAAACGCTTTGTTCATATGCTCAATAAATGGTCTAATCTGTCCCATTTTATTATTTTGAGATAAGTTACTATTGTCGCATGCGTGTAAATGATGCATAATTTCATCAAATCAGGTTCTTCTCATTGCGTTAGAAATCATGAAGTTCTTAGTATCAAAATCATTGAACCAATACATCGTTCGTCTCGATGCTGGTGAGCAGGGCCTTTCAGAGCTAGCAGGGGGCCCGGGCCAAATTATTAAAATGGGACCCCATAAAAATTAAAACAATCTTAAATTTATATCACATGAATTCATTTTACTATTTATGTATTATAATTTATTAGATTGAAGCTTTTCTCGCTTTATTATTAGAAAATTCTCTAATAATTTGCTCAAAATTAATTTTTCTTGCCATGTCGTGGTTAATGTTTAACATTGCCAATCCATTTAACCGTCGTTCTGCCATTATTGAGCGATGCTAATTTTTTATTCTTTTAAGAACACTGAAACTCCTCTCGGCTGAAGACACAGATGCAGGAATACTTAAAAATATTCTTAAGACAATGATAAGATTGGGAAATAAACCAGCTAAGTTTTTACTGAGAATATTTTCTAATAAATTTGTTGGTGTCGGATCTGCATTAAAATTAGCTGCATACATTTTTTTATGGAATTTTACCTCATCTAGTATCTCGTTTGATAACTCACTCGTGTATTTTGAATGCAAACGGTTTACTGCAGCTTCAATTTTTTCATCAGTCAAAGAAATCCGAAAAGATTGCAGATATTTTGTAAAGATTGAAATCGTATTTGTAAGCCAGCTATTACGGAATTAACTATTACGTTAAACACAGTTATCCTGAAGTATTTTTCAGCATCCGATTGTGTCCGTATCGTTCTATTAATGGCAAAATCACATGTAACTCCATATTTACGTGCTTTAGCTTTTGCTTTCGCAAATATTTCATTCCACATTCCGCTTAAATTGCGAAATCTCATTACTAGACTTTCAATATTATTTTGCTCAATATCAAGTGTAGCATTTCGAGCTTCAATTACCAAATTTGTCTGATGCAAATCTGTCAAAATTTCGAGCCATATGATAGAGAGCAAAACACATTCAAATTTATTTAAATATTTCTCAATTGAGTGTAATTCAACGATTGCGTGGGGTGGTAAATTAAAGGAATGCATTTCATTTAAAGCATCTCGAATAGATAATAGATTTTTGGCTATTGGTTTTACTGCATCTATTCTAGCAGACCATCTAGTTTTGGAAATCGAGTGAAGAGACATATTGATATGTTTCTTTAAAACCTCCCATCTCCGCGGACTACTGCTAAAAAAATTATACATTTGTTGTATAGCTCCAAAAAATTGTACAGCTTCTTTACACGATTCAGCTGAATCAACTCCAACAAGATTTAATGTGTGGTTACCACAGCTGGAAAAAATACAATTAGGATTACGCTTCGTAAGAATGGCTTGCACACCGTTTAGCTTGTCAGCCATATTTGCACCATTATCATATGCTTGGGCAATACATAAATTAAAATTTAATTCCATATCCGACAAAATTTCAAGAATTCTGGCAGCAATTTCTTCTCTGGTTTTTCCAGAGAATGAATCGAAGCAAATAAAACGCTCTTCAATGTCAAATTTTAAATTATCACACATCTTGTTCTTGTTATAAAGACAAAATACTATCGAAGAGCAAGCGCAAATGAGAAATCTATAGTAACAAAAAATTCGGGGGCCCCTAAAAATCGGGGGCCCGTGCCGTATGGCCCGGCTGGCCCACCCTCTGATTGGCCCTGCTGGTGAGTATTCGCTTATCATTAAAATGCCCATAACTAACAGCATAACTAACACTAATTTACTAAGTCCTCCATTAGTTCTTTTGAGAAAAAAAGCATAAAAAAGTCTAGGGGATGTCATTCGTTCGATAGAGCCAATGGCGGTGGTCGACTTTCCCATTGTGTCAGTTTAATATTGCTAATATCTTGGATATCCCCTTGGTCCATTTTCTTTTATAACTTCATTCTGCCTCTATTGTAGTAATAACACTTTACCGGATATTGTTTTCGCCTCTCTCGCTTATAAATGCTTCTACTTGGAGCATTTTGGGCACCAGATTATTGTAATCCCTGCGGTTTTCGTCTCCCGAATCTTCTTCAGTTTCATTACCATCTGCCGGTGGGCTTATAAAAATTGTATGTTGAGCCTCTGTATGTTACTCATAGTCGCTCTTAATTTCGTCTAAAACTTCTAGAAGCGTCAACAGTTTTCGCCTATAAAAAACAAATATAATTGTAATATCCAATTGGGAAAGTCATTAGAGACGCATTAACCAATCTTCAATGATAGTCAGATATGACATGAGTGTAGCATTTTATCAAAACGCGGGACTCGATTGCGTGTGTGACATGTTTGTGATGCGCAATATATGACCGATCATCATTAAAAGATGTGTGGCACGTTTGAAACGAATAATATTGGAGAATTAAGAATTAAATGAACACCTTTATAAACTTTGATTTTATGTTGCCCTAATAATTTTGTACAACCATAGTTTTACGTAAAAGCTGTTACACTAATATTCGTAATTCATAAGAATAGCATCATTTACTAAAAGTTCAAAATAGAGCGACAAAGGCTTTTTGGGCCTGTCAGAGACTCTACGGACATACATTTATAACAATCATTAGACCTATGGTTACATACGCTTCGCTAGTGTAGTGGCCTAAATTTGCATAGTATGGAGGAGGCACTACTCCTAGGACTAACTAAGTTGCATCTTCATGTTAAAAAGGATGTTGCTGCTATGTCCCTTAAGATGCAGGCGGAGGGTAATATCAAACCAAGCAATATGGTGGGTCATGTGGAAATCCTCAAGGGGGTTCACTTTGTTATTATGTCTATTTGCAATTGTATAAAAGCAATTCTTCATATGAAGCTAAAAATTGAACCAATGAGGAAACCACCACACACATACCCCAATGCAAGAAATGTCAGGGATTTAATCACATCCAAAAATATTGCAGCCGGGATCCGAGATGTGTACAATGTTCAGGTAAACATTTTACCCAGGCATGTACAATAGGAAGAGATGTGCTTGCTAAGTGAATAAATTGTAAAGGTCAACATCCGGCCAATTATCGAGGCTGTGAGGTTGCTAAACACCTACAAAAATTAAGAGACATCCATGAAAAACCATGAAATTCGAAGGATTCAAACATCAAATCAGATGAATCAAAATCCACAACCAAGCAACGTAGGGCAGAGAAGAACATTTGCTCCGGTAGTGAAAAGCTCGGGTTCAACCAAATATATGGGCTCTGAAAATAATCGAATTATGGAAAACATTATGAACAGTCACTACTGTTAGGATTCACATTAAACACAGACAGTTTACTGTCTCCGCAATATACTGTCCTGCCCGGCATAACTTGAAAAGAGAGGACTACATTAAACTATTTAAATCGCTAGGACGTGATTTTATTATTGGAGGTGACTTTAATACGAAAAACACCTATTAGGGATCTCGACTAACGACATCAAAGGGTAAAGAATTGTTTCAAACAGGGCAGACATCAAAATGTGAATTTTACTCTGGTGGTTCCCCAACATACTGGGCCCAGTGACGAAGCTAAGATACCGGACCCAATCGACTTTTATATAGCAAGAGGTATATCTCAGAACTATATTCACATTGAAAACAGCAATTCTCTAGTATCGGATCACTCACCGGTTATCATGACAGTCAGTGAAACTGTAAGCGTAAAAAAGTATGCTCAATCATATTCCTGGACGTCGCGCAAGCATTCGATAAAGTTTGGCACAGTGGTCTGGAATACAAGCTGCATAAACATCTACCAAGACAATTCTATACCATACTAAGATCTTATTTATCCAATAGACACTTTCGATTGAAATATGAGGATGAATACTCAGAGCTACAGAAAATTTCTGCCGGTGTCCCGCAGGAGAGTGTCTTAGGACTGTTCCTATATTTACTATATACAAGGGACATACCAACCACAAATGAAGGAACCATAGCCACCTTTGCAGATGACACAGCAATTATGGCAGTTGGAAGTATTGTAGTTGATGCAACGAGCAAACTCCAGAGGATGGCCAATGCGGTTTGTAACTGGACAAAGCGTTGGCGAATCAAACTTATTGAGACAAAATCCATGCATATTAACTTTACGTATCAAAAGGCTTACCATCTACCTATAGAAATTAACTCGCGAGTCGTGCTATATGCAAATACAGCTAAATACCTTGGCATGACCCTCGATGCCAACCTCAAGTGGAGAGAGCATGTCAAAAAGAAAAAAGAAGAACTTAACATAAAGTTCAGAAAAATGTATTGGCTCATAGGTAGAGGCTCTGAGCTTTCAATTCACAATAAGCTGCTGCTATATCGGCAAATTTTGAAGCCGATATGGACCTACGGTACACAACTCTGGGGATGTACCAAACAAACAACCGTCAAAATGATACAGACGTTTCAAAACAAGGTTTTTCCTAGCATCGTCAATGCTCCGTGGTACTCAAGAAATGTAGACCTTCACAGGAACCTACGGATGGAATATGTCGTAGGAATTTATTTTACTTTCGTGCATTGAGCAGGGTCCATGCACAAACGATCATATAGGTCGTAGTGCGAGGTGGCTTGAACGCCCACATGTAATATTATGCAAAAACAAATTAAATAGGTTCTGTAGATTGCTACGATTTATGGGCTTTGTCTTTGGATGGATAACTGAATTTACAAATGATCCACTAAAATCGTAACAATTTTCAAATTTTTTCTAACACAAGATCCCTTTTTTCTACATCCATCGTTATTGGCAGGCTTCCTATTCTTTAGAAATATTTTCTAAAACACTATTGTTTTGGGTTCTAAAAATATACCTAGGATCACCGTTCTGTGTATTTGAATATATTTGGAATAGTGTACAAATTGTGTTAATAATCAGAATCTATAATTTTTGCCATATACTTTTGAAGCAAATGGCGGTATTTCCAAAATTTCCTTTAAAAATTCAAACCGAACATTTCAATGGCGCAGAGTGTAGGTAATTTAAAATTAAATAATTTATTTACAAATTTATTGCTTACAAACTGTCAGAAACATTAAAATGTTGGTACACATTTTAAGGATTTTGAGATATTTAATAAATTTAAAAGTTATTTCGTGAGTTCACAAAGTTTTATGGAATGTTTACAATTTTATCCCAAAATGCTATAAATACCCCGACTAAAGTTTAAATATTATTATATTCAAGAAATTCGGGTAAAAACATATTCCAGCTAAATTGAAGCAATTTTCCAAAAACAAATAAATATTTGCAACATTGCCGAAAATCAAACTGAAATTCCCGCCTTTAAAAAACAAGGCAATTTGAATACAAATTCAATTTAAAATCAAATATTTATTTTCATTAAATATACTTAGACTTATGTAATAACAATAAAAATAATAATGAACATGAAGAATTTGAATGTAACCTGTACTCTTATACACAGCAACGTATAGTAATCAAAATATCAAGGAAAATTCAGGAAATTCTCGTTTTATTGCTATTTTTTGTGAATATTATAAGAAAAATTCCAAAGTAATAAAAATCATTGTGATTTCACATCTTAAAGTTTTTATAACATTTTAGACGTCGGTTTTTGCTGAATGTAAGCGTACTTTTACCATACTGGATTTTTTATTTTGTTTGCAATAAGAGATTTCAGTTATGGCATAAAAACCGATTGATTTCTCATTGAAACCAAAATACACATTTTAATCATATACATATACGTTATCAGATCCCGCATTACAGTTGCCAATCGATATGTTATCATTTTTATTATAATCTTTTAAATTATTAACGTTTTAAAAATAATCTTTAATGAAGGAACCACCTTAAGATGAAAAAAAATATAATAATCATCGCTTTATCTTGTGCACACACCAAATTGTATATAACCGTCTTATATATAAAATATTCATTAACGTTTTGTAATCTTTATCAAAATTTTTAAGTATTTTTTACATATTAGGTAGCTAGATGAGTGTATATACATATATTTAGATATATCTCTTTAATGTGTACAATGTACATATCTTTCGTATACTTACACATAAAAATATAACTGCAAAACACCAGAATTATAATGGTTATGATATGTACTCTAAATGAGAGACACACCACCATATACATACCATAGATAAGAAAAACATAATTTATTTACAGAAAAGAAATTTTTATGCCATAATTTCTGATACATATAACACTATATACTATTTTGGAAAATTAAAAAGAAAAGCAAAAATGAAAAATAATCATTCCTGATAAGAAAATTTTCCAAAATTAAATTGAGTTTTAGTACATCATTAAATATGTATCACTTTAAGAATGAATATAATATCTCTGCATATATGTTTAAATATCTGTTTATATAGACACGACAAACAGAATATAATATTGTTATGCAACGAAGAACCGGTTTATGGTTCCGTATTAAGATGAAGACATCAGATGTGTGGACGATTGTATCATTAAAATATTTACGATTAGGAAATATTTAAAAATCATTAAATTTATTAGTCAAAAAAAAAACAACAAAGTTGTTATAATTTCTTATAATGTTAAGAATTAGAATACAAAATAATCAAAAAGATGACGTTCATGTTTACAACACCTTGTTTATTCAAAATGATTTTAAGTACTTTTGAAAATCTCAAATATTCTGCGAAAATCTCATATAAATTTGTAATTTAACATCCTAAAAAATTTAAATTAATAACAACTCGATAAATCGCTAATAAGACGTAGTTCAGCCACTTGGAAATTTTTTTTGCTTTTTTTAAATTTATTTGTGTGTGTGTATATGTGCTGAACACAGAATACAATTCATACTGTTAAAGTTAGCCGAACGTTGTGAACCGAAAATGAAAGGTCGGTAATGCAGATTATGGTACACCAGTTGCATTAATTAAAATCGGTAATGTAGATTGTGCTATCCCAGCCGAAAATAAAAAAAGATGTCGTTATCAGGTAGTTTTTAGCCTAAAAATTACTATGTATGCATGGATGGAATTGAAAACCTTTGTCAATATTCTTATATGTCACAACTAGGCTCCAGTTCCTCGTGGAAAATTGTGGAAAATTTTCCAAACACAAAAAAATATTTAAATTGGAATAAAATCAGCCTCTAGAGTATTAGGTCTGAAGATAAATTGCATTTACGTGACTTAACAATAGCTATCGCAGGAAAAATTTCAGTTCAATTCTCTCGTGGGAAATGTCGGAAAATTCCATTTCCCAAAAATCATTAGAAGATTTGTCTAAAATAAGCCACTAGAGTGTTACGTCTGGAAATGGATGGTATTGATATGACTTGTCAATAGCTTTCGCAACGTTACTTATTGCTAAAGTTAGCCGAAAGTTGTCAGCGGAAAGTGGAAAGTCGATAATGCAGATTGTGTTATTTCAGTCTAACGTAAACAATAATTGGTGATGCATATTGTGCTATTCCAGCCGAAAATAAAAAAAGAAGTCGTTATCAGGTTGTGTTTAGCCTAAAAATTACTATGGATGCATGGATCTCATTGGAAACTTTTGTCAATATTCTAAATTGTAGAAAATTCGCGAAACTCCAAAAAATCAGCCACTACATAGAAAAAAATATATATATACTATTAAAATGAGGTAAATTTTGTTTCAAAATATCATACAACCGTTTGGTTTTAATCATTTTTCTTTATTTGCAACAATAATATTTTTAATCCAAACATTAATCAAGTTTCTTATAGCAAGGCTTATGAATTTTGATGTTTACGGTAGCTTGCGGACATGGTTCTAAACAACTTTTGCTTAAATTTAGATCATTTAATTTGAACCAACACAATTTAGTTTAATACAAAGCAATATTGTTATGTTTATCTTAAAAATGAGTTTCTTTTAATACAAAATTTTTTTTATGATTAATACACAAACATTTCAGAGTTTTAAAAATATATTTAAAATTTATTTTTTAACAAGAACTTTGTTTTTGAATTTAACAATTTTTATTTTATGTTTTATAAGCTGTCAAACTATTGAATTGTTTTGTCCAGTGAGTTTTAACAATAATTTCTTTTAAACAATCACAAAAAAATTAAATTATTAAAACTAAATAATTTCCTGTTATTCAAAAGAAAGCAATATGTATGTATTTGCTTTAAATGCTCAAGTTCGTTTCAATCAATTGAACTTCTCTGCAACCACTTAAAATATTTGCATGGGTTACTTCCTGGAGAAATATTTCACATTTAAATAGATATAAAAGGCATTTGACAAATGTGCATAAGAATGAAAAAGATCCGGTTATTAAAGATTTTCTAAGCAAATCAACTGGCGCTGCGACTGATGATGGTTGTGCCTCCCGGTCATGGTAATTATGTTGCAGTACATTTTTTATTGGTTCTAATTTTAAATGTTTGCTGTTCAAATAGGTGAAAAAGTTGTTCACAATAAAAGTGTCCCCTCAGAACATACGCCTTACCAAACGAAATTAAAACCAAATGAGGAAGAATTAAACAATATAAAAATATCCATAGATAAATCCCCCTTAAAATTTGTAACAAAGTTACATAGTTTACAAGGGTTACCAACATCAACTTGTTTGCATATCATGAATGAGGTACAAGAACTTGTCATTTCCAACATCAGAACCTACCAGAGGAATTGTGAGGATGATAAAACCAAGTCAATCGATATATTTTCCAACTTATGCGAAAACCCATTTGAAAAAATACGTTGAGAATACTTGCTTCTAAAGGAATTGTCGAATAAAGGCCTTTATTTAGCATCAAAAAAATGTATTATTAATAATCAAGTTGGTGAGAAAGCTGAAAAAGGAAAGTTAACTATTAAAGAGATTAAAAGTGAAGGAGTATTAATGCATATTTCTTTTCAAATTAAAATGTTTTTCGAAAAAAAAAACAATTATTGAAAAGTACACTAGAAAATGGGAAACAACTGTTAGAAACCAAAACTGTTCTGAATAATATCGTTCAAGGCATTTTTGTTCTATGACGATTTCGAAATCAACAATCCGATAGGAAGTAGATCAGGAAATCAAGCCATTTCAGTTAAGAAAATGTAGGTATTGCACGTGACAGACAAACTTACAATGGACAACTTTCAAACTACAATTGTGTTACGTTTAAACAGACTGGAATTAAGGGAATTTCAATTTTAAATGAGCTAAGCACATTTCATGTAACCGAGAATTTTTGTGTTGACATTATGCATGACATGATGGAAGGCGTGATAAAATTTGGAATTTCTAATTGTCTGTGTTCTTTTATACTGGAAAAACATTTATTTACAATTTAGATGCCTTAAACGTGCTTCGGGACACCTACACTAAGCCACGAGAGAACAGCAAACATTATTGCGTCTTGTGCAGTATTGCACAACATTTTGTTGGACAATAATTATCCGATTGATTACTATGTAGTAGAATACGATATTATTCCTATAAATAATGAGGTTGAAGAAGAAAATTCTTCCGATATCAATCGCCAATTTTTGACAAATTATATTGAAGAACGAGACATTATAATTTAAAACAAAAATTCATAATAAATCAAATGAAATAACTATTAAATAATTTTGTTTTATTAACCATTTATTTAAATGCAAGAACATAAAACGTCAATTCTCCATCTCCATAGGCCAAGAAAACGGAGGGTAAGCAATATCATTTTTTTTTGTTTCGTTTTTTTTTACCGATTTATACCGATTCGGTAATTTTTAATGCTTATTGTCACACTCTCAACTCTAATACACATAAAAAAACACAACACACAATAACAATATTTAACACTACACACAGTGTACGTATACAAAATATCTCGTAGTCTCGTAGTCTCGAAAAGGCAACAAAATTGAGGTACAGGAGTCAGGTGCCAAAATAAGAGACAATATTTTGGGAGTAAATTTCCCGAAAGGTGATATTATTTTGGAACGAAAAAGTAATTTAAATGTGATCTAACCATAACTTGGAAAATTCTAATGCAATTTTTAAATTTAAGACTTTATTATAACTGAATTTTTCAGACAGCTTAGCGGAGTGCTGGTACTCTCATCTCGGAAAAAAGCGTCAATTGCAATAAAATTTGGAAGCCTTTAATCATTGAATCTGTCGAATCTTTTATTAATTATATTGAGGTTGCAGCAGATATACACAATATTCTGAAAGCTAAAAAGATGAAGTACGTCAATTTTGGTCTCACACTATAACCAATGTTGTTTGCCTTGCATAATGTAAACGAAAAACTTATAACAAAATTGTTTTTGCATTACGATGACATGTTTTATGTTTTTGACGACATCAGGCTGCATACATTTTAAAATACCCTTTTGAGCGTTTCAAAATCTATAAATTTTTGGAATATTGCATATAGGCACGAATTGTCGACTAATAATGGTAACATCCCTTTTGAAATAAAAAATTTGAAGGAATTATTAGAATTGTGACAAATAACTATATATGGGGCATTCTCTGTCAAATCGGCCACCCCTGCAGATTTCATTTTTTGAGATAAATAAACTTTTTTGGGCTTAAATTTTGCTTAGAATATCTACTTTTTAATGCCGTATGGCGATTTTATGGCGTCCTTGAATTTTCAAAATAACGGATCTGCTACGGAAGTCTTTAATTTTTAATAAATTTGATATAAGAACATAATTTTAACTCTGTTAATTTACTCAAAAGTGTTTTTGGTGTCATAGATTCCACATTTTTTATTAATTTTTTACAATTCCAAGATGGTGGATCCAAGAAAGCCGCCAAAATTGGCAAATTTTTCGACGTTCGTAACGATCGTTAGAAACATGTCCTAGAAGGTTTTCGTGGTCGCTGATCATGAATTTGAGGTCAGAATTTTAATATTCAAGATGTCGGACATAAGATGGTGGTCGAATATGGCCGAAAAAAGGTTAATTTTTCGACGTTCATAGAAATCAATAAAAACTCGGTGTAGGGGGTTTTCGAGGTCGATGATCATTAATTTAGGGTTAGAATTTGAAAATTCAACACGGCGGACCCAAGATGGCCGCCAAAAATGTCAACTTTTGAACGTTTATGAAAATCAATAAAAGGATTATCTAGGGGGTTTTCGGGGTCGCTGATGACGAATTTGAAGTCACCATTTAAAAATTCCTTCAAAAAAGTTCCAGATTCTCGATAAAAGATGTTATTTTTAGACATTTGTTGAAAATCTAACTAAAATTAATACTTTTCATCGAGAATCTGGTACTTTTTAGAGAGAATATTTAAATGTTGACCTCAGATTCGTGATCAGCGACGCCGAAAACTCCCTAGATAATGCTTTTATCGATTTTCATAAACGTTAAAAATTGTCCGCCGTATTGAATATTCAAATTCTGACCCTAAATTAATGATCACTGACCCCGAAAACCCCCTGCACCGAGTTTTTATTGATTTCAATAAACGTCGAAAAATTAGCCTTTTTTCGGCCATATTCGACCACCATCTTATGTCCGCCATCTTGAGTATTACAATTCTGACCTCAAATTCGTGATCAGCGACCCCGAAAACCCCCTAGGAGATGTTACTAACAATCTTTATGAACGTCGAAAAATTTGCCAATTTTGGCGGCCATCTTGGAATTGTAAAAAAATAATAAAAAATGTGTAATATATGACACCAAAAACATTTTTGAGTAAATTAACAGAGTTAAAATTACGTTTTTATATCAATTTTATTAAAAATAAGAGACTTACTTAGAAGAAATGGTCCGCCATTTTGAAAATCCAAGGACGCCATAAAAACGCCGTACGGCATTAAAAAGTAGATATTCTAAGCAAAATTTTAAGCCCAAAAAATCTTATTTAGAGAATGCCCCATTAGAGCGGATTAAATTCTATGGAGAAAAATTTTTTAGGCAGGATACTCCACTTTTCTGTAAATTTTGTCCACTACACCATATGGCTACGGTGAATTTCGAGCCTGCATAATTTCATTTGAAGATTTTTTTATATAGAGTGAGTTTTTTAAAATTCCAGGCTTTTATCTCGAGAACGGTGCTGGATAGGAGAAAATTACTTTTAATGAAATTTGTTAAGGGTCGAGGGGACATCTAATCGTGACCTTTAATTCGACCTTGACTACGACCTTCAAGGTCATTTCATGGTCAAATTGATTGTTTTAAATGAAAAACTCTATTTTTGGACCTCTGATTCGGAAAGGGCACAAAATTTTACGTTCAGATAGGAAGTTTATTCTCTTCTTTTGAATGACTTTCAGATGTCAGTTCAAGGACAAACTACTAAATACTATGAAATAAACAGCAAATAATGAATTTTAATGGGGAATGACTTAATTTTAATTTTTTTGGCACCATGATCAAAGGTACCAAGTTAATATTGAGTTAGTATATTACACCTGAAAGTCATCCAAAGGAAGAACCTACAATGCCTATCTGAACGTAAAATTTTGCGTTTTTTATGAATCTGGGGTAAAAAATAGGGATTTATATTTAACAAATTCAATTTAACCGTCAAATAACCTTGAAGGTCGTAGTCAAGGTTGAATTGAAGGTTGCCAACCGATGTCCCCATCGACCCTTAACAAATTACATTAAAAGTAATTTTCTCCTATCCAGCACCGTTCTCGAGATAAAAGCCTGGCATTTTAAAAACTCACTCCGTATAAAAAAAAATCTTCAAATGAAATTATGCAGGCTCCAAATTTACTGTAGCCATATGGTCTAGTGGACATTTTTGCTTCAAATACAATGAATTTACAGAAAATTGGAGTCTCCAGACCACTTAAAAATACTTATAAAGTTTCGGAGCATTATCGAAATCGCGTTTGATTTGGTTAAAATCATTTTGGTTTGATAATAATCATTTTTTTCTGTGTAGAGTGTTATGTCTGGAGATGTAATACATTGCCGTGCGTTGACAATAGCTACCGCAGGAAAACAATCAGTTAAATTTTCCCGTGCGAAATCTCGGAAAATTCGATTTTCTAAAAATCATTAGAAAATTTGTCTAAAATCAGCCTCTTACTGGTTATGTCTGGAAATGAATTTTATGGATGTGGCTTGTCAATAGCTATCGCAAGAAAGTTTCGGTTCAAGTTTTCCTTGTGAAATCTCGGAAAATTCGATTAGAAAAATCGATTTTTCATTAGAAGAGATTTTTCAATAAAGGCTGATTTTACAAATTTTGTAAAAAATTTTGAAAAATCGAATTTTCCGAGATTTCCTACGGGAAGCTTGAGTTGATATTTTTCCAGCGATAGCTATAGACAAATCACATAAAAACGATTCATCTTCAGATATACATATACTCTAGAGGCTGATGTTATTCAAATATTTTTTCGATTCTTTTGATATTCCGAGATTTTCCACGATTAGTTGGAACAAAATTTTCCAGGTAAGACTGTTTACTAAAGTTTTAATTGCATAGCTCATTTATTTTATTTACCTTCGGCTTATAACCACAAAATTTTGATATTTTCGGCTGGAATGTTAATAACGTAATCTGCATTATCGACCTTTTATTTTCGGCTGGGAAATTTCAGCTAATTTTATCTGGGTATATAATTCGGTGTTAGTACCTTTTGGCGTAGTACTACATCGTTGTTTTCATTATACATGGAGGAAAAATCAAACCCGCATTACGTAATTTATTTGATTAAAGCAATGTTTTGTAAACTGTCAAAATCAAACAATATTAAATAAAAATTTGAGGGATCTAATATAATGTTTGTAGATCAGTAATTTGTTATCTAGCCTGAAACAGCTATTTCTATTTAGGAATAAGTGCAATACTCGAAAAGTGCAAAATGTCTTTGATCGGCTATTTTTAATATGCTCGTTGAAGCCTAGATTTTGAGCCAATGTTACCCACAGGTACGTTTATCTTCTTTAATAATACAACACTTTTCCTGTCAACAATGATAACTCCGCTTTTTTTAAATTGTTAGAATAATTTTGATGTGGATAGAAAAACATGACCTTCATTCATGCAGCATTTATCCTGTTTTCCTTGTATCATAGTAGGTAGTCAGTACATCGAAATATTTTTGTATTCTGTGTGCACATTGTTACTCGCTGTAGTTAGAGCAGATAATCATCGTGTCGTTGGCGTAAATTAGAAGCTTAACTTCCTAGTCCATGGGGATTGGTATGGAGGGTATAGGGTGGTTCAATAATTTGGTAGAGACAAATTTATATTTTAGTATTTATGTAAAACTAACAATCAAAAAGCATAGGCATTAGTACTTTTTGGTTGTTTTATTTTGAATGTAATTTTATTTGTGTAGGTAACAAATTTTAAGTCGATACGCATGTTTTGTGTATGTATACTACACTGTACCTAATACTGTTTTTTTTTGTGTATGATTCTCACTTCCGATTAAAAAATAGATTAACTAAAGAAGTACCAACAAAATGTTCCCTAACATTCATATGCCTTTGGTTGTGAATGCCTGATTTTGTTTGAAATAAAAATGGCCGTAACTCCAGTACCATTCCTTAGTGTATTAAGTCCGATTAATATTTGATAGTTTTGTCCCGCTCAGACATGCGATATCTGTAGAGTGTTTATAGTCCACGTAGATTTTCCACAGCCTGGAATACCTTGCACCGAAATAACTGTAAGCCGCCTGATGTAGACCTGGTATTTAAGTGGTCGTTTAGAAATCCAGCGTAACTTTAGTGCCTGCCGAGCAGAAAACGTATCTTTGTTATGTTAGAAAAAAATTTGTGGATTCACAAAATTTTACTAGTTTATTACCATCAAATCCTTCCTGATGATTAATAGTGGGCTCCTTAAGGTATTTATTGTTCTGGTTGTCATATATGAACTATATATTATATATATACATATATATATATATATATATATATATATATATATATATATATATATATATATATATATATATATATATATATATATATATATATATATATCATCAACTGTCAATGACGAGAAACTTCGAGTATGAGTGAAAGTGAGGAATGCCAAATAAAAAGTGCCCTCGTTCGTGAAAAACTTAATAAGATATTAGCAGACATTAGCATGTCCCCTATATATCCAAGTAAGTTGGAATCCAGGTAATATCATGAGCAGAAAAAAATATTAAATTTAATTACCACATTACCGACATCATCAACATCTTTGATATCTGGAATATAACTTCTTTTGATTTACTCAGAGAAAAATCATTATAAGGCACGTCTTTATGATGAATTCATGGATCAACTAAAAATCAAATTCCGACATTTGGAGAAAAATTGTAATAAAATACAGATGCTGTCTACCCTGCCGAAATCTCTAACTACACAACAAATCCAGGAAGAATTCAACACAACCCAATATATGGTACGGACAGATAAAAATATTCAAAATAAGAATGGGTCACCGAGCTTTCCATCACCCAAAGTTGGAAAACGGATTAGTGATGAACTCAGGCATTCAGTGCTAGAATATTATAACGATGATGATGTTAGTCGTATAATGCCTGAAAAAACGATTGTTTAACTATTGATAAAGTTAAAGTTCAGAAGCGTCGAAATGATGTGCAAATTAAAGGAGGTTACAAGTTGAAATTTAAGGATGATGAATAAAAAAAATTGAATTTCTAAATTTTCTCTGCTACGTCCTAAAAACTGTGTTCAACCAGAACGCAGCATGTGTAGAAATATTCGAGCGATCTAAATACCCGTTGGCATCACAATTACAGGACTCAACACTTATTGATAGAGGTATCAATCATCGAAATCGGAGCATAATTGCAGATTTTCGATCTTTAAAGCTCTGAATTTGTGGGCTATAGTTCAGTTGATGTTCAATAAAATTAAATTTTTCACAAAATGTGAAGAAATATTCGAGCGATCTAAATACCCGTTGGCATCACAATTATAGGTCTCAAAACCTATTGATAGAGGTATCAATCATCGAAATCGGAGCATAATTGCAGACTTTCGATTTTTAAAGCTCTGAATTTGTGGGCTATAGTTCAGTTGATGTTCAATAAAATTAAATTTTCCACAAAACGTGTAGAAATATCCGAGCGATCTAAACACCTTCTGGCATCACAATTACAGGTCTCAACACCTGTTGATAGAGGTATCAATCATCGAAATCGGAGCACAATTGCAGATTTTCGATTTTTAAAGCTCTGAATTTGTGGGCTATAGTTCAGTTGATGTTCAATAAAATTAAATTTTCCATAAAATGTGTAGAAATATTCGGGCAATCTAAATACCCGTTGGCATCACAATTACAGGTCTCAACACCTATTGATAGAGGTATCAATCATCGAAATCGGAGCATAATTGCAGACTTTCGATTTTTAAAGCTCTGAATTTGTGGGCTATAGTTCAGTTGATGTTCAATAAAATTAAATTTTCCACAAAATGTGTAGAAATATCCGAGCGATCTAAACACCTTCTGGCATCACAATTACAGGTCTCAACACCTGTTGATAGAGGTATCAATCATCGAAATCGGAGCACAATTGCAGATTTTCGATTTTTAAAGCTCTGAATTTGTGGGCTATAGTTCAGTTGATGTTCAATAAAATTAAATTTTCCACAAAATGTGTAGAAATAATAGGGCAATCTAAATACCCGTTGGCATCACAATTACAGGTCTCAACACCTATTGATAGAGGTATCAATCATCGAAATCGGAGCATAATTGCAGACTTTCGATTTTTAAAGCTCTGAATTTGTGGGCTATAGTTCAGTTGATGTTCAATAAAATTAAATTTTCCACAAAATGTGTAGAAATATCCGAGCGATCTAAACACCTTCTGGCATCACAATTACAGGTCTCAACACCTGTTGATAGAGGTATCAATCATCGAAATCGGAGCACAATTGCAGATTTTCGATTTTTAAAGCTCTGAATTTGTGGGCTATAGTTCAGTTGATGTTCAATAAAATTAAATTTTCCACAAAATGTGTAGAAATATCCGAGCGATCTAAACACCTTTTGGCATCACAATTACAGGTCTCAACACCTGTTGATAGAGGTATCAATCATCGAAATCGGAGCATAATTGCAGACTTTCGATTTTTAAAGCTCTGAATTTGTGGGCTATAGTTCAGTTGATGTTCAATAAAATTAAATTTTCCACAAAATTTGTAGAAATATCCGAGCGATCTAAGTACCCATTGGCATCACAATTACAGGTCTCAACACCTATTGTTAGAGGTATCAATCATCGAAATCGGAGCATAATTGCAGATTTTCGGTATTAAAGCTCTGAATTTGTGGGCTATAGTTCAGTTGATTTTCAATAAAATTAAATTTCCACAAAATGTGTAGAAATACTCGAGCAATCTAAATACCCGTTGGCATCACAATTACAGGTCTCAACACCTATTGATAGAGGTATCAATCATCGAAATCGGAGCATAATTGCAGATTTTCGATTTTTAAAGCTCTGAATTTGTGGGCTACAGTTCAGTTGATTTTCAATAAAATTAAATTTTCCCCAAAATGTGTATAATGCCTGGGAAAAACGATTGTTTAACTATTGATAAAGTTAAAGTTCAGAAGCGTTGAAATGATGTGCACATTAAAAGAGGCTACAAGTTGAAATTTAAGGATGATGATTGATGAATAACAAAAAATTGGTTTTCTAAATTTTCTTTGCTACATCCTAAAAACTGGGATCAAGCAGGAAGCAGCGGAACGCATACAGTTTGCGTTTGTATAATTTACATCAAAATGTCAAATTAATTATTTATGGAACTAGGATGGAAACTGTCACCAATGGTAAAATTTCGCGATACCAGGGTTGCATTTCATTACTACATGAACATGTTATCTTCTGCAATGCGAGAACTGCCCAGGATTGGATAATTTTCGCGAATATTTGAAAAACGCATTTTTGGACAATGATCGTCTGGATGCTGAATTATTGTTAAGTCAGTGGGTTTCAACTGACCGATGCAACTTGGAAAAATATTCAAAACCATTAGACGAATTTCTGGATTACTTCATAATTAAGCTGAAAAATTTGATTCCTCATTGCTTTATTTAACTAAGACAATCCGATTTCATAAAAAATAAAACTTAACTCTGAAGCCAACAGAGGTACTTGTTTCTTGGGATTTTGCAGAAAATTACAGGGTTTTCATTGGAACAACAAGCGAGCGACTATTCATCCATTTGTAATTTACAAAACTGAGGGAGGGATATTGCAGCACTACCATGCTCACAGATCGTGTTTGGTTTCCCACGACGAAATATAAATCTCTTCAAGTATGCGATGAAGCTTTTTGAAGTCAGAACTGGCACCACTTCAAAATGGACAGCCTTTGTTACAAAGCACAAATATATACCTTGCGAGCTGGAAAATTTCGTTGCGACTTATTTTTCATCATAAAAGGTACACGGAAATCGATTCCTGTAGTACGAAATGCTCGTGCTGGCTTACAACGTTCTATGGGCAAATCCCCCATTAACTGAGTGCTTATTCATGGCTTCGCCCTAAAGCAAATAACACAAGTTCTAACACATTGCTTAGCTGTATTCTTAGCATAAATTTACCAAAACGCCTGTCTTACGAGAGACACAAGCATCTGTGCGCCTACGTGTAGGTTGTGCTCATGGTAATCTCGAAAAATTAGTTTGGTTAAGTTACCTTTTGACGGCAACAAAATCTGGTGTTTCTAATCATAATCAAGATCAAAATTAAACCGTCGTCCCCCCACTCTAAGTAAACCCTTTGAGTGGAGAAAAGGGTTCAATGACAACAATGAACTTCTTCGTGGAAGTTGACGTGCTTTACTTAACGTTGTTATTTCATCATTAAAATGTTTATTCCGGATCACTCGAACTAACGCGTGTAGTGCGTTTTGAATTTCCTATGTGGACAATGGTCCATTAATTCGAATATTCTTTGGCTTGGCATTGTTTCGAAATCTTAAATAGTATGCAGAGATTCGTAGAAGTTTAACATATGAGCTATATCGGTTTATCAATTCGTTTTGATTTACATCTGTAGAATTGGCTTCCGACGTTAGAACAGTGAATTGTCTTTTCAATTTGAGGACACTTTCGTCAACATCTTGTTCAACACAATCAAAATTCGCTGAAAATTTGTCCGATTCCGATGTATATAAAATTCTTGGTCCGTTCCACCACAGATAGAAATCCTACTTATCAGAATATGATTCCAAAAATAATCCTTTGTAAGATACTGAATCTCACTGAACCTATTTGCTACAAATACTTTGAGTTTATATAGTTCTGTTTTAATGTACGTAAGGATTACCTTTGAATCGGACCACAAATAAAAATGATCAATATTAATTTTGAGCGAATTTCGGCGATTACTTGTTTTTATTAGGAGTGGACCAGCATAATCGATACCACAATTTTGAAATGGACGTGTTTGCAGAACTCTCTCTATTGGTAAATTTGGCCCTAATGTAGGATGTCTAATACAAATAATGCAATGATTAATAAACCGTTTAACGGCAGGACGAGCATCAAGCATCCAATATCGTTGTCAGATTTCAGATTGTATTTAATACCAATGTCAAGCCTCCGTGTAATAGTGAATGATGTACATCTTTGATAATTAGTTCATGATTGTGGTGGCTCTTCGGCAATATAATTGGATGTTTGGCTGAATAACTTAATTCTGAATGTCGCAATCGACCGCCAACACGAAGTACACCTTTTTCATCAATAAATGGATCTAATGTTCTTAATTTTGAAGTGTTGCTAACATGACCGTATTTACATAGGTCGGCTATGTCATGTGTAAATTTAGTACGTTGTACAAGTTTATATATAATTTGTTCCGCCCTCAGCAATTCATTAAGTATTATCACTCCTTTGATTTTATTATTGTCAATTAGTGATCTTTTTCCGAAACGTAATATATAAACAAAAATTCTTTTTAGCTTAAAAATTGATGAACATGACATGAATAATTGTTCGAATGGATCTGGTTGTATCTGTTGAATTTCAGACATTTCCCATGTTCCCAGTTCCCAACCATTCTGGCCCCTTCCACCACAGCTGCATCGAGCTTATTTTCTGAGGTAGTACACCTCGCGTAATCATATTGGCCGGATTTTGCTTTGAGGAAACATAATTCCATTGATGCCGTGGAACTACGTCTAATATATATGACGTGCGGTTGGCAATAAAGGTTTTCCATCGTCGAGGAATATCGGACAACCATTTCAGCACCGTCATCGGATCAGTCTTTTGCCCTTTGCACATATCAACTTTGCCCTTTGCACATATTAAATTGGTGGTAACTTTTCCGTGTGAATCACTCACGCGTAAGATTGCTACACATCCGTAAGCCTTTTCTGACGCATCACAAAAGGCATGTAATTGAATAGATTTGGCATCAAGGGATTTGTGGTATCACCGTGGTATTTCAATCTGGTTTAAATATGTAAGCTGAGAATATGTGACTTCAAATTCATTTTGTATAGTACTTGGTAGTGGCAAATCCCAATCTAATTTTAGCACCCAGAAACTTTGCAGTATAGTTTTGAACACCATGATAGTGGGAGTTATCCATCCCAACTGATCATATACTCGTGAAATTTCAAACAATACCTTAAGTTTATTCCATACGGAGGTAGGCTTGAGTTGGACCTGGAATAAAAAGGTGTCTGTTCGTGAATTCCACAAAATGCCGAGGGTTTTAGAATTGCTCTCCTCTTCAATTAATTTTGGATTTAACTCGATATCATTTTCATCAAATGAATTGAGTACAGTTTGTGAAATGGATCGCCATTTCCGCAGATGAAGCCCTCTTTTCTCCAGTATTAAAGTGATTTCTACCTTTAACCGTAGTGATTCCTCGTCTGAATCTACTCCTGACAGCAAATCATCCATATAGAAGTCGTGTAATATTGCTTTCGATGCTGATGGGAACTCATTTGAATACTCATCCGCGATTCGTTTCAATGTACGAATAGCGAGATATGGTGAACAATTCATACCATATGTAACCGTTTAAAGCTGATATACCTGGATACTTTGATCGACATTATCTCGCCATAGTACCAGTTGTAAGTTGGTATCGTCCTTGTGTACTATTATTTGCCGGTACATCTTTTCTACGTCGGCTACGAATACGATTTGATGTTTTCGAAAGTGTAACAGGATGGTGACTAAATCATTTTGTAGTTTTGTTCCGGAATACATCACGTCATTCATGGAAATAGCCATACTTGTTTTGCATGATGCATCAAATACTACGCGCAGTCGAGTCGTTGTGAAGAATTTTAACTCTTGAAGTGGTGGTAGGTATGGTACGTGTAACTGTTTGTGTCCAATGATATCAAAGAAAAATTCTATTCCAATTAAGATATCGATCGTTCCTGGTTGAAAGAACTGTGGATACGCTAGGCCAAGTGTTTCGTAACTATTGTGTGTTGAAACAGCTAGCAAACTATTTGGTAACTTGGCGCCGATTGATTTTGTGTAAAGAGGATTTACACGTGATTGTATACAAAGTGTCGTTCTGCCCTTCGTGATACCCGCAGATACTGCTGCTAAACCGTAAACATGAACATTAGATTTTTCACGCTTTAGGCCTAGGCGTTGTACGAATGTTTCTGATATAAAAGATGACTGGGATCCGGAATCCAGTAAAACTCGAGCTGGTATGTATTCTCCACTGCGTGACTGTACTCAAATGAAATCAGTAGGTAATATTGTTTGAGTAATCGATTCTTGCTGCATGTATAACTGGGTTGCTGCATTTTGATTATTTGTTGCGTTTGATGATCTTTTCGGTGTCTGATTAAGAGGTGTTTGTTGTGTGGCAATGTGTTTTGTCTGTGACGTAGATGATTCATCGCTGAATGTCGAGTTAACCACTGTTTGTTTAGGTGAAGCTGAATCTACGTGTCGGTGCAACAGAGAATGATGTCATCGTCTACAAATTAAGCAGGAAGTTTTAGATAAACATTGTGTAACAAAATGTCCTTTTCTGAAGCAATTATGACATAAGCGCTGTTCATTCGCTAATTTAATTCGTTCTTTTAAACTAAGGTTGCGAAATGATGGACACTTGTATAGTAGATGATCACCTTTACATGCATAGCAAATGGTTCTTGATGTTGATTGTGGTTGCGAAGTTTGTTCAACTAGAAATGACTTGGTTAATTGTGTTCGCATATTTTTCTTTTCTTGTATGTTGCAGGATTCAAAGGTATCGCATCTTATGTTTAAAAATTCCAAAAATTCGATAAATGTGGGATGCAGTTTTTCAACAGAATCTCATACACATAGCTGCTTCGTATCATTATCCACCTTTTGCAATAACAAATGTATCAACCAAGGGTCTCGCAATTCTTCTTCTGGTCCAATGCTTCTAAGTGCACGTACGATTTCATCCGACTGATCGTATAGCCGACGTAAGTCTTTGAAGTTTGCTGTTTTACATATCTTTTGATCTAGACACGATTGGATAAGTGTTGATACAATTGGCTTTGGTTTGTTGTATCGAGCTTCCAACTTTTGCCATGCTTCTGCATAATTATCATCAGTAGTGGTGATGTGCCGAATCAATCCAGCCGCTTCACCGCGTAATAATGTTTTAAGTTGCTGCAATTTTTGAGCACCCTTTAGCTGTGGATGATTGTGAATTGCGGTTACATAAAGGTCTCTGAAGGACGGCCACATTTTATAACCACCACTAAAAGGTTCCACATTAATTTTTGGTAATTTAATGGTTGAAGTCGTATTCAGACTTTCATAGAAGATTTTCTGTTGTGTCACAAATGTCTCTAAAGTGTCATTCAAATCATCCGTTAATTTACTGTTGGATGGCTTTACACCTGTAAGTTTTACAAACACATCTTCCATTAACGTTCTCGCTTCATAATATTGGTCGTCAACTTTAGGTGTCACGGACTGATAATTCGGCTGGGTTATCTTCTAACTCATGGAAATGTTCATAATGTTTTTCCAAATGCGTCAATCGTGATCGAACAGCATTCTCGGACTGTTAAATGACGAAGCTGCCGCATTGATGCGCCACATTTCCATTACCGATGCAAATTATGATGAGGCGTGGGCAATAATCTTCCTAGAAAAACAGAGCGACACTTTAGAAAGTTGTGAGAGTACAAAGCGTAACACCTATCGGCAAATATCGTCTCCCAACCTCAAAGTAATACATGCGGATACGCAATCAATAAGTTGTCTGAAATGCTGTCAAAATCATTATTTGCGCAATTGTGAAGATTTTCTGTGTATTTCGAGAAACGATAGGAGAAATTTCGTAGCCGATAATAAACTGTGTTTCATATGCCTATTTAAAAATCATTTATCGCAAGCTTGTCGTTCGAAATTTAGATGTGGCATATATCGAGCGAAACATCATACAACTTTACATCAAGTCGTTCGAAAAACTCCGACAATATTACATTATGCACCGAAATCGTTCCGACTTCTTCAGAGAAACCAGAGGCACATACTGAATCGTTAATCGTCGCCCATGCACATGTCACATCCATGAAGAGATTTACTGCGTTATTGCCGACAGCTGTTATTAGAGTTTTAGACTCTTCAAATCAATTCCAAGGATGCAGAGTATTATTAGATTCTGGAGCGCAGGCGTCTTTCATATCTGAAACGTGTGCTCAACGACTGGCGTTGCCTCGAAAGAATGCGAAAATTTTAATAAAAGGAAAAATTTTCACAAACTCTTTACCTTCACATAAATTTTCACAAACTCTTTACCTTCCTGCGAAATAAATACTTCCAATTTTATGAAAACTAAAGGGTTACAATTGGCAGATCCACACTTTAATAAACCTGGGATGGTGGAAATTATTATTGGAGCAGATCATTTCTTCAAGATACTACGTGAAGGTCGACTAGAAAATTTAGAAGATGATTTAGCGGCACAAATTTTCATGTTTGGCTGGATAATAGCAGGTGAAGCCAAGAAAACACAAAATTCAAATGGAGGAACTTCCCAGCTGTAATCCACTTTCCAAAGAAGAAAGCGAATGCGAGGAACGTTTCAAACAAAATTTAGCACGACATAATTCTGGCAGATATATTGAGAAACTACCGCTCAAGGAATCGAATGCTACACTGAGAAATTCTATAAACATTGCGAAAAAACGATTCTTCAATTTAGAAAATAAATTAAAACGCGAACCTAAATTGAAATCGGAATACGTTAAGATTATGCGAGAATATATGACATTGGGACATTTATGCGAGATTCCTGAAGATACTACAGCAGCCCCAGTGTAGACCACCTACTATTTGCCACACCACGCCGTCACAAAGGAGGAAAGTACCACTAAAAAATTGCGCATCGTGTTCGATGGTTCCTGCAAGAGTACCAACGGCAATTCCATAAATGACATAATTATGGTCGGTCCAATCATACAACCAACCCTCTGGACTATATTATTGAAATTCCGATACAATAGAATTGCGCTGACAGCTGACATAGAAAAAATGTACAGGCAAGTTATGGTATCTGAAGATGATGACAAATATCAGCAAATCCTTTGGCGAGAAAATGAGAGTGAGCTTTTGAAGTCCTACAAACTCACCACTGTAACATTTGGAATCATTTTTAGCTCAGCATTTTTAGCAACAAGATCTCTACAGCAAACGGCGTTTGATTTCCAAGAAGAATATCCACTCATTGCTGATGAAATTTTGTACAATTTTTATATAGATGATTAACTATCTGGCGCGGACACCGTCAAAGAAGCCCGACATCTAAAAGAAAAATTAGAGTATGTTTTGGAACAAAGAGGATTCAATTTGCGAAAATGGAAGTTAAATGTGCATGAGTTGAGGGACCAAACATACGAAAATCATGAATCAATAGTTCCCTTTGAAGAAACGAGTTCATCTACCAAAATACTAGGCCTTCAATGGAATTCAAAAGATGATTTACTATCGTTCAAGGTAAACCTGCCAGAAGCAATAACACCGACAAAGCGAACGTTAATATCAAATGCGTGGAAGATTTTTGATCCCCTAGGACTACTATAACCATCCATCATAATAGCCAAAATCCTGTATCAGCAATTATGGCTAAGGAAATTAGACTGGGACGAAGAGCTACCCAATAATGTAGCAATTTTGTGGAGACAATTAAAGGACGAACTTCCCCATTTGGAATAGCTCAAAATATCGCGATACGTCAAAGGAAACGAGATGCAGATTCATGGGTTTTGTAATGCCAGCGAACGAGCATATGCAGCTGTGATCTATAGTCGATTTAAAAACGAGGAAGGAGAAGTGTAGGCGGAACTAACAGCATCTAAAACCAAAGTGGCACCAATCAAACAAGTTTCGTTACCTCGATTGGAATTATATGGGGTACATCTCTTATCCAAATTGATAGCCGAAGTTAAGAGAACTCTACCCAAGGACGTTCCTATATATGGTTGGACAGACTCGAATATTGTTTTGGCATGGTTATCCGCTCACCCAACCAAATGGAAAACTTATGTAGCTAATCGCGTCTCCCAAATCCAACAATTGTTACCCAGGAATCATTGGAATCACATCAAATCCCAAAATAATCCAGTTGCCATCAAAACTCTTGTCATTCAGTTAGTGGTGGCATGGACCATCCTGGCTAATTCAACAAGAACAATTATGGCCAATTGCGAAAAATGATGTGTATTATGGCGATACAATCTGCGAAATGAAGCAGAAACAATCAATATCACTTGTCCACACACAAGACACAACTATATCAAAATATAGAAAACGAAATATACGAGGCAGTATTGAGTAAGACTTTTTCATTCAATAAAGTTATAAGAATTTTAAGTTTCATTCGCAGATTTATTGAAAATACGAGAAGGAAGAAAGGAACATGTCAAAATCATGGAGTCACTTTGATTGAAATGTGATGAGATAATTTTACCGAAGTGAAATTGACACTATATACCTGCCAGCCTCATTGCGGTAGTGCGTTTCCGTAATAAATTTCTACCCGGTGAGCCACTGTGAAACATCCAACGTTTAATAATTCAAATGTGAAGTATATAAATGTAAATAATATGGGTATGGACCTCTGAGAAATAGAAAGCAGCTAAATAGATAATAAATATGCAAACCACTAAACTAATTTTCCGAATTTAAAACAACGATCACAAAAAAAAAATTGCGCACAGCCGCGACATCGTATAAACTGCAGAATTCTTGATAATTTATTTATTTACTGCAATTAATTATTTTCAAATGACGTACAAATTAATTACAATATATTATGTTCTTCGCCATTCTTTTGTAGATATACAATACACATGGTAATAGTTTCCCTAAACTATAAAAAAAAAAATTTTCTCATGTGGCTTTTAAATGTTATGTTGCTCTCCTATATACAATATGACACCTTAAACAAAACAAAAACTAATTACATTTCCATATAGTACGTATAAGGATATGCCATTCTATTGTATATATTTTACATAACAGTGGCAGACAATTTACAACAAATATAAATTAACTTTATGTTACCTATGTATATATACACATAATATGGCAACACCGGAATTAAATATAAAACGGAAATTCAACATCATTTATTCACTTCACTCAAAATTTGTAGTGTTTTATGAATATAGGTACTACATAGGTAGGTAACATATATTGTCATAATAATAATAAAATTTCTTTGCACAGAAAATGATTTTTGTGCACCATAAATTTACGACCTTATATATTCATATATGGAGCTTTTTCACATAAATTTAATGTTGTTCATGTCTGAAAACTATTATTGTATGCAAATAGTAAAAAAAAAAAAACGAAACTTAAAGTGTCGTTCACAAGTCTTATCAATTTACAAAATAACATTTTAAATTCACATAAAATTTAATTATATTATTAATACAACGGTTTTACTTTATAGATTACGATTCAGCAGCACTTTAATGTCGTTTAGCGCAGTACGATGGTAAATATGAAAGTTCACTAAATGGTACAAAGTGTTTTAATGCCGTGTCGTAAAAATAAAGCACAACAAAAAAAAAAAAACTAAAATCCAAAATAAATAATGACACGGTGTTAAAGTAATGATTGTTATAAATAATATTAAGTACATAACTGCAGTAAACAATAATTTTAGGTTTGTTTATGTTTCGAATCGATTAAATGTAAATTGTGCTAACTCATAATATAGTGGGGGTAATTAAATGTTAATTGATTGTTTTATGTTTATATTTCTATATAATTATACAACTGGATTATAAATTTAAATTAATTTTTATAAACCGCAAAAATATTTTATAGCACTAATTTGATGACATAATCGAACGACGAATTTCTATTCAAGAAGGGTGTAGTTTCCATCAAAACTATAAACACTATTTTACCGTACATAATACGGGATTCATGTTTTAATCCGACCAAATCGTATTTTTTTGGTACAATATAATTTATTTTTTTTTTGTAACATGAAAAGCTCTAAAGTTGTAATCAGCTTAAAACAGCAAAAGGAGTGGACCAACATAATACGTGAGTGAGCATACATAATTTTTAAATATGTAATTTTTATAAAAATAAATTTTAATTTGCAATCGAGGTTAAACATAAAAAAATGTTATTGTATAAATAATTTTGTGTAACAACATTTAAAAGCACAAAACAACATCACTTAACGCGTAAAATGTTTTACAAAATATTTTAATTAATATTAAATAACATAAAAATGATACATTATATTATGAAAACACAGTACTCCAAATAATTTTTAATGATTACTTTATTTATTTACAGAATTCATTATTTTACTGATTAAAGTAATATTATGGATGAAATTTTATAACATGTAATTTTAAAACCGAATATTACATCGTAGATTACACAAAATTTATTTATTTTATATTTAAACTATAAAGGGTTATTTATTAAATAAATATTTCTTTATTCCAATAAGAAATTTTTCGAATATATCGTATTACTAGAAAATAACGAGTGATTTAAAGATCAAGTGTCAGCAATAACCGCCACCAATAAGATAACAAGCTGACGTGGCACACACAAAGGCGAAATGCCAAGAAATTGTGAACAAAATACACCTTACAGTATAACCACGAGTTACAACTCCTGTACATGACCTGTAACGAAATTTTTATCTGGATACAGAAACATGCTGTATGTATGTACTTGGTACAGGCTTTGTAGATTTGGAGTAAAGATTATCTTTCTACAACAACAACTTTGCTACAGTTTCTATAAAACTATTAAACCAGCCTTGATTTCAGTTCGCTAGAACAACCCGCTAGGTAGAAATGGCTGTTCTAAGTACAATTTTAGCACATTATAAATAAATCGACAAATCTCGAATATCTTCGAAACTAGATCGAATTTTTACAATCTGCTTTCTGTGTATGATAGGTAATAGTGTAACCTATCATACGCAATTGACAGATTGTAAATATTAGTTTTTGAGATATCTTAATTTTACTGAGCGAATGTATGCAATCAGGATATCGAAAAAAACACTAGATTGAATATTTACAATCTGTAAATTGCGTATGATAGGTTATACTGTTATCTATCATACACAAAAAGTAGATTGTAAAAATTCGATCTAGTTTCGAAGATATGCCAATTTTTCTATAATGTACCAAAAGCCTACTAAAAACATCGATTTCTACCAAACGGGTTATGCAAACGAACTGAAATTACGACGAATTTTATTTATTTAACTTGTATTATCATAATTATTAGCTTTGAAAACGATTGCGAACAAAAAGTTTTTTCTGCCTCTCCGAAAAGCATGGATAGTAGTACAGTGTGTTTTTTCGATATCCTGATTGCATACATTCGCTCAGTAAAATTAAGATATCTCAAAAACTAGATTGAATATTTACAATCTGTAAATTGCGTATGATAAATTATACTGTTACCTATCATACATAAAAAGTAGATTGTAAAAATTCGATCTAGTTTCGAAGATATGCCAATTTTTCTATAATGTACCAAAAGCCTACTAAAAACATCGATTTCTACCAAACGGGTTATGCAAACGAACTGAAATTACGACGAATTTTATTTATTTAACTTGTATTATCATACTTATTAGCTTTGAAAACGATTGCGAACAAAAAGTTTTTTCTGCCTCTCCGAAAAGCATGGATAGTAGTACAGTGTGTTTTTTCGATATCCTGATTGCATACATTCGCTCAGTAAAATTAAGATATCTCAAAAACTAGATTGAATATTTACAATCTGTAAATTGCGTATGATAGGTTATACTGTTATCTATCATACACAAAAAGTAGATTGTAAAAATTCGATCTAGTTTCGAAGATATGCCAATTTTTCTATAATGTACCAAAAGCCTACTAAAAACATCGATTTCTACCAAACGGGTTATGCAAACGAACTGAAATTACGACGAATTTTATTTATTTAACTTGTATTATCATAATTATTAGCTTTGAAAACGATTGCGAACAAAAAGTTTTTTCTGCCTCTCCGAAAAGCATGGATAGTAGTACAGTGTGTTTTTTCGATATCCTGATTGCATACATTCGCTCAGTAAAATTAAGATATCTCAAAAACTAGATTGAATATTTACAATCTGTAAATTGCGTATGATAGGTTATACTGTTATCTATCATACACAAAAAGTAGATTGTAAAAATTCGATCTAGTTTCGAAGATATGCCAATTTTTCTATAATGTACCAAAAGCCTACTAAAAACATCGATTTCTACCAAACGGGTTATGCAAACGAACTGAAATTACGACGAATTTTATTTATTTAACTTGTATTATCATAATTATTAGCTTTGAAAACGATTGCGAACAAAAAGTTTTTTCTGCCTCTCCGAAAAGCATGGATAGTAGTACAGTGTGTTTTTTCGATATCCTGATTGCATACATTCGCTCAGTAAAATTAAGATATCTCAAAAACTAGATTGAATATTTACAATCTGTAAATTGCGTATGATAGGTTATACTGTTATCTATCATACACAAAAAGTAGATTGTAAAAATTCGATCTAGTTTCGAATATATGCCAATTTTTCTATAATGTACCAAAAGCCTACTAAAAACATCGATTTCTACCAAACGGGTTATGCAAACGAACTGAAATTACGACGAATTTTATTTATTTAACTTGTATTATCATAATTATTAGCTTTGAAAACGATTGCGAACAAAAAGTTTTTTCTGCCTCTCCGAAAAGCATGGATGTGTTTTTTCGATATCCTGATTGCATACATTCGCTCAGTAAAATTAAGATATCTCAAAAACTAGATTGAATATTTACAATCTGTAAATTGCGTATGATAGGTTATACTGTTATCTATCATACACAAAAAGTAGATTGTAAAAATTCGATCTAGTTTCGAAGATATGCCAATTTTTCTATAATGTACCAAAAGCCTACTAAAAACATCGATTTCTACCAAACGGGTTATGCAAACGAACTGAAATTACGACGAATTTTATTTATTTAACTTGTATTATCATAATTATTAGCTTTGAAAACGATTGCGAACAAAAAGTTTTTTCTGCCTCTCCGAAAAGCATGGATAGTAGTACAGTGTGTTTTTTCGATATCCTGATTGCATACATTCGCTCAGTAAAATTAAGATATCTCAAAAACTAGATTGAATATTTACAATCTGTAAATTGCGTATGATAAATTATACTGTTACCTATCATACATAAAAAGTAGATTGTAAAAATTCGATCTAGTTTCGAAGATATGCCAATTTTTTCTATAATGTACCAAAAGCCTACTAAAAACATCGATTTCTACCAAACGGGTTATGCAAACGAACTGAAATTACGACGAATTTTATTTATTTAACTTGTATTATCATAATTATTAGCTTTGAAAACGATTGCGAACAAAAAGTTTTTTCTGCCTCTCCGAAAAGCATGGATAGTAGTACAGTGTGTTTTTTCGATATCCTGATTGCATACATTCGCTCAGTAAAATTAAGATATCTCAAAAACTAGATTGAATATTTACAATCTGTAAATTGCGTATGATAAATTATACTGTTACCTATCATACATAAAAAGTAGATTGTAAAAATTCGATCTAGTTTCGAAGATATGCCAATTTTTCTATAATGTACCAAAAGCCTACTAAAAACATCGATTTCTACCAAACGGGTTATGCAAACGAACTGAAATTACGACGAATTTTATTTATTTAACTTGTATTATCATAATTATTAGCTTTGAAAACGATTGCGAACAAAAAGTTTTTTCTGCCTCTCCGAAAAGCATGGATAGTAGTACAGTGTGTTTTTTCGATATCCTGATTGCATACATTCGCTCAGTAAAATTAAGATATCTCAAAAACTAGATTGAATATTTACAATCTGTAAATTGCGTATGATAAATTATACTGTTACCTATCATACATAAAAAGTAGATTGTAAAAATTCGATCTAGTTTCGAAGATATGCCAATTTTTCTATAATGTACCAAAAGCCTACTAAAAACATCGATTTCTACCAAACGGGTTATGCAAACGAACTGAAATTACGACGAATTTTATTTATTTAACTTGTATTATCATAATTATTAGCTTTGAAAACGATTGCGAACAAAAAGTTTTTTCTGCCTCTCCGAAAAGCATGGATAGTAGTACAGTGTGTTTTTTCGATATCCTGATTGCATACATTCGCTCAGTAAAATTAAGATATCTCAAAAACTAGATTGAATATTTACAATCTGTAAATTGCGTATGATAAATTATACTGTTACCTATCATACATAAAAAGTAGATTGTAAAAATTCGATCTAGTTTCGAAGATATGCCAATTTTTCTATAATGTACCAAAAGCCTACTAAAAACATCGATTTCTACCAAACGGGTTATGCAAACGAACTGAAATTACGACGAATTTTATTTATTTAACTTGTATTATCATAATTATTAGCTTTGAAAACGATTGCGAACAAAAAGTTTTTTCTGCCTCTCCGAAAAGCATGGATAGTAGTACAGTGTGTTTTTTCGATATCCTGATTGCATACATTCGCTCAGTAAAATTAAGATATCTCAAAAACTAGATTGAATATTTACAATCTGTAAATTGCGTATGATAAATTATACTGTTACCTATCATACATAAAAAGTAGATTGTAAAAATTCGATCTAGTTTCGAAGATATGCCAATTTTTCTATAATGTACCAAAAGCCTACTAAAAACATCGATTTCTACCAAACGGGTTATGCAAACGAACTGAAATTACGACGAATTTTATTTATTTAACTTGTATTATCATAATTATTAGCTTTGAAAACGATTGCGAACAAAAAGTTTTTTCTGCCTCTCCGAAAAGCATGGATAGTAGTACAGTGTGTTTTTTCGATATCCTGATTGCATACATTCGCTCAGTAAAATTAAGATATCTCAAAAACTAGATTGAATATTTACAATCTGTAAATTGCGTATGATAGGTTATACTGTTATCTATCATACACAAAAAGTAGATTGTAAAAATTCGATCTAGTTTCGAATATATGCCAATTTTTCTATAATGTACCAAAAGCCTACTAAAAACATCGATTTCTACCAAACGGGTTATGCAAACGAACTGAAATTACGACGAATTTTATTTATTTAACTTGTATTATCATAATTATTAGCTTTGAAAACGATTGCGAACAAAAAGTTTTTTCTGCCTCTCCGAAAAGCATGGATAGTAGTACAGTGTGTTTTTTCGATATCCTGATTGCATACATTCGCTCAGTAAAATTAAGATATCTCAAAAACTAGATTGAATATTTACAATCTGTAAATTGCGTATGATAGGTTATACTGTTATCTATCATACACAAAAAGCAGATTGTAAAAATTCGATCTAGTTTCGAAGATATGCCAATTTTTCTATAATGTCCAAAAGCCTACTAAAAACATCGATTTCTACCAAACGGGTTATGCAAACGAACTGAAATTACGACGAATTTTATTTATTTAACTTGTATTATCATAATTATTAGCTTTGAAAACGATTGCGAACAAAAAGTTTTTTCTGCCTCTCCGAAAAGCATGGATAGTAGTACAGTGTGTTTTTTCGATATCCTGATTGCATACATTCGCTCAGTAAAATTAAGATATCTCAAAAACTAGATTGAATATTTACAATCTGTAAATTGCGTATGATAGGTTATACTGTTATCTATCATACACAAAAAGTAGATTGTAAAAATTCGATCTAGTTTCGAAGATATGCCAATTTTTCTATAATGTACCAAAAGCCTACTAAAAACATCGATTTCTACCAAACGGGTTATCAAACGAACTGAAATTACGACGAATTTTATTTATTTAACTTGTATTATCATAATTATTAGCTTTGAAAACGATTGCGAACAAAAAGTTTTTTCTGCCTCTCCGAAAAGCATGGATAGTAGTACAGTGTGTTTTTTCGATATCCTGATTGCATACATTCGCTCAGTAAAATTAAGATATCTCAAAAACTAGATTGAATATTTACAATCTGTAAATTGCGTATGATAAATTATACTGTTACCTATCATACACAAAAAGTAGATTGTAAAAATTCGATCTAGTTTCGAATATATGCCAATTTTTCTATAATGTACCAAAAGCCTACTAAAACATCGATTTCTACCAACGGGTTATGCAAACGAACTGAAATTACGACGAATTTTATTTATTTAACTTGTATTATCATAATTATTAGCTTTGAAAACGATTGCGAACAAAAAGTTTTTTCTGCCTCTCCGAAAAGCATGGATAGTAGTACAGTGTGTTTTTTCGATATCCTGATTGCATACATTCGCTCAGTAAAATTAAGATATCTCAAAAACTAGATTGAATATTACAATCTGTAAATTGCGTATGATAAATTATACTGTTACCTATCATACATAAAAAGTAGATTGTAAAAATTCGATCTAGTTTCGAAGATATGCCAATTTTCTATAATGTACCAAAAGCCTACTAAAAAACATCGATTTCTACCAAACGGGTTATGCAAACGAACTGAAATTACGACGAATTTTATTTATTTAACTTGTATTATCATAATTATTAGCTTTGAAAACGATTGCGAACAAAAAGTTTTTTCTGCCTCTCCGAAATGCATGGATAGTAGTACAGTGTGTTTTTTCGATATCCTGATTGCATACATTCGCTCAGTAAAATTAAGATATCTCAAAAACTAGATTGAATATTACAATCTGTAAATTGCGTATGATAAATTATACTGTTACCTATCATACATAAAAAGTAGATTGTAAAAAATTCGATCTAGTTTCGAAGATATGCCAATTTTTCTATAATGTACCAAAAGCCTACTAAAAACATCGATTTCTACCAAACGGGTTATGCAAACGAACTGAAATTACGACGAATTTTATTTATTTAACTTGTATTATCATAATTATTAGCTTTGAAAACGATTGCGAACAAAAAGTTTTTTCTGCTCTCCGAAAAGCATGGATAGTAGTACAGTGTGTTTTTCGATATCCTGATTGCATACATTCGCTCAGTAAAATTAAGATATCTCAAAAACTAGATTGAATATTTACAATCTGTAAATTGCGTATGATAGGTTATACTGTTATCTATCATACACAAAAAGTAGATTGTAAAAATTCGATCTAGTTTCGAAGATATGCCAATTTTCTATAATGTACCAAAAGCCTACTAAAAACATCGATTTCTACCAAACGGTTATGCAAACGAACTGAAAATACGACGAATTTTATTTATTTAACTTGTATTATCATAATTATTAGCTTTGAAAACGATTGCGAACAAAAGTTTTTTCTGCCTCTCCGAAAAGCATGGATAGTAGTACAGTGTGTTTTTTCGATATCCTGATTGCATACATTCGCTCAGTAAAATTAAGATATCTCAAAAACTAGATTGAATATTTAAATCTGTAAATTGCGTATGATAAATTATACTGTTACCTATCATCATAAAAAGTAGATTGTAAAAATTCGATCTAGTTTCGAAGATATGCAATTTTTCTATAATGTACCAAAAGCCTACTAAAAACATTCGATTTCTACCAAACGGGTTATGCAAACGAACTGAATTACGACGAATTTTATTTATTTAACTTGTATTATCATAATTATTAGCTTTGAATACGATTGCGAACAAAAAGTTTTTTCTGCCTCTCCGAAAAGCATGGATAGTAGTACAGTGTGTTTTTTCGATATCCTGATTGCATACATTCGCTCAGTAAAATTAAGATATCTCAAAAACTAGATTGAATATTTACAATCTGTAAATTGCGTATGATAAATTATACTGTTACCTATCATACATAAAAAGTAGATTGTAAAAATTCGATCTAGTTTCGAAGATATGCCAATTTTTCTATAATGTACCAAAAGCCTACTAAAAACATCGATTTCTACCAAACGGGTTTATGCAAACGAACTGAAATTACGACGAATTTTATTTATTTAACTTGTATTATCATAATTATTAGCTTTGAAAACGATTGCGAACAAAAAGTTTTTTCTGCCTCTCCGAAAGCATGGATAGTAGTACAGTGTGTTTTTTCGATATCCTGATTGCATACATTCGCTCAGTAAAATTAAGATATCTCAAAAACTAGATTGAATATTTACAATCTGTAAATTGCGTATGATAAATTATACTGTTACCTATCATACATAAAAAGTAGATTGTAAAAATTCGATCTAGTTTCGAAGATATGCCAATTTTTCTATAATGTCCAAAAGCCTACTAAAAACATCGATTTCTACCAAACGGGTTATGCAAACGAACTGAAATTACGACGAATTTTATTTATTTAACTTGTATTATCATAATTATTAGCTTTGAAAACGATTGCGAACAAAAAGTTTTTTCTGCCTCTCCGAAAAGCATGGATAGTAGTACAGTGTGTTTTTTCGATATCCTGATTGCATACATTCGCTCAGTAAAATTAAGATATCTCAAAAACTAGATTGAATATTTACAATCTGTAAATTGCGTATGATAGGTTATACTGTTATCTATCATACACAAAAAGTAGATTGTAAAAATTCGATCTAGTTTCGAATATATGCCAATTTTTCTATAATGTACCAAAAGCCTACTAAAAACATCGATTTCTACCAATTGGGTTATGCAAACGAACTGAAATTACGACGAATTTTATTTATTTAACTTGTATTATCATAATTATTAGCTTTGAAAACGATTGCGAACAAAAAGTTTTTTCTGCCTCTCCGAAAAGCATGGATAGTAGTACAGTGTGTTTTTTCGATATCCTGATTGCATACATTCGCTCAGTAAAATTAAGATATCTCAAAAACTAGATTGAATATTTACAATCTGTAAATTGCGTATGATAAATTATACTGTTACCTATCATACATAAAAAGTAGATTGTAAAAATTCGATCTAGTTTCGAAGATATGCCAATTTTTCTATAATGTACCAAAAGCCTACTAAAAACATCGATTTCTACCAAACGGGTTATGCAAACGAACTGAAATTACGACGAATTTTATTTATTTAACTTGTATTATCATAATTATTAGCTTTGAAAACGATTGCGAACAAAAAGTTTTTTCTGCCTCTCCGAAAAGCATGGATAGTAGTACAGTGTGTTTTTTCGATATCCTGATTGCATACATTCGCTCAGTAAAATTAAGATATCTCAAAAACTAGATTGAATATTTACAATCTGTAAATTGCGTATGATAAATTATACTGTTACCTATCATACATAAAAAGTAGATTGTAAAAATTCGATCTAGTTTCGAAGATATGCCAATTTTTCTATAATGTACCAAAAGCCTACTAAAAACATCGATTTCTACCAAACGGGTTATGCAAACGAACTGAAATTACGACGAATTTTATTTATTTAACTTGTATTATCATAATTATTAGCTTTGAAAACGATTGCGAACAAAAAGTTTTTTCTGCCTCTCCGAAAAGCATGGATAGTAGTACAGTGTGTTTTTTCGATATCCTGATTGCATACATTCGCTCAGTAAAATTAAGATATCTCAAAAACTAGATTGAATATTTACAATCTGTAAATTGCGTATGATAATTATACTGTTACCTATCATACATAAAAAGTAGATTGTAAAAATTCGATCTAGTTTCGAAGATATGCCAATTTTTCTATAATGTACCAAAAGCCTACTAAAAACATCGATTTCTACCAAACGGGTTATGCAAACGAACTGAAATTACGACGAATTTTATTTATTTAACTTGTATTATCATAATTATTAGCTTTGAAAACGATTGCGAACAAAAAGTTTTTTCTGCCTCTCCGAAAAGCATGGATAGTAGTACAGTGTGTTTTTTCGATATCCTGATTGCATACATTCGCTCAGTAAAATTAAGATATCTCAAAAACTAGATTGAATATTTACAATCTGTAAATTGCGTATGATAGGTTATACTGTTATCTATCATACACAAAAAGTAGATTGTAAAATTCGATCTAGTTTCGAAGATATGCCAATTTTTCTATAATGTACCAAAAGCCTACTAAAAACATCGATTTCTACCAAACGGGTTATGCAAACGAACTGAAATTACGACGAATTTTATTTATTTAACTTGTATTATCATAATTATTAGCTTTGAAAACGATTGCGAACAAAAAGTTTTTTCTGCCTCTCCGAAAAGCATGGATAGTAGTACAGTGTGTTTTTTCGATATCCTGATTGCATACATTCGCTCAGTAAAATTAAGATATCTCAAAAACTAGATTGAATATTTACAATCTGTAAATTGCGTATGATAGGTTATACTGTTATCTATCATACACAAAAAGTAGATTGTAAAAATTCGATCTAGTTTCGAAGATATGCCAATTTTTCTATAATGTACCAAAAGCCTACTAAAAACATCGATTTCTACCAAACGGGTTATGCAAACGAACTGAAATTACGACGAATTTTATTTATTTAACTTGTATTATCATAATTATTAGCTTTGAAAACGATTGCGAACAAAAAGTTTTTTCTGCCTCTCCGAAAAGCATGGATAGTAGTACAGTGTGTTTTTTCGATATCCTGATTGCATACATTCGCTCAGTAAAATTAAGATATCTCAAAAACTAGATTGAATATTTACAATCTGTAAATTGCGTATGATAGGTTATACTGTTATCTATCATACACAAAAAGCAGATTGTAAAAATTCGATCTAGTTTCGAAGATATGCCAATTTTTCTATAATGTACCAAAAGCCTACTAAAAACATCGATTTCTACCAAACGGGTTATGCAAACGAACTGAAATTACGACGAATTTTATTTATTTAACTTGTATTATCATAATTATTAGCTTTGAAAACGATTGCGAACAAAAGTTTTTTCTGCCTCTCCGAAAAGCATGGATAGTAGTACAGTGTGTTTTTTCGATATCCTGATTGCATACATTCGCTCAGTAAAATTAAGATATCTCAAAAACTAGATTGAATATTTACAATCTGTAAATTGCGTATGATAGGTTATACTGTTATCTATCATACACAAAAAGTAGATTGTAAAAATTCGATCTAGTTTCGAAGATATGCCAATTTTTCTATAATGTACCAAAAGCCTACTAAAAACATCGATTTCTACCAAACGGGTTATGCAAACGAACTGAAATTACGACGAATTTTATTTATTTAACTTGTATTATCATAATTATTAGCTTTGAAAACGATTGCGAACAAAAAGTTTTTTCTGCCTCTCCGAAAAGCATGGATAGTAGTACAGTGTGTTTTTTCGATATCCTGATTGCATACATTCGCTCAGTAAAATTAAGATATCTCAAAAACTAGATTGAATATTTACAATCTGTAAATTGCGTATGATAGGTTATACTGTTATCTATCATACACAAAAAGTAGATTGTAAAAATTCGATCTAGTTTCGAAGATATGCCAATTTTTCTATAATGTACCAAAAGCCTACTAAAAACATCGATTTCTACCAAACGGGTTATGCAAACGAACTGAAATTACGACGAATTTTATTTATTTAACTTGTATTATCATAATTATTAGCTTTGAAAACGATTGCGAACAAAAAGTTTTTTCTGCCTCTCCGAAAAGCATGGATAGTAGTACAGTGTGTTTTTTCGATATCCTGATTGCATACATTCGCTCAGTAAAATTAAGATATCTCAAAAACTAGATTGAATATTTACAATCTGTAAATTGCGTATGATAAGGTTATACTGTTATCTATCATACACAAAAAGTAGATTGTAAAAATTCGATCTAGTTTCGAAGATATGCCAATTTTCTATAATGTACCAAAAGCCTACTAAAAACATCGATTTCTACCAAACGGGTTATGCAAACGAACTGAAATTACGACGAATTTTATTTATTTAACTTGTATTATCATAATTATTAGCTTTGAAAACGATTGCGAACAAAAAGTTTTTTCTGCCTCTCCGAAAAGCATGGATAGTAGTACAGTGTGTTTTTTCGATATCCTGATTGCATACATTCGCTCAGTAAAATTAAGATATCTCAAAAACTAGATTGAATATTTACAATCTGTAAATTGCGTATGATAGGTTATACTGTTATCTATCATACACAAAAAGTAGATTGTAAAAATTCGATCTAGTTTCGAAGATATGCCAATTTTTCTATAATGTACCAAAAGCCTACTAAAAACATCGATTTCTACCAAACGGGTTATGCAAACGAACTGAAATTACGACGAATTTATTTATTTAACTTGTATTATCATAATTATTAGCTTTGAAAACGATTGCGAACAAAAAGTTTTTTCTGCCTCTCCGAAAAGCATGGATAGTAGTACAGTGTGTTTTTTCGATATCCTGATTGCATACATTCGCTCAGTAAAATTAAGATATCTCAAAAACTAGATTGAATATTTACAATCTGTAAATTGCGTATGATAGGTTATACTGTTATCTATCATACACAAAAAGTAGATTGTAAAAATTCGATCTAGTTTCGAAGATATGCCAATTTTTCTATAATGTACCAAAAGCCTACTAAAAACATCGATTTCTACCAAACGGGTTATGCAAACGAACTGAAATTACGACGAATTTTATTTATTTAACTTGTATTATCATAATTATTAGCTTTGAAAACGATTGCGAACAAAAAGTTTTTTCTGCCTCTCCGAAAAGCATGGATAGTAGTACAGTGTGTTTTTTCGATATCCTGATTGCATACATTCGCTCAGTAAAATTAAGATATCTCAAAAACTAGATTGAATATTTACAATCTGTAAATTGCGTATGATAGGTTATACTGTTATCTATCATACACAAAAAGTAGATTGTAAAAATTCGATCTAGTTTCGAAGATATATGCCAATTTTTCTATAATGTACCAAAAGCCTACTAAAAACATCGATTTCTACCAAACGGGTTATGCAAACGAACTGAAATTACGACGAATTTTATTTATTTAACTTGTATTATCATAATTATTAGCTTTGAAAACGATTGCGAACAAAAAGTTTTTTCTGCCTCTCCGAAAAGCATGGATAGTAGTACAGTGTGTTTTTTCGATATCCTGATTGCATACATTCGCTCAGTAAAATTAAGATATCTCAAAAACTAGATTGAATATTTACAATCTGTAAATTGCGTATGATAGGTTATACTGTTATCTATCATACACAAAAAGTAGATTGTAAAAATTCGATCTAGTTTCGAATATATGCCAATTTTTCTATAATGTACCAAAAGCCTACTAAAAACATCGATTTCTACCAAACGGGTTATGCAAACGAACTGAAATTACGACGAATTTTATTTATTTAACTTGTATTATCATAATTATTAGCTTGAAAACGATTGCGAACAAAAAGTTTTTTCTGCCTCTCCGAAAAGCATGGATAGTAGTACAGTGTGTTTTTTCGATATCCTGATTGCATACATTCGCTCAGTAAAATTAAGATATCTCAAAAACTAGATTGAATATTTACAATCTGTAAATTGCGTATGATAGGTTATACTGTTATCTATCATACACAAAAAGTAGATTGTAAAAATTCGATCTAGTTTCGAATATATGCCAATTTTTCTATAATGTACCAAAAGCCTACTAAAAACATCGATTTCTACCAAACGGGTTATGCAAACGAACTGAAATTACGACGAATTTTATTTATTTAACTTGTATTATCATAATTATTAGCTTTGAAAACGATTGCGAACAAAAAGTTTTTTCTGCCTCTCCGAAAAGCATGGATAGTAGTACAGTGTGTTTTTTCGATATCCTGATTGCATACATTCGCTCAGTAAAATTAAGATATCTCAAAAACTAGATTGAATATTTACAATCTGTAAATTGCGTATGATAGGTTATACTGTTATCTATCATACACAAAAAGTAGATTGTAAAAATTCGATCTAGTTTCGAAGATATGCCAATTTTTCTATAATGTACCAAAAGCCTACTAAAAACATCGATTTCTACCAAACGGGTTATGCAAACGAACTGAAATTACGACGAATTTTATTTATTTAACTTGTATTATCATAATTATTAGCTTTGAAAACGATTGCGAACAAAAAGTTTTTTCTGCCTCTCCGAAAAGCATGGATAGTAGTACAGTGTGTTTTTTCGATATCCTGATTGCATACATTCGCTCAGTAAAATTAAGATATCTCAAAAACTAGATTGAATATTTACAATCTGTAAATTGCGTATGATAGGTTATACTGTTATCTATCATACACAAAAAGTAGATTGTAAAAATTCGATCTAGTTTCGAATATATGCCAATTTTTCTATAATGTACCAAAAGCCTACTAAAAACATCGATTTCTACCAAACGGGTTATGCAAACGAACTGAAATTACGACGAATTTTATTTATTTAACTTGTATTATCATAATTATTAGCTTTGAAAACGATTGCGAACAAAAAGTTTTTTCTGCCTCTCCGAAAAGCATGGATAGTAGTACAGTGTGTTTTTTCGATATCCTGATTGCATACATTCGCTCAGTAAAATTAAGATATCTCAAAAACTAGATTGAATATTTACAATCTGTAAATTGCGTATGATAGGTTATACTGTTATCTATCATACACAAAAAGTAGATTGTAAAAATTCGATCTAGTTTCGAAGATATGCCAATTTTTCTATAATGTACCAAAAGCCTACTAAAAACATCGATTTCTACCAAACGGGTTATGCAAACGAACTGAAATTACGACGAATTTTATTTATTTAACTTGTATTATCATAATTATTAGCTTTGAAAACGATTGCGAACAAAAAGTTTTTTCTGCCTCTCCGAAAAGCATGGATAGTAGTACAGTGTGTTTTTTCGATATCCTGATTGCATACATTCGCTCAGTAAAATTAAGATATCTCAAAAACTAGATTGAATATTTACAATCTGTAAATTGCGTATGATAGGTTATACTGTTATCTATCATACACAAAAAGTAGATTGTAAAAATTCGATCTAGTTTCGAATATATGCCAATTTTTCTATAATGTACCAAAAGCCTACTAAAAACATCGATTTCTACCAAACGGGTTATGCAAACGAACTGAAATTACGACGAATTTTATTTATTTAACTTGTATTATCATAATTATTAGCTTTGAAAACGATTGCGAACAAAAAGTTTTTTCTGCCTCTCCGAAAAGCATGGATAGTAGTACAGTGTGTTTTTTCGATATCCTGATTGCATACATTCGCTCAGTAAAATTAAGATATCTCAAAAACTAGATTGAATATTTACAATCTGTAAATTGCGTATGATAGGTTATACTGTTATCTATCATACACAAAAAGTAGATTGTAAAAATTCGATCTAGTTTCGAATATATGCCAATTTTTCTATAATGTACCAAAAGCCTACTAAAAACATCGATTTCTACCAAACGGGTTATGCAAACGAACTGAAATTACGACGAATTTTATTTATTTAACTTGTATTATCATAATTATTAGCTTTGAAAACGATTGCGAACAAAAAGTTTTTTCTGCCTCTCCGAAAAGCATGGATAGTAGTACAGTGTGTTTTTTCGATATCCTGATTGCATACATTCGCTCAGTAAAATTAAGATATCTCAAAAACTAGATTGAATATTTACAATCTGTAAATTGCGTATGATAGGTTATACTGTTATCTATCATACACAAAAAGTAGATTGTAAAAATTCGATCTAGTTTCGAAGATATGCCAATTTTTCTATAATGTACCAAAAGCCTACTAAAAACATCGATTTCTACCAAACGGGTTATGCAAACGAACTGAAATTACGACGAATTTTATTTATTTAACTTGTATTGTCATAATTATTAGCTTTGAAAACGATTGCGAACAAAAAGTTTTTTCTGCCTCTCCGAAAAGCATGGATAGTAGTACAGTGTGTTTTTTCGATATCCTGATTGCATACATTCGCTCAGTAAAATTAAGATATCTCAAAAACTAGATTGAATATTTACAATCTGTAAATTGCGTATGATAGGTTATACTGTTATCTATCATACACAAAAAGTAGATTGTAAAAATTCGATCTAGTTTCGAAGATATGCCAATTTTTCTATAATGTACCAAAAGCCTACTAAAAACATCGATTTCTACCAAACGGGTTATGCAAACGAACTGAAATTACGACGAATTTTATTTATTTAACTTGTATTATCATACTTATTAGCTTTGAAAACGATTGCGAACAAAAAGTTTTTTCTGCCTCTCCGAAAAGCATGGATAGTAGTACAGTGTGTTTTTTCGATATCCTGATTGCATACATTCGCTCAGTAAAATTAAGATATCTCAAAAACTAGATTGAATATTTACAATCTGTAAATTGCGTATGATAGGTTATACTGTTATCTATCATACACAAAAAGTAGATTGTAAAAATTCTATCTAGTTTCGAAGATATGCCAATTTTTCTATAATGTACCAAAAGCCTACTAAAAACATCGATTTCTACCAAACGGGTTATGCAAACGAACTGAAATTACGACGAATTTTATTTATTTAACTTGTATTATCATAATTATTAGCTTTGAAAACGATTGCGAACAAAAAGTTTTTTCTGCCTCTCCGAAAAGCATGGATAGTAGTACAGTGTGTTTTTTCGATATCCTGATTGCATACATTCGCTCAGTAAAATTAAGATATCTCAAAAACTAGATTGAATATTTACAATCTGTAAATTGCGTATGATAGGTTATACTGTTATCTATCATACACAAAAAGTAGATTGTAAAAATTCGATCTAGTTTCGAAGATATGCCAATTTTTCTATAATGTACCAAAAGCCTACTAAAAACATCGATTTCTACCAAACGGGTTATGCAAACGAACTGAAATTACGACGAATTTTATTTATTTAACTTGTATTATCATAATTATTAGCTTTGAAAACGATTGCGAACAAAAAGTTTTTTCTGCCTCTCCGAAAAGCATGGATAGTAGTACAGTGTGTTTTTTCGATATCCTGATTGCATACATTCGCTCAGTAAAATTAAGATATCTCAAAAACTAGATTGAATATTTACAATCTGTAAATTGCGTATGATAGGTTATACTGTTATCTATCATACACAAAAAGTAGATTGTAAAAATTCGATCTAGTTTCGAAGATATGCCAATTTTTCTATAATGTACCAAAAGCCTACTAAAAACATCGATTTCTACCAAACGGGTTATGCAAACGAACTGAAATTACGACGAATTTTATTTATTTAACTTGTATTATCATAATTATTAGCTTTGAAAACGATTGCGAACAAAAAGTTTTTTCTGCCTCTCCGAAAAGCATGGATAGTAGTACAGTGTGTTTTTTCGATATCCTGATTGCATACATTCGCTCAGTAAAATTAAGATATCTCAAAAACTAGATTGAATATTTACAATCTGTAAATTGTGTATGATAGGTTATACTGTTATCTATCATACACAAAAAGTAGATTGTAAAAATTCGATCTAGTTTCGAAGATATGCCAATTTTTCTATAATGTACCAAAAGCCTACTAAAAACATCGATTTCTACCAAACGGGTTATGCAAACGAACTGAAATTACGACGAATTTTATTTATTTAACTTGTATTATCATAATTATTAGCTTTGAAAACGATTGCGAACAAAAAGTTTTTTCTGCCTCTCCGAAAAGCATGGATAGTAGTACAGTGTGTTTTTTCGATATCCTGATTGCATACATTCGCTCAGTAAAATTAAGATATCTCAAAAACTAGATTGAATATTTACAATCTGTAAATTGCGTATGATAGGTTATACTGTTATCTATCATACACAAAAGTAGATTGTAAAAATTCGATCTAGTTTCGAAGATATGCCAATTTTTCTATAATGTACCAAAAGCCTACTAAAAACATCGATTTCTACCAAACGGGTTATGCAAACGAACTGAAATTACGACGAATTTTATTTATTTAACTTGTATTATCATAATTATTAGCTTTGAAAACGATTGCGAACAAAAAGTTTTTTCTGCCTCTCCGAAAAGCATGGATAGTAGTACAGTGTGTTTTTTCGATATCCTGATTGCATACATTCGCTCAGTAAAATTAAGATATCTCAAAAACTAGATTGAATATTTACAATCTGTAAATTGCGTATGATAGGTTATACTGTTATCTATCATACACAAAAAGTAGATTGTAAAAATTCGATCTAGTTTCGAAGATATGCCAATTTTTCTATAATGTACCAAAAGCCTACTAAAAACATCGATTTCTACCAAACGGGTTATGCAAACGAACTGAAATTACGACGAATTTTATTTATTTAACTTGTATTATCATAATTATTAGCTTTGAAAACGATTGCGAACAAAAAGTTTTTTCTGCCTCTCCGAAAAGCATGGATAGTAGTACAGTGTGTTTTTTCGATATCCTGATTGCATACATTCGCTCAGTAAAATTAAGATATCTCAAAAACTAGATTGAATATTTACAATCTGTAAATTGCGTATGATAGGTTATACTGTTATCTATCATACACAAAAAGTAGATTGTAAAAATTCGATCTAGTTTCGAATATATGCCAATTTTTCTATAATGTACCAAAAGCCTACTAAAAACATCGATTTCTACCAAACGGGTTATGCAAACGAACTGAAATTACGACGAATTTTATTTATTTAACTTGTATTATCATAATTATTAGCTTTGAAAACGATTGCGAACAAAAAGTTTTTTCTGCCTCTCCGAAAAGCATGGATAGTAGTACAGTGTGTTTTTTCGATATCCTGATTGCATACATTCGCTCAGTAAAATTAAGATATCTCAAAAACTAGATTGAATATTTACAATCTGTAAATTGCGTATGATAGGTTATACTGTTATCTATCATACACAAAAAGTAGATTGTAAAAATTCGATCTAGTTTCGAAGATATGCCAATTTTTCTATAATGTACCAAAAGCCTACTAAAAACATCGATTTCTACCAAACGGGTTATGCAAACGAACTGAAATTACGACGAATTTTATTTATTTAACTTGTATTATCATAATTATTAGCTTTGAAAACGATTGCGAACAAAAAGTTTTTTCTGCCTCTCCGAAAAGCATGGATAGTAGTACAGTGTGTTTTTTCGATATCCTGATTGCATACATTCGCTCAGTAAAATTAAGATATCTCAAAAACTAGATTGAATATTTACAATCTGTAAATTGCGTATGATAGGTTATACTGTTATCTATCATACACAAAAAGTATATTGTAAAAATTCGATCTAGTTTCGAATATATGCCAATTTTTCTATAATGTACCAAAAGCCTACTAAAAATATCGATTTCTACCAAACGGGTTATGCAAACGAACTGAAATTACGACGAATTTTATTTATTTAACTTTTATTATCATAATTATTAGCTTTGAAAACGATTGCGAACAAAAAGTTTTTTCTGCCTCTCCGAAAAGCATGGATAGTAGTACAGTGTGTTTTTTCGATATCCTGATTGCATACATTCGCTCAGTAAAATTAAGATATCTCAAAAACTAGATTGAATATTTACAATCTGTAAATTGCGTATGATAAATTATACTGTTACCTATCATACATAAAAAGTAGATTGTAAAAATTCGATCTAGTTTCGAAGATATGCCAATTTTTCTATAATGTACCAAAAGCCTACTAAAAACATCGATTTCTACCAAACGGGTTATGCAAACGAACTGAAATTACGACGAATTTTATTTATTTAACTTGTATTATCATAATTATTAGCTTTGAAAACGATTGCGAACAAAAAGTTTTTTCTGCCTCTCCGAAAAGCATGGATAGTAGTACAGTGTGTTTTTTCGATATCCTGATTGCATACATTCGCTCAGTAAAATTAAGATATCTCAAAAACTAGATTGAATATTTACAATCTGTAAATTGCGTATGATAGGTTATACTTAGTGGTGGAAATATATCGATAGTACTATCGATATATCGATAGTTTCGTACTATCGAAAACAATCGATACTTTTTATATACTATCGATATATCGACCTATCCAAGTAAGAATATGATAAGTGAAAAATACTGTTTTATCAGGAGGGCAGTATAAAGGATTAATTAGTTCTTTTCGCTGCTAGGAATAAGCGGATCACTTTAATTGTACCTATCGTTTATAAAACGTTAATTGTATCGTTTAGACTGACGAGTATTATAAAGTGACTTTGAATTCTTTTAACTGGATTTTTAGTTAAAAACGCATTATTTTAAGAATATAAAATCAGTCATAACCTTATCAACTTACAGATACTACTTTAAGATTTTATCATAATAAGAATTCGACATCGTAGAGTCCAAAAACCGTATTCTCTTAAAACTATGATAACTGACGTTTTCAAGGTCTTAACCCTTTGCTGCATGACTTTTTTTTTTTTGATTAAAAAATTATTTTTGGATGTAAAATAGTTAATATTGATATTTGGTTAAACAAAGGTTATAATTTTCATGGGTTTTCCAGAATTTCCATTTTTATGTACCGATCATATGTGATGTTCCATGCAATATTTAAAGAAAAAGTCATTTTAATTCAAATCTCGTTTTAATTCAAAAATTTCTTTGATTTACATAAAATAAAAAAATAAATAATAAATGTTTCACAATCACAATTACAAAATCACATACATAGTTATCACTTATCACATGAAAATTAAAATAGGTAAGGCATATAATATATTATATAAAATAAATAAAAAGGTAACAAAATTCATTTGTGGAAATTTAAAAAGCAGTTTCGATCTTTGTTGAGGCACAAAGTAGCGCTGCATTTTAAACATTTAATAAAGCTTAATTTTCCACAGCCTGGAATTTTGCATGTAAGGCGAGATTTCATCCACTCTGGAAAATGATCCATTTTATCATTTCTAATTTCCTTCGGTGGAATATGGGTCGAATTCGGTTTCTTCCTTTTTGAATCAATCATTTTACTAACAGTTGACGGCCTTCCAACTGTTACTCGTTCCCCGAACATGCAAATGGTTTCCGCTACTAATACTTTAAAGTCGGCCAATGTTAAAAGAGCTGCTTCAGGTGTGCCTTTTGATCTTTCAACTTTCCTAAATATAAAAAAAAATATTAGCAAACCAAATTTATTTATGGTTTTATTGGCTTACCTATACAAAATCCAGCTGTTGCTTACAGTTAAGTCAAGCAGATGAAATAATACTCGCAGATACCATTTCTTTGATTTTAATTTTATTTTATATCTTCCCAGAAAGCTGTCCAATAAGTCAACCCCACCCATAAACTTATTATACTCCAAAACAATCGCTGGGCATGGTATAGAGACGGGACCATTTTTCCTATCATGCCGTTCGGCTTGTTGAAGTGGTTGTTCTCCAATGAAATTTGAAATAAGATTTACAATTTTCACGTATTTCCAAGATACCACACAAAGGTTTGTATTGTCTGTTTTGGTACTAAATTCTAGTGAAGCGCCACGAGGTTTCAATTTCCAGGTCTTTTCATCAGGAAGTTTGTAACTGGATATCCTATTTTTTCTTAAAGTTCCCAAACTCAAAATTCCATTTTTTGCTAACTCGATAACTAAAGAAATGCTGCTGTAGTAATTATCGAAGTAGCACTTGTAATTTTGCAGTTTGGGAATATTTCTGGTTAGTCGGATCACAACGTTTCCACTCGATCCAATATTCGTTTCGCTTATTAATCGATTTGACAAATTATTTTCCTGTCCGATAAAAAGCTCAAAATTATAGCAATATCCAGAAATTCCGGCTAAAATAAAAAATGTATAGCCCCATTTGTGTGGTTTTGCTGGCATGTACTGCTTGATGTAATGCCTAGCTTTAGTGGAGCATATTTGCTCGTCAACACAGACGTACTGTTCATATGGAACTTCTGCAAAATTTGTTTGCAGCATTTCTACAAGTGGCCTAATTTTATGAATTCGGTCGTGAATCGGATGCGTCCTAGGAACCATTTTATCGTTGTCATTGAAATGCAACGTTTGTTTAATTTTTTCAAATTTGTTAACGGGCATTGTTTGTTGGATTAGCTGATTTCCGATGGGTTGACTCCAATATTTCCTGGTATTTGAAATGTGGACTACCGATGTTAGCAAACAAATTCCAATAAACTTTTAAAGATCGATGGCTGTTAAATTAAATGCATTATTAATATTTTTTTGAAATGCGTAGAGATTGGATTGAGTTACGATCATTTCCAGCAGCTCATTATTAAATAAAAACTTAAAATATTCATACGGCGTTTGTAATTTCGTTATATTTGAAGGTAAAGTATCGTCTCCTTTGAATTTGATTTCATCTTCGGTAACTTCAAAAGGAATGTTTCGCCAGCGTAAATTGGAAACAATCTCTTTCATTTTTTGCAATTCCTCAACGTCTTGCTGGTGTGTTCTAGTTTGTGGGCAACTCCCGGTATTTCCAACTTCCAAATCGCCAGCAAATATAACCTCCATATCTTCTATATTAAAATTCTGGTTTATGTCGATTTCAGTTGGGTCATTTTCTACTACCAAATTCTCATCAAGTATTAAATGTTGCACTGCTACTTCCTGAACGCAATCCTCATCAGCGATGCCATCACCAAATTCATCCTCACTGTCGTCCCAGCCATCGATAATTTTCATAATTTCTGCTTCGGAAAGAATACCTGGCCTCGGTCCCTTAGCATGACTATAATAAAAATATTTGTTTATCTGCATGATGGATCATTTATGATACTATATCAAATATGATACAATTTTTTCTATTGATCCTAACGCATGCCACATCATATCCGATATAATACAATTAAACACATAATATATCAATAATTATTATTGTATCCATGTATTTCATTTATGAAAATTGAATACAAAACATTTATAATCCCAAAAACACAACTTACCTATCAGAAAAACTGTATTTAAACAAATTTCTGGAACAACAAAAAACACTCACACACGAATCGCGCGCGCAACTTGACAGACTATTATTATTATTATTATTACTTGAGGGCCATGTGGGGGCTCAAGCCACCCCGCACTGCGACCTAAAAGATCTTTTGTGCATTAAGCCCTACTTAATTATCCGTCCAGTCAATATTCAAGCTCTTAATGAACCTGATAATACTGCCTAACGGTACGTGATACATACTATCTGGGCTCATTGCTCTCCCTCCTAGATGTTTTAATTATCCGTCCAGCCAATATTCAGGCTCTTAAAGAACCTGATAATACTGCCTAACGGTACGTGATACATACTATCTGGGCTCATTGCTCTCCCTCCTAGATGTAATAACATTTACTTCTGCTAGAAAAGCGGTAGCATTGGGACTCAAGGACTTGAGAGGGCAGACCCACTCCCGTGTATTCCTTCCCGTGCCTCGTCTACCGTTTTGATTTAACTCTTGCGAGTTGCTGGGAATAAAAAAGTCGCCTGTAGGTCACCCAGGTTTACTACAGGAAGGCTAAATAAAACTGGAGGGTGCCTGGTATCCAGAGTCCGCATATATAGACTGATTAACCTATCAGCCATTCATCCATCGGCATATGCTGTTCCACCTTAGATTAGGGATTTTTTGTCAAGGTTTTCTCCTTTAGCGTCGTACTTTAGCCTGTCACCAAAGGCCACATTCAGCCTAGTGGTTACAGTTACCGGTGGTTGCCACGAGGAGGCAGTACGTACACCTGCGCCTACTGGAAGTTTACGGAGCCCCTTCCAATAGACGCCAAACCACCAACTTGACAGACTAAACTTCATAAATGATTTTTTAAAGTGTGGTTGAACGCACACTGCCATAATGCATTTTTAGAACAAAACTAATGTTGCCGCAGTTAAAAAAAATAAAAATTTTAGTACTTTTTGATATAGTATAGAGGTTATACCTATATTTTTTGGTTACATCATATAAGATGTACAATGCAGCAAAGGGTTAATTGAATAGGTAGATATTGATATTTTATTCGTACAAGAGAGTTTTGCTATTATGCGATATAACTTTAGTTACGTTTTTCTTGTTATCATTTATATGCTAGTCAAATTATTGGTGATCAACGATCCCAAACGGTCTGAAAGCCAAAAAATGTCGGGATGGTGATATTCTTCCATAAAAACGATTGGCTGCTTTTAAAACAAAGTGGGAAACTGGGAAACTTTCCGATTATAATAACCTTCCATTGACTTTATAGTTTCTGGTTGTAATCAACCTATATGTAAATGAATAAAGTTTATAAATTTATTATCCGATAGTATCGATAGTATATCGATAGTCACTTAATTTGTGTCGATAGTTTTCTATCGATTGTTTTTTATGTTACTATCGAAACTATCGATAGTTGAAATAGTCGATAGTTTTCCACCTCTAGTTATACTGTTATCTATCATACACAAAAAGTAGATTGTAAAAATTCGATCTAGTTTCGAAGATATGCCAATTTTTCTATAATGTACCAAAAGCCTACTAAAAACATCGATTTCTACCAAACGGGTTATGCAAACGAACTGAAATTACGACGAATTTTATTTATTTAACTTGTATTATCATAATTATTAGCTTTGAAAACGATTGCGAACAAAAAGTTTTTTCTGCCTCTCCGAAAAGCATGGATAGTAGTACAGTGTGTTTTTTCGATATCCTGATTGCATACATTCGCTCAGTAAAATTAAGATATCTCAAAAACTAGATTGAATATTTACAATCTGTAAATTGCGTATGATAGGTTATACTGTTATCTATCATACACAAAAAGTAGATTGTAAAAATTCGATCTAGTTTCGAAGATATGCCAATTTTTCTATAATGTACCAAAAGCCTACTAAAAACATCGATTTCTACCAAACGGGTTATGCAAACGAACTGAAATTACGACGAATTTTATTTATTTAACTTGTATTATCATACTTATTAGCTTTGAAAACGATTGCGAACAAAAAGTTTTTTCTGCCTCTCCGAAAAGCATGGATAGTAGTACAGTGTGTTTTTTCGATATCCTGATTGCATACATTCGCTCAGTAAAATTAAGATATCTCAAAAACTAGATTGAATATTTACAATCTGTAAATTGCGTATGATAAATTATACTGTTACCTATCATACATAAAAAGTAGATTGTAAAAATTCGATCTAGTTTCGAAGATATGCCAATTTTTCTATAATGTACCAAAAGCCTACTAAAAACATCGATTTCTACCAAACGGGTTATGCAAACGAACTGAAATTACGACGAATTTTATTTATTTAACTTGTATTATCATAATTATTAGCTTTGAAAACGATTGCGAACAAAAAGTTTTTTCTGCCTCTCCGAAAAGCATGGATAGTAGTACAGTGTGTTTTTTCGATATCCTGATTGCATACATTCGCTCAGTAAAATTAAGATATCTCAAAAACTAGATTGAATATTTACAATCTGTAAATTGCGTATGATAGGTTATACTGTTATCTATCATACACAAAAAGTAGATTGTAAAAATTCGATCTAGTTTCGAAGATATGCCAATTTTTCTATAATGTACCAAAAGCCTACTAAAAACATCGATTTCTACCAAACGGGTTATGCAAACGAACTGAAATTACGACGAATTTTATTTATTTAACTTGTATTATCATAATTATTAGCTTTGAAAACGATTGCGAACAAAAAGTTTTTTCTGCCTCTCCGAAAAGCATGGATAGTAGTACAGTGTGTTTTTTCGATATCCTGATTGCATACATTCGCTCAGTAAAATTAAGATATCTCAAAAACTAGATTGAATATTTACAATCTGTAAATTGCGTATGATAGGTTATACTGTTATCTATCATACACAAAAAGTAGATTGTAAAAATTCGATCTAGTTTCGAAGATATGCCAATTTTTCTATAATGTACCAAAAGCCTACTAAAAACATCGATTTCTACCAAACGGGTTATGCAAACGAACTGAAATTACGACGAATTTTATTTATTTAACTTGTATTATCATACTTATTAGCTTTGAAAACGATTGCGAACAAAAAGTTTTTTCTGCCTCTCCGAAAAGCATGGATAGTAGTACAGTGTGTTTTTTCGATATCCTGATTGCATACATTCGCTCAGTAAAATTAAGATATCTCAAAAACTAGATTGAATATTTACAATCTGTAAATTGCGTATGATAAATTATACTGTTACCTATCATACATAAAAAGTAGATTGTAAAAATTCGATCTAGTTTCGAAGATATGCCAATTTTTCTATAATGTACCAAAAGCCTACTAAAAACATCGATTTCTACCAAACGGGTTATGCAAACGAACTGAAATTACGACGAATTTTATTTATTTAACTTGTATTATCATAATTATTAGCTTTGAAAACGATTGCGAACAAAAAGTTTTTTCTGCCTCTCCGAAAAGCATGGATAGTAGTACAGTGTGTTTTTTCGATATCCTGATTGCATACATTCGCTCAGTAAAATTAAGATATCTCAAAAACTAGATTGAATATTTACAATCTGTAAATTGCGTATGATAGGTTATACTGTTATCTATCATACACAAAAAGTAGATTGTAAAAATTCGATCTAGTTTCGAAGATATGCCAATTTTTCTATAATGTACCAAAAGCCTACTAAAAACATCGATTTCTACCAAACGGGTTATGCAAACGAACTGAAATTACGACGAATTTTATTTATTTAACTTGTATTATCATAATTATTAGCTTTGAAAACGATTGCGAACAAAAAGTTTTTTCTGCCTCTCCGAAAAGCATGGATAGTAGTACAGTGTGTTTTTTCGATATCCTGATTGCATACATTCGCTCAGTAAAATTAAGATATCTCAAAAACTAGATTGAATATTTACAATCTGTAAATTGCGTATGATAAATTATACTGTTACCTATCATACATAAAAAGTAGATTGTAAAAATTCGATCTAGTTTCGAAGATATGCCAATTTTTCTATAATGTACCAAAAGCCTACTAAAAACATCGATTTCTACCAAACGGGTTATGCAAACGAACTGAAATTACGACGAATTTTATTTATTTAACTTGTATTATCATAATTATTAGCTTTGAAAACGATTGCGAACAAAAAGTTTTTTCTGCCTCTCCGAAAAGCATGGATAGTAGTACAGTGTGTTTTTTCGATATCCTGATTGCATACATTCGCTCAGTAAAATTAAGATATCTCAAAAACTAGATTGAATATTTACAATCTGTAAATTGCGTATGATAGGTTATACTGTTATCTATCATACACAAAAAGTAGATTGTAAAAATTCGATCTAGTTTCGAAGATATGCCAATTTTTCTATAATGTACCAAAAGCCTACTAAAAACATCGATTTCTACCAAACGGGTTATGCAAACGAACTGAAATTACGACGAATTTTATTTATTTAACTTGTATTATCATAATTATTAGCTTTGAAAACGATTGCGAACAAAAAGTTTTTTCTGCCTCTCCGAAAAGCATGGATAGTAGTACAGTGTGTTTTTTCGATATCCTGATTGCATACATTCGCTCAGTAAAATTAAGATATCTCAAAAACTAGATTGAATATTTACAATCTGTAAATTGCGTATGATAGGTTATACTGTTATCTATCATACACAAAAAGTAGATTGTAAAAATTCGATCTAGTTTCGAAGATATGCCAATTTTTCTATAATGTACCAAAAGCCTACTAAAAACATCGATTTCTACCAAACGGGTTATGCAAACGAACTGAAATTACGACGAATTTTATTTATTTAACTTGTATTATCATAATTATTAGCTTTGAAAACGATTGCGAACAAAAAGTTTTTTCTGCCTCTCCGAAAAGCATGGATAGTAGTACAGTGTGTTTTTTCGATATCCTGATTGCATACATTCGCTCAGTAAAATTAAGATATCTCAAAAACTAGATTGAATATTTACAATCTGTAAATTGCGTATGATAGGTTATACTGTTATCTATCATACACAAAAAGTAGATTGTAAAAATTCGATCTAGTTTCGAAGATATGCCAATTTTTCTATAATGTACCAAAAGCCTACTAAAAACATCGATTTCTACCAAACGGGTTATGCAAACGAACTGAAATTACGACGAATTTTATTTATTTAACTTGTATTATCATAATTATTAGCTTTGAAAACGATTGCGAACAAAAAGTTTTTTCTGCCTCTCCGAAAAGCATGGATAGTAGTACAGTGTGTTTTTTCGATATCCTGATTGCATACATTCGCTCAGTAAAATTAAGATATCTCAAAAACTAGATTGAATATTTACAATCTGTAAATTGCGTATGATAAATTATACTGTTACCTATCATACATAAAAAGTAGATTGTAAAAATTCGATCTAGTTTCGAAGATATGCCAATTTTTCTATAATGTACCAAAAGCCTACTAAAAACATCGATTTCTACCAAACGGGTTATGCAAACGAACTGAAATTACGACGAATTTTATTTATTTAACTTGTATTATCATAATTATTAGCTTTGAAAACGATTGCGAACAAAAAGTTTTTTCTGCCTCTCCGAAAAGCATGGATAGTAGTACAGTGTGTTTTTTCGATATCCTGATTGCATACATTCGCTCAGTAAAATTAAGATATCTCAAAAACTAGATTGAATATTTACAATCTGTAAATTGCGTATGATAGGTTATACTGTTATCTATCATACACAAAAAGTAGATTGTAAAAATTCGATCTAGTTTCGAAGATATGCCAATTTTTCTATAATGTACCAAAAGCCTACTAAAAACATCGATTTCTACCAAACGGGTTATGCAAACGAACTGAAATTACGACGAATTTTATTTATTTAACTTGTATTATCATAATTATTAGCTTTGAAAACGATTGCGAACAAAAAGTTTTTTCTGCCTCTCCGAAAAGCATGGATAGTAGTACAGTGTGTTTTTTCGATATCCTGATTGCATACATTCGCTCAGTAAAATTAAGATATCTCAAAAACTAGATTGAATATTTACAATCTGTAAATTGCGTATGATAGGTTATACTGTTATCTATCATACACAAAAAGTAGATTGTAAAAATTCGATCTAGTTTCGAAGATATGCCAATTTTTCTATAATGTACCAAAAGCCTACTAAAAACATCGATTTCTACCAAACGGGTTATGCAAACGAACTGAAATTACGACGAATTTTATTTATTTAACTTGTATTATCATAATTATTAGCTTTGAAAACGATTGCGAACAAAAAGTTTTTTCTGCCTCTCCGAAAAGCATGGATAGTAGTACAGTGTGTTTTTTCGATATCCTGATTGCATACATTCGCTCAGTAAAATTAAGATATCTCAAAAACTAGATTGAATATTTACAATCTGTAAATTGCGTATGATAGGTTATACTGTTATCTATCATACACAAAAAGTAGATTGTAAAAATTCGATCTAGTTTCGAAGATATGCCAATTTTTCTATAATGTACCAAAAGCCTACTAAAAACATCGATTTCTACCAAACGGGTTATGCAAACGAACTGAAATTACGACGAATTTTATTTATTTAACTTGTATTATCATAATTATTAGCTTTGAAAACGATTGCGAACAAAAAGTTTTTTCTGCCTCTCCGAAAAGCATGGATAGTAGTACAGTGTGTTTTTTCGATATCCTGATTGCATACATTCGCTCAGTAAAATTAAGATATCTCAAAAACTAGATTGAATATTTACAATCTGTAAATTGCGTATGATAGGTTATACTGTTATCTATCATACACAAAAAGTAGATTGTAAAAATTCGATCTAGTTTCGAAGATATGCCAATTTTTCTATAATGTACCAAAAGCCTACTAAAAACATCGATTTCTACCAAACGGGTTATGCAAACGAACTGAAATTACGACGAATTTTATTTATTTAACTTGTATTATCATAATTATTAGCTTTGAAAACGATTGCGAACAAAAAGTTTTTTCTGCCTCTCCGAAAAGCATGGATAGTAGTACAGTGTGTTTTTTCGATATCCTGATTGCATACATTCGCTCAGTAAAATTAAGATATCTCAAAAACTAGATTGAATATTTACAATCTGTAAATTGCGTATGATAGGTTATACTGTTATCTATCATACACAAAAAGTAGATTGTAAAAATTCGATCTAGTTTCGAAGATATGCCAATTTTTCTATAATGTACCAAAAGCCTACTAAAAACATCGATTTCTACCAAACGGGTTATGCAAACGAACTGAAATTACGACGAATTTTATTTATTTAACTTGTATTATCATAATTATTAGCTTTGAAAACGATTGCGAACAAAAAGTTTTTTCTGCCTCTCCGAAAAGCATGGATAGTAGTACAGTGTGTTTTTTCGATATCCTGATTGCATACATTCGCTCAGTAAAATTAAGATATCTCAAAAACTAGATTGAATATTTACAATCTGTAAATTGCGTATGATAGGTTATACTGTTATCTATCATACACAAAAAGTAGATTGTAAAAATTCGATCTAGTTTCGAAGATATGCCAATTTTTCTATAATGTACCAAAAGCCTACTAAAAACATCGATTTCTACCAAACGGGTTATGCAAACGAACTGAAATTACGACGAATTTTATTTATTTAACTTGTATTATCATAATTATTAGCTTTGAAAACGATTGCGAACAAAAAGTTTTTTCTGCCTCTCCGAAAAGCATGGATAGTAGTACAGTGTGTTTTTTCGATATCCTGATTGCATACATTCGCTCAGTAAAATTAAGATATCTCAAAAACTAGATTGAATATTTACAATCTGTAAATTGCGTATGATAGGTTATACTGTTATCTATCATACACAAAAAGTAGATTGTAAAAATTCGATCTAGTTTCGAAGATATGCCAATTTTTCTATAATGTACCAAAAGCCTACTAAAAACATCGATTTCTACCAAACGGGTTATGCAAACGAACTGAAATTACGACGAATTTTATTTATTTAACTTGTATTATCATAATTATTAGCTTTGAAAACGATTGCGAACAAAAAGTTTTTTCTGCCTCTCCGAAAAGCATGGATAGTAGTACAGTGTGTTTTTTCGATATCCTGATTGCATACATTCGCTCAGTAAAATTAAGATATCTCAAAAACTAGATTGAATATTTACAATCTGTAAATTGCGTATGATAGGTTATACTGTTATCTATCATACACAAAAAGTAGATTGTAAAAATTCGATCTAGTTTCGAAGATATGCCAATTTTTCTATAATGTACCAAAAGCCTACTAAAAACATCGATTTCTACCAAACGGGTTATGCAAACGAACTGAAATTACGACGAATTTTATTTATTTAACTTGTATTATCATAATTATTAGCTTTGAAAACGATTGCGAACAAAAAGTTTTTTCTGCCTCTCCGAAAAGCATGGATAGTAGTACAGTGTGTTTTTTCGATATCCTGATTGCATACATTCGCTCAGTAAAATTAAGATATCTCAAAAACTAGATTGAATATTTACAATCTGTAAATTGCGTATGATAGGTTATACTGTTATCTATCATACACAAAAAGTAGATTGTAAAAATTCGATCTAGTTTCGAAGATATGCCAATTTTTCTATAATGTACCAAAAGCCTACTAAAAACATCGATTTCTACCAAACGGGTTATGCAAACGAACTGAAATTACGACGAATTTTATTTATTTAACTTGTATTATCATAATTATTAGCTTTGAAAACGATTGCGAACAAAAAGTTTTTTCTGCCTCTCCGAAAAGCATGGATAGTAGTACAGTGTGTTTTTTCGATATCCTGATTGCATACATTCGCTCAGTAAAATTAAGATATCTCAAAAACTAGATTGAATATTTACAATCTGTAAATTGCGTATGATAGGTTATACTGTTATCTATCATACACAAAAAGTAGATTGTAAAAATTCGATCTAGTTTCGAAGATATGCCAATTTTTCTATAATGTACCAAAAGCCTACTAAAAACATCGATTTCTACCAAACGGGTTATGCAAACGAACTGAAATTACGACGAATTTTATTTATTTAACTTGTATTATCATAATTATTAGCTTTGAAAACGATTGCGAACAAAAAGTTTTTTCTGCCTCTCCGAAAAGCATGGATAGTAGTACAGTGTGTTTTTTCGATATCCTGATTGCATACATTCGCTCAGTAAAATTAAGATATCTCAAAAACTAGATTGAATATTTACAATCTGTAAATTGCGTATGATAGGTTATACTGTTATCTATCATACACAAAAAGTAGATTGTAAAAATTCGATCTAGTTTCGAAGATATGCCAATTTTTCTATAATGTACCAAAAGCCTACTAAAAACATCGATTTCTACCAAACGGGTTATGCAAACGAACTGAAATTACGACGAATTTTATTTATTTAACTTGTATTATCATAATTATTAGCTTTGAAAACGATTGCGAACAAAAAGTTTTTTCTGCCTCTCCGAAAAGCATGGATAGTAGTACAGTGTGTTTTTTCGATATCCTGATTGCATACATTCGCTCAGTAAAATTAAGATATCTCAAAAACTAGATTGAATATTTACAATCTGTAAATTGCGTATGATAGGTTATACTGTTATCTATCATACACAAAAAGTAGATTGTAAAAATTCGATCTAGTTTCGAAGATATGCCAATTTTTCTATAATGTACCAAAAGCCTACTAAAAACATCGATTTCTACCAAACGGGTTATGCAAACGAACTGAAATTACGACGAATTTTATTTATTTAACTTGTATTATCATAATTATTAGCTTTGAAAACGATTGCGAACAAAAAGTTTTTTCTGCCTCTCCGAAAAGCATGGATAGTAGTACAGTGTGTTTTTTCGATATCCTGATTGCATACATTCGCTCAGTAAAATTAAGATATCTCAAAAACTAGATTGAATATTTACAATCTGTAAATTGCGTATGATAGGTTATACTGTTATCTATCATACACAAAAAGTAGATTGTAAAAATTCGATCTAGTTTCGAAGATATGCCAATTTTTCTATAATGTACCAAAAGCCTACTAAAAACATCGATTTCTACCAAACGGGTTATGCAAACGAACTGAAATTACGACGAATTTTATTTATTTAACTTGTATTATCATAATTATTAGCTTTGAAAACGATTGCGAACAAAAAGTTTTTTCTGCCTCTCCGAAAAGCATGGATAGTAGTACAGTGTGTTTTTTCGATATCCTGATTGCATACATTCGCTCAGTAAAATTAAGATATCTCAAAAACTAGATTGAATATTTACAATCTGTAAATTGCGTATGATAGGTTATACTGTTATCTATCATACACGAAAAGTAGATTGTAAAAATTCGATCTAGTTTCGAAGATATGCCAATTTTTCTATAATGTACCAAAAGCCTACTAAAAACATCGATTTCTACCAAACGGGTTATGCAAACGAACTGAAATTACGACGAATTTTATTTATTTAACTTGTATTATCATAATTATTAGCTTTGAAAACGATTGCGAACAAAAAGTTTTTTCTGCCTCTCCGAAAAGCATGGATAGTAGTACAGTGTGTTTTTTCGATATCCTGATTGCATACATTCGCTCAGTAAAATTAAGATATCTCAAAAACTAGATTGAATATTTACAATCTGTAAATTGCGTATGATAGGTTATACTGTTATCTATCATACACAAAAAGTAGATTGTAAAAATTCGATCTAGTTTCGAAGATATGCCAATTTTTCTATAATGTACCAAAAGCCTACTAAAAACATCGATTTTTACCAAACGGGTTATGCAAACGAACTGAAATTACGACGAATTTTATTTATTTAACTTGTATTATCATAATTATTAGCTTTGAAAACGATTGCGAACAAAAAGTTTTTTCTGCCTCTCCGAAAAGCATGGATAGTAGTACAGTGTGTTTTTTCGATATCCTGATTGCATACATTCGCTCAGTAAAATTAAGATATCTCAAAAACTAGATTGAATATTTACAATCTGTAAATTGCGTATGATAGGTTATACTGTTATCTATCATACACAAAAAGTAGATTGTAAAAATTCGATCTAGTTTCGAAGATATGCCAATTTTTCTATAATGTACCAAAAGCCTACTAAAAACATCGATTTCTACCAAACGGGTTATGCAAACGAACTGAAATTACGACGAATTTTATTTATTTAACTTGTATTATCATAATTATTAGCTTTGAAAACGATTGCGAACAAAAAGTTTTTTCTGCCTCTCCGAAAAGCATGGATAGTAGTACAGTGTGTTTTTTCGATATCCTGATTGCATACATTCGCTCAGTAAAATTAAGATATCTCAAAAACTAGATTGAATATTTACAATCTGTAAATTGCGTATGATAGGTTATACTGTTATCTATCATACACAAAAAGTAGATTGTAAAAATTCGATCTAGTTTCGAAGATATGCCAATTTTTCTATAATGTACCAAAAGCCTACTAAAAACATCGATTTCTACCAAACGGGTTATGCAAACGAACTGAAATTACGACGAATTTTATTTATTTAACTTGTATTATCATAATTATTAGCTTTGAAAACGATTGCGAACAAAAAGTTTTTTCTGCCTCTCCGAAAAGCATGGATAGTAGTACAGTGTGTTTTTTCGATATCCTGATTGCATACATTCGCTCAGTAAAATTAAGATATCTCAAAAACTAGATTGAATATTTACAATCTGTAAATTGCGTATGATAGGTTATACTGTTATCTATCATACACAAAAAGTAGATTGTAAAAATTCGATCTAGTTTCGAAGATATGCCAATTTTTCTATAATGTACCAAAAGCCTACTAAAAACATCGATTTCTACCAAACGGGTTATGCAAACGAACTGAAATTACGACGAATTTTATTTATTTAACTTGTATTATCATAATTATTAGCTTTGAAAACGATTGCGAACAAAAAGTTTTTTCTGCCTCTCCGAAAAGCATGGATAGTAGTACAGTGTGTTTTTTCGATATCCTGATTGCATACATTCGCTCAGTAAAATTAAGATATCTCAAAAACTAGATTGAATATTTACAATCTGTAAATTGCGTATGATAGGTTATACTGTTATCTATCATACACAAAAAGTAGATTGTAAAAATTCGATCTAGTTTCGAAGATATGCCAATTTTTCTATAATGTACCAAAAGCCTACTAAAAACATCGATTTCTACCAAACGGGTTATGCAAACGAACTGAAATTACGACGAATTTTATTTATTTAACTTGTATTATCATAATTATTAGCTTTGAAAACGATTGCGAACAAAAAGTTTTTTCTGCCTCTCCGAAAAGCATGGATAGTAGTACAGTGTGTTTTTTCGATATCCTGATTGCATACATTCGCTCAGTAAAATTAAGATATCTCAAAAACTAGATTGAATATTTACAATCTGTAAATTGCGTATGATAGGTTATACTGTTATCTATCATACACAAAAAGTAGATTGTAAAAATTCGATCTAGTTTCGAAGATATGCCAATTTTTCTATAATGTACCAAAAGCCTACTAAAAACATCGATTTCTACCAAACGGGTTATGCAAACGAACTGAAATTACGACGAATTTTATTTATTTAACTTGTATTATCATAATTATTAGCTTTGAAAACGATTGCGAACAAAAAGTTTTTTCTGCCTCTCCGAAAAGCATGGATAGTAGTACAGTGTGTTTTTTCGATATCCTGATTGCATACATTCGCTCAGTAAAATTAAGATATCTCAAAAACTAGATTGAATATTTACAATCTGTAAATTGCGTATGATAGGTTATACTGTTATCTATCATACACAAAAAGTAGATTGTAAAAATTCGATCTAGTTTCGAAGATATGCCAATTTTTCTATAATGTACCAAAAGCCTACTAAAAACATCGATTTCTACCAAACGGGTTATGCAAACGAACTGAAATTACGACGAATTTTATTTATTTAACTTGTATTATCATAATTATTAGCTTTGAAAACGATTGCGAACAAAAAGTTTTTTCTGCCTCTCCGAAAAGCATGGATAGTAGTACAGTGTGTTTTTTCGATATCCTGATTGCATACATTCGCTCAGTAAAATTAAGATATCTCAAAAACTAGATTGAATATTTACAATCTGTAAATTGCGTATGATAGGTTATACTGTTATCTATCATACACAAAAAGTAGATTGTAAAAATTCGATCTAGTTTCGAAGATATGCCAATTTTTCTATAATGTACCAAAAGCCTACTAAAAACATCGATTTCTACCAAACGGGTTATGCAAACGAACTGAAATTACGACGAATTTTATTTATTTAACTTGTATTATCATAATTATTAGCTTTGAAAACGATTGCGAACAAAAAGTTTTTTCTGCCTCTCCGAAAAGCATGGATAGTAGTACAGTGTGTTTTTTCGATATCCTGATTGCATACATTCGCTCAGTAAAATTAAGATATCTCAAAAACTAGATTGAATATTTACAATCTGTAAATTGCGTATGATAGGTTATACTGTTATCTATCATACACAAAAAGTAGATTGTAAAAATTCGATCTAGTTTCGAAGATATGCCAATTTTTCTATAATGTACCAAAAGCCTACTAAAAACATCGATTTCTACCAAACGGGTTATGCAAACGAACTGAAATTACGACGAATTTTATTTATTTAACTTGTATTATCATAATTATTAGCTTTGAAAACGATTGCGAACAAAAAGTTTTTTCTGCCTCTCCGAAAAGCATGGATAGTAGTACAGTGTGTTTTTTCGATATCCTGATTGCATACATTCGCTCAGTAAAATTAAGATATCTCAAAAACTAGATTGAATATTTACAATCTGTAAATTGCGTATGATAGGTTATACTGTTATCTATCATACACAAAAAGTAGATTGTAAAAATTCGATCTAGTTTCGAAGATATGCCAATTTTTCTATAATGTACCAAAAGCCTACTAAAAACATCGATTTCTACCAAACGGGTTATGCAAACGAACTGAAATTACGACGAATTTTATTTATTTAACTTGTATTATCATAATTATTAGCTTTGAAAACGATTGCGAACAAAAAGTTTTTTCTGCCTCTCCGAAAAGCATGGATAGTAGTACAGTGTGTTTTTTCGATATCCTGATTGCATACATTCGCTCAGTAAAATTAAGATATCTCAAAAACTAGATTGAATATTTACAATCTGTAAATTGCGTATGATAGGTTATACTGTTATCTATCATACACAAAAAGTAGATTGTAAAAATTCGATCTAGTTTCGAAGATATGCCAATTTTTCTATAATGTACCAAAAGCCTACTAAAAACATCGATTTCTACCAAACGGGTTATGCAAACGAACTGAAATTACGACGAATTTTATTTATTTAACTTGTATTATCATAATTATTAGCTTTGAAAACGATTGCGAACAAAAAGTTTTTTCTGCCTCTCCGAAAAGCATGGATAGTAGTACAGTGTGTTTTTTCGATATCCTGATTGCATACATTCGCTCAGTAAAATTAAGATATCTCAAAAACTAGATTGAATATTTACAATCTGTAAATTGCGTATGATAGGTTATACTGTTATCTATCATACACAAAAAGTAGATTGTAAAAATTCGATCTAGTTTCGAAGATATGCCAATTTTTCTATAATGTACCAAAAGCCTACTAAAAACATCGATTTCTACCAAACGGGTTATGCAAACGAACTGAAATTACGACGAATTTTATTTATTTAACTTGTATTATCATAATTATTAGCTTTGAAAACGATTGCGAACAAAAAGTTTTTTCTGCCTCTCCGAAAAGCATGGATAGTAGTACAGTGTGTTTTTTCGATATCCTGATTGCATACATTCGCTCAGTAAAATTAAGATATCTCAAAAACTAGATTGAATATTTACAATCTGTAAATTGCGTATGATAGGTTATACTGTTATCTATCATACACAAAAAGTAGATTGTAAAAATTCGATCTAGTTTCGAAGATATGCCAATTTTTCTATAATGTACCAAAAGCCTACTAAAAACATCGATTTCTACCAAACGGGTTATGCAAACGAACTGAAATTACGACGAATTTTATTTATTTAACTTGTATTATCATAATTATTAGCTTTGAAAACGATTGCGAACAAAAAGTTTTTTCTGCCTCTCCGAAAAGCATGGATAGTAGTACAGTGTGTTTTTTCGATATCCTGATTGCATACATTCGCTCAGTAAAATTAAGATATCTCAAAAACTAGATTGAATATTTACAATCTGTAAATTGCGTATGATAGGTTATACTGTTATCTATCATACACAAAAAGTAGATTGTAAAAATTCGATCTAGTTTCGAAGATATGCCAATTTTTCTATAATGTACCAAAAGCCTACTAAAAACATCGATTTCTACCAAACGGGTTATGCAAACGAACTGAAATTACGACGAATTTTATTTATTTAACTTGTATTATCATAATTATTAGCTTTGAAAACGATTGCGAACAAAAAGTTTTTTCTGCCTCTCCGAAAAGCATGGATAGTAGTACAGTGTGTTTTTTCGATATCCTGATTGCATACATTCGCTCAGTAAAATTAAGATATCTCAAAAACTAGATTGAATATTTACAATCTGTAAATTGCGTATGATAGGTTATACTGTTATCTATCATACACAAAAAGTAGATTGTAAAAATTCGATCTAGTTTCGAAGATATGCCAATTTTTCTATAATGTACCAAAAGCCTACTAAAAACATCGATTTCTACCAAACGGGTTATGCAAACGAACTGAAATTACGACGAATTTTATTTATTTAACTTGTATTATCATAATTATTAGCTTTGAAAACGATTGCGAACAAAAAGTTTTTTCTGCCTCTCCGAAAAGCATGGATAGTAGTACAGTGTGTTTTTTCGATATCCTGATTGCATACATTCGCTCAGTAAAATTAAGATATCTCAAAAACTAGATTGAATATTTACAATCTGTAAATTGCGTATGATAGGTTATACTGTTATCTATCATACACAAAAAGTAGATTGTAAAAATTCGATCTAGTTTCGAAGATATGCCAATTTTTCTATAATGTACCAAAAGCCTACTAAAAACATCGATTTCTACCAAACGGGTTATGCAAACGAACTGAAATTACGACGAATTTTATTTATTTAACTTGTATTATCATAATTATTAGCTTTGAAAACGATTGCGAACAAAAAGTTTTTTCTGCCTCTCCGAAAAGCATGGATAGTAGTACAGTGTGTTTTTTCGATATCCTGATTGCATACATTCGCTCAGTAAAATTAAGATATCTCAAAAACTAGATTGAATATTTACAATCTGTAAATTGCGTATGATAAATTATACTGTTACCTATCATACATAAAAAGTAGATTGTAAAAATTCGATCTAGTTTCGAAGATATGCCAATTTTTCTATAATGTACCAAAAGCCTACTAAAAACATCGATTTCTACCAAACGGGTTATGCAAACGAACTGAAATTACGACGAATTTTATTTATTTAACTTGTATTATCATAATTATTAGCTTTGAAAACGATTGCGAACAAAAAGTTTTTTCTGCCTCTCCGAAAAGCATGGATAGTAGTACAGTGTGTTTTTTCGATATCCTGATTGCATACATTCGCTCAGTAAAATTAAGATATCTCAAAAACTAGATTGAATATTTACAATCTGTAAATTGCGTATGATAGGTTATACTGTTATCTATCATACACAAAAAGTAGATTGTAAAAATTCGATCTAGTTTCGAAGATATGCCAATTTTTCTATAATGTACCAAAAGCCTACTAAAAACATCGATTTCTACCAAACGGGTTATGCAAACGAACTGAAATTACGACGAATTTTATTTATTTAACTTGTATTATCATAATTATTAGCTTTGAAAACGATTGCGAACAAAAAGTTTTTTCTGCCTCTCCGAAAAGCATGGATAGTAGTACAGTGTGTTTTTTCGATATCCTGATTGCATACATTCGCTCAGTAAAATTAAGATATCTCAAAAACTAGATTGAATATTTACAATCTGTAAATTGCGTATGATAGGTTATACTGTTATCTATCATACACAAAAAGTAGATTGTAAAAATTCGATCTAGTTTCGAAGATATGCCAATTTTTCTATAATGTACCAAAAGCCTACTAAAAACATCGATTTCTACCAAACGGGTTATGCAAACGAACTGAAATTACGACGAATTTTATTTATTTAACTTGTATTATCATAATTATTAGCTTTGAAAACGATTGCGAACAAAAAGTTTTTTCTGCCTCTCCGAAAAGCATGGATAGTAGTACAGTGTGTTTTTTCGATATCCTGATTGCATACATTCGCTCAGTAAAATTAAGATATCTCAAAAACTAGATTGAATATTTACAATCTGTAAATTGCGTATGATAGGTTATACTGTTATCTATCATACACAAAAAGTAGATTGTAAAAATTCGATCTAGTTTCGAAGATATGCCAATTTTTCTATAATGTACCAAAAGCCTACTAAAAACATCGATTTCTACCAAACGGGTTATGCAAACGAACTGAAATTACGACGAATTTTATTTATTTAACTTGTATTATCATAATTATTAGCTTTGAAAACGATTGCGAACAAAAAGTTTTTTCTGCCTCTCCGAAAAGCATGGATAGTAGTACAGTGTGTTTTTTCGATATCCTGATTGCATACATTCGCTCAGTAAAATTAAGATATCTCAAAAACTAGATTGAATATTTACAATCTGTAAATTGCGTATGATAGGTTATACTGTTATCTATCATACACAAAAAGTAGATTGTAAAAATTCGATCTAGTTTCGAAGATATGCCAATTTTTCTATAATGTACCAAAAGCCTACTAAAAACATCGATTTCTACCAAACGGGTTATGCAAACGAACTGAAATTACGACGAATTTTATTTATTTAACTTGTATTATCATAATTATTAGCTTTGAAAACGATTGCGAACAAAAAGTTTTTTCTGCCTCTCCGAAAAGCATGGATAGTAGTACAGTGTGTTTTTTCGATATCCTGATTGCATACATTCGCTCAGTAAAATTAAGATATCTCAAAAACTAGATTGAATATTTACAATCTGTAAATTGCGTATGATAGGTTATACTGTTATCTATCATACACAAAAAGTAGATTGTAAAAATTCGATCTAGTTTCGAAGATATGCCAATTTTTCTATAATGTACCAAAAGCCTACTAAAAACATCGATTTCTACCAAACGGGTTATGCAAACGAACTGAAATTACGACGAATTTTATTTATTTAACTTGTATTATCATAATTATTAGCTTTGAAAACGATTGCGAACAAAAAGTTTTTTCTGCCTCTCCGAAAAGCATGGATAGTAGTACAGTGTGTTTTTTCGATATCCTGATTGCATACATTCGCTCAGTAAAATTAAGATATCTCAAAAACTAGATTGAATATTTACAATCTGTAAATTGCGTATGATAGGTTATACTGTTATCTATCATACACAAAAAGTAGATTGTAAAAATTCGATCTAGTTTCGAAGATATGCCAATTTTTCTATAATGTACCAAAAGCCTACTAAAAACATCGATTTCTACCAAACGGGTTATGCAAACGAACTGAAATTACGACGAATTTTATTTATTTAACTTGTATTATCATAATTATTAGCTTTGAAAACGATTGCGAACAAAAAGTTTTTTCTGCCTCTCCGAAAAGCATGGATAGTAGTACAGTGTGTTTTTTCGATATCCTGATTGCATACATTCGCTCAGTAAAATTAAGATATCTCAAAAACTAGATTGAATATTTACAATCTGTAAATTGCGTATGATAGGTTATACTGTTATCTATCATACACAAAAAGTAGATTGTAAAAATTCGATCTAGTTTCGAAGATATGCCAATTTTTCTATAATGTACCAAAAGCCTACTAAAAACATCGATTTCTACCAAACGGGTTATGCAAACGAACTGAAATTACGACGAATTTTATTTATTTAACTTGTATTATCATAATTATTAGCTTTGAAAACGATTGCGAACAAAAAGTTTTTTCTGCCTCTCCGAAAAGCATGGATAGTAGTACAGTGTGTTTTTTCGATATCCTGATTGCATACATTCGCTCAGTAAAATTAAGATATCTCAAAAACTAGATTGAATATTTACAATCTGTAAATTGCGTATGATAAATTATACTGTTACCTATCATACATAAAAAGTAGATTGTAAAAATTCGATCTAGTTTCGAAGATATGCCAATTTTTCTATAATGTACCAAAAGCCTACTAAAAACATCGATTTCTACCAAACGGGTTATGCAAACGAACTGAAATTACGACGAATTTTATTTATTTAACTTGTATTATCATAATTATTAGCTTTGAAAACGATTGCGAACAAAAAGTTTTTTCTGCCTCTCCGAAAAGCATGGATAGTAGTACAGTGTGTTTTTTCGATATCCTGATTGCATACATTCGCTCAGTAAAATTAAGATATCTCAAAAACTAGATTGAATATTTACAATCTGTAAATTGCGTATGATAGGTTATACTGTTATCTATCATACACAAAAAGTAGATTGTAAAAATTCGATCTAGTTTCGAAGATATGCCAATTTTTCTATAATGTACCAAAAGCCTACTAAAAACATCGATTTCTACCAAACGGGTTATGCAAACGAACTGAAATTACGACGAATTTTATTTATTTAACTTGTATTATCATAATTATTAGCTTTGAAAACGATTGCGAACAAAAAGTTTTTTCTGCCTCTCCGAAAAGCATGGATAGTAGTACAGTGTGTTTTTTCGATATCCTGATTGCATACATTCGCTCAGTAAAATTAAGATATCTCAAAAACTAGATTGAATATTTACAATCTGTAAATTGCGTATGATAAATTATACTGTTACCTATCATACATAAAAAGTAGATTGTAAAAATTCGATCTAGTTTCGAAGATATGCCAATTTTTCTATAATGTACCAAAAGCCTACTAAAAACATCGATTTCTACCAAACGGGTTATGCAAACGAACTGAAATTACGACGAATTTTATTTATTTAACTTGTATTATCATAATTATTAGCTTTGAAAACGATTGCGAACAAAAAGTTTTTTCTGCCTCTCCGAAAAGCATGGATAGTAGTACAGTGTGTTTTTTCGATATCCTGATTGCATACATTCGCTCAGTAAAATTAAGATATCTCAAAAACTAGATTGAATATTTACAATCTGTAAATTGCGTATGATAAATTATACTGTTACCTATCATACATAAAAAGTAGATTGTAAAAATTCGATCTAGTTTCGAAGATATGCCAATTTTTCTATAATGTACCAAAAGCCTACTAAAAACATCGATTTCTACCAAACGGGTTATGCAAACGAACTGAAATTACGACGAATTTTATTTATTTAACTTGTATTATCATAATTATTAGCTTTGAAAACGATTGCGAACAAAAAGTTTTTTCTGCCTCTCCGAAAAGCATGGATAGTAGTACAGTGTGTTTTTTCGATATCCTGATTGCATACATTCGCTCAGTAAAATTAAGATATCTCAAAAACTAGATTGAATATTTACAATCTGTAAATTGCGTATGATAGGTTATACTGTTATCTATCATACACAAAAAGTAGATTGTAAAAATTCGATCTAGTTTCGAAGATATGCCAATTTTTCTATAATGTACCAAAAGCCTACTAAAAACATCGATTTCTACCAAACGGGTTATGCAAACGAACTGAAATTACGACGAATTTTATTTATTTAACTTGTATTATCATAATTATTAGCTTTGAAAACGATTGCGAACAAAAAGTTTTTTCTGCCTCTCCGAAAAGCATGGATAGTAGTACAGTGTGTTTTTTCGATATCCTGATTGCATACATTCGCTCAGTAAAATTAAGATATCTCAAAAACTAGATTGAATATTTACAATCTGTAAATTGCGTATGATAGGTTATACTGTTATCTATCATACACAAAAAGTAGATTGTAAAAATTCGATCTAGTTTCGAAGATATGCCAATTTTTCTATAATGTACCAAAAGCCTACTAAAAACATCGATTTCTACCAAACGGGTTATGCAAACGAACTGAAATTACGACGAATTTTATTTATTTAACTTGTATTATCATAATTATTAGCTTTGAAAACGATTGCGAACAAAAAGTTTTTTCTGCCTCTCCGAAAAGCATGGATAGTAGTACAGTGTGTTTTTTCGATATCCTGATTGCATACATTCGCTCAGTAAAATTAAGATATCTCAAAAACTAGATTGAATATTTACAATCTATAAATTGCGTATGATAGGCTATACTGTTATCTATCATACACAAAAAGTAGATTGTAAAAATTCGATCTAGTTTCGAAGATATGCCAATTTTTCTATAATGTACCAAAAGCCTACTAAAAACATCGATTTCTACCAAACGGGTTATGCAAACGAACTGAAATTACGACGAATTTTATTTATTTAACTTGTATTATCATAATTATTAGCTTTGAAAACGATTGCGAACAAAAAGTTTTTTCTGCCTCTCCGAAAAGCATGGATAGTAGTACAGTGTGTTTTTTTCGATATCCTGATTGCATACATTCGCTCAGTAAAATTAAGATATCTCAAAAACTAGATTGAATATTTACAATCTGTAAATTGCGTATGATAGGTTATACTGTTATCTATCATACACAAAAAGTAGATTGTAAAAATTCGATCTAGTTTCGAAGATATGCCAATTTTTCTATAATGTACCAAAAGCCTACTAAAAACATCGATTTCTACCAAACGGGTTATGCAAACGAACTGAAATTACGACGAATTTTATTTATTTAACTTGTATTATCATAATTATTAGCTTTGAAAACGATTGCGAACAAAAAGTTTTTTCTGCCTCTCCGAAAAGCATGGATAGTAGTACAGTGTGTTTTTTCGATATCCTGATTGCATACATTCGCTCAGTAAAATTAAGATATCTCAAAAACTAGATTGAATATTTACAATCTGTAAATTGCGTATGATAGGTTATACTGTTATCTATCATACTCAAAAAGTAGATTGTAAAAATTCGATCTAGTTTCGAAGATATGCCAATTTTTCTATAATGTACCAAAAGCCTACTAAAAACATCGATTTCTACCAAACGGGTTATGCAAACGAACTGAAATTACGACGAATTTTATTTATTTAACTTGTATTATCATAATTATTAGCTTTGAAAACGATTGCGAACAAAAAGTTTTTTCTGCCTCTCCGAAAAGCATGGATAGTAGTACAGTGTGTTTTTTCGATATCCTGATTGCATACATTCGCTCAGTAAAATTAAGATATCTCAAAAACTAGATTGAATATTTACAATCTGTAAATTGCGTATGATAGGTTATACTGTTATCTATCATACACAAAAAGTAGATTGTAAAAATTCGATCTAGTTTCGAAGATATGCCAATTTTTCTATAATGTACCAAAAGCCTACTAAAAACATCGATTTCTACCAAACGGGTTATGCAAACGAACTGAAATTACGACGAATTTTATTTATTTAACTTGTATTATCATAATTATTAGCTTTGAAAACGATTGCGAACAAAAAGTTTTTTCTGCCTCTCCGAAAAGCATGGATAGTAGTACAGTGTGTTTTTTTCGATATCCTGATTGCATACATTCGCTCAGTAAAATTAAGATATCTCAAAAACTAGATTGAATATTTACAATCTGTAAATTGCGTATGATAGGTTATACTGTTATCTATCATACACAAAAAGTAGATTGTAAAAATTCGATCTAGTTTCGAAGATATGCCAATTTTTCTATAATGTACCAAAAGCCTACTAAAAACATCGATTTCTACCAAACGGGTTATGCAAACGAACTGAAATTACGACGAATTTTATTTATTTAACTTGTATTATCATACTTATTAGCTTTGAAAATGATTGCGAACAAAAAGTTTTTTCTGCCTCTCCGAAAAGCATGGATAGTAGTACAGTGTGTTTTTTCGATATCCTGATTGCATACATTCGCTCAGTAAAATTAAGATATCTCAAAAACTAGATTGAATATTTACAATCTGTAAATTGCGTATGATAGGTTATACTGTTATCTATCATACACAAAAAGTAGATTGTAAAAATTCGATCTAGTTTCGAAGATATGCCAATTTTTCTATAATGTACCAAAAGCCTACTAAAAACATCGATTTCTACCAAACGGGTTATGCAAACGAACTGAAATTACGACGAATTTTATTTATTTAACTTGTATTATCATACTTATTAGCTTTGAAAATGATTGCGAACAAAAAGTTTTTTCTGCCTCTCCGAAAAGCATGGATAGTAGTACAGTGTGTTTTTTCGATATCCTGATTGCATACATTCGCTCAGTAAAATTAAGATATCTCAAAAACTAGATTGAATATTTACAATCTGTAAATTGCGTATGATAGGTTATACTGTTATCTATCATACACAAAAAGTAGATTGTAAAAATTCGATCTAGTTTCGAAGATATGCCAATTTTTCTATAATGTACCAAAAGCCTACTAAAAACATCGATTTCTACCAAACGGGTTATGCAAACGAACTGAAATTACGACGAATTTTATTTATTTAACTTGTATTATCATAATTATTAGCTTTGAAAACGATTGCGAACAAAAAGTTTTTTCTGCCTCTCCGAAAAGCATGGATAGTAGTACAGTGTGTTTTTTCGATATCCTGATTGCATACATTCGCTCAGTAAAATTAAGATATCTCAAAAACTAGATTGAATATTTACAATCTGTAAATTGCGTATGATAGGTTATACTGTTATCTATCATACACAAAAAGTAGATTGTAAAAATTCGATCTAGTTTTCGAAGATATGCCAATTTTTCTATAATGTACCAAAAGCCTACTAAAAACATCGATTTCTACCAAACGGGTTATGCAAACGAACTGAAATTACGACGAATTTTATTTATTTAACTTGTATTATCATAATTATTAGCTTTGAAAACGATTGCGAACAAAAAGTTTTTTCTGCCTCTCCGAAAAGCATGGATAGTAGTACAGTGTGTTTTTTCGATATCCTGATTGCATACATTCGCTCAGTAAAATTAAGATATCTCAAAAACTAGATTGAATATTTACAATCTGTAAATTGCGTATGATAGGTTATACTGTTATCTATCATACACAAAAAGTAGATTGTAAAAATTCGATCTAGTTTCGAAGATATGCCAATTTTTCTATAATGTACCAAAAGCCTACTAAAAACATCGATTTCTACCAAACGGGTTATGCAAACGAACTGAAATTACGACGAATTTTATTTATTTAACTTGTATTATCATAATTATTAGCTTTGAAAACGATTGCGAACAAAAAGTTTTTTCTGCCTCTCCGAAAAGCATGGATAGTAGTACAGTGTGTTTTTTCGATATCCTGATTGCATACATTCGCTCAGTAAAATTAAGATATCTCAAAAACTAGATTGAATATTTACAATCTGTAAATTGCGTATGATAGGTTATACTGTTATCTATCATACACAAAAAGCAGATTGTAAAAATTCGATCTAGTTTCGAAGATATGCCAATTTTTCTATAATGTACCAAAAGCCTACTAAAAACATCGATTTCTACCAAACGGGTTATGCAAACGAACTGAAATTACGACGAATTTTATTTATTTAACTTGTATTATCATAATTATTAGCTTTGAAAACGATTGCGAACAAAAAGTTTTTTCTGCCTCTCCGAAAAGCATGGATAGTAGTACAGTGTGTTTTTTCGATATCCTGATTGCATACATTCGCTCAGTAAAATTAAGATATCTCAAAAACTAGATTGAATATTTACAATCTGTAAATTGCGTATGATAGGTTATACTGTTATCTATCATACACAAAAAGTAGATTGTAAAAATTCGATCTAGTTTCGAAGATATGCCAATTTTTCTATAATGTACCAAAAAGCCTACTAAAAACATCGATTTCTACCAAACGGGTTATGCAAACGAACTGAAATTACGACGAATTTTATTTATTTAACTTGTATTATCATAATTATTAGCTTTGAAAACGATTGCGAACAAAAAGTTTTTTCTGCCTCTCCGAAAAGCATGGATAGTAGTACAGTGTGTTTTTTCGATATCCTGATTGCATACATTCGCTCAGTAAAATTAAGATATCTCAAAAACTAGATTGAATATTTACAATCTGTAAATTGCGTATGATAGGTTATACTGTTATCTATCATACACAAAAAGTAGATTGTAAAAATTCGATCTAGTTTCGAAGATATGCCAATTTTTCTATAATGTACCAAAAGCCTACTAAAAACATCGATTTCTACCAAACGGGTTATGCAAACGAACTGAAATTACGACGAATTTTATTTATTTAACTTGTATTATCATAATTATTAGCTTTGAAAACGATTGCGAACAAAAAGTTTTTTCTGCCTCTCCGAAAAGCATGGATAGTAGTACAGTGTGTTTTTTTCGATATCCTGATTGCATACATTCGCTCAGTAAAATTAAGATATCTCAAAAACTAGATTGAATATTTACAATCTGTAAATTGCGTATGATAGGTTATACTGTTATCTATCATACACAAAAAGTAGATTGTAAAAATTCGATCTAGTTTCGAAGATATGCCAATTTTTCTATAATGTACCAAAAGCCTACTAAAAACATCGATTTCTACCAAACGGGTTATGCAAACGAACTGAAATTACGACGAATTTTATTTATTTAACTTGTATTATCATAATTATTAGCTTTGAAAACGATTGCGAACAAAAAGTTTTTTCTGCCTCTCCGAAAAGCATGGATAGTAGTACAGTGTGTTTTTTCGATATCCTGATTGCATACATTCGCTCAGTAAAATTAAGATATCTCAAAAACTAGATTGAATATTTACAATCTGTAAATTGCGTATGATAGGTTATACTGTTATCTATCATACACAAAAAGCAGATTGTAAAAATTCGATCTAGTTTCGAAGATATGCCAATTTTTCTATAATGTACCAAAAGCCTACTAAAAACATCGATTTCTACCAAACGGGTTATGCAAACGAACTGAAATTACGACGAATTTTATTTATTTAACTTGTATTATCATAATTATTAGCTTTGAAAACGATTGCGAACAAAAAGTTTTTTCTGCCTCTCCGAAAAGCATGGATAGTAGTACAGTGTGTTTTTTCGATATCCTGATTGCATACATTCGCTCAGTAAAATTAAGATATCTCAAAAACTAGATTGAATATTTACAATCTGTAAATTGCGTATGATAGGTTATACTGTTATCTATCATACACAAAAAGTAGATTGTAAAAATTCGATCTAGTTTCGAAGATATGCCAATTTTTCTATAATGTACCAAAAGCCTACTAAAAACATCGATTTCTACCAAACGGGTTATGCAAACGAACTGAAATTACGACGAATTTTATTTATTTAACTTGTATTATCATAATTATTAGCTTTGAAAACGATTGCGAACAAAAAGTTTTTTCTGCCTCTCCGAAAAGCATGGATAGTAGTACAGTGTGTTTTTTCGATATCCTGATTGCATACATTCGCTCAGTAAAATTAAGATATCTCAAAAACTAGATTGAATATTTACAATCTGTAAATTGCGTATGATAGGTTATACTGTTATCTATCATACACAAAAAGTAGATTGTAAAAATTCGATCTAGTTTCGAAGATATGCCAATTTTTCTATAATGTACCAAAAGCCTACTAAAAAACATCGATTTCTACCAAACGGGTTATGCAAACGAACTGAAATTACGACGAATTTTATTTATTTAACTTGTATTATCATAATTATTAGCTTTGAAAACGATTGCGAACAAAAAGTTTTTTCTGCCTCTCCGAAAAGCATGGATAGTAGTACAGTGTGTTTTTTTCGATATCCTGATTGCATACATTCGCTCAGTAAAATTAAGATATCTCAAAAACTAGATTGAATATTTACAATCTGTAAATTGCGTATGATAGGTTATACTGTTATCTATCATACACAAAAAGTAGATTGTAAAAATTCGATCTAGTTTCGAAGATATGCCAATTTTTCTATAATGTACCAAAAGCCTACTAAAAACATCGATTTCTACCAAACGGGTTATGCAAACGAACTGAAATTACGACGAATTTTATTTATTTAACTTGTATTATCATAATTATTAGCTTTGAAAACGATTGCGAACAAAAAGTTTTTTCTGCCTCTCCGAAAAGCATGGATAGTAGTACAGTGTGTTTTTTCGATATCCTGATTGCATACATTCGCTCAGTAAAATTAAGATATCTCAAAAACTAGATTGAATATTTACAATCTGTAAATTGCGTATGATAGGTTATACTGTTATCTATCATACACAAAAAGCAGATTGTAAAAATTCGATCTAGTTTCGAAGATATGCCAATTTTTCTATAATGTACCAAAAGCCTACTAAAAACATCGATTTCTACCAAACGGGTTATGCAAACGAACTGAAATTACGACGAATTTTATTTATTTAACTTGTATTATCATAATTATTAGCTTTGAAAACGATTGCGAACAAAAAGTTTTTTCTGCCTCTCCGAAAAGCATGGATAGTAGTACAGTGTGTTTTTTCGATATCCTGATTGCATACATTCGCTCAGTAAAATTAAGATATCTCAAAAACTAGATTGAATATTTACAATCTGTAAATTGCGTATGATAGGTTATACTGTTATCTATCATACACAAAAAGTAGATTGTAAAAATTCGATCTAGTTTCGAAGATATGCCAATTTTTCTATAATGTACCAAAAGCCTACTAAAAACATCGATTTCTACCAAACGGGTTATGCAAACGAACTGAAATTACGACGAATTTTATTTATTTAACTTGTATTATCATAATTATTAGCTTTGAAAACGATTGCGAACAAAAAGTTTTTTCTGCCTCTCCGAAAAGCATGGATAGTAGTACAGTGTGTTTTTTCGATATCCTGATTGCATACATTCGCTCAGTAAAATTAAGATATCTCAAAAACTAGATTGAATATTTACAATCTGTAAATTGCGTATGATAGGTTATACTGTTATCTATCATACACAAAAAGTAGATTGTAAAAATTCGATCTAGTTTCGAAGATATGCCAATTTTTTCTATAATGTACCAAAAATAAAAACATCGATTTCTACCAAACGGGTTATGCAAACGAACTGAAATTACGACGAATTTTATTTATTTAACTTGTATTATCATACTTATTAGCTTTGAAAACGATTGCGAACAAAAAGTTTTTTCTGCCTCTCCGAAAAGCATGGATAGTAGTACAGTGTGTTTTTTCGATATCCTGATTGCATACATTCGCTCAGTAAAATTAAGATATCTCAAAAACTAGATTGAATATTTACAATCTGTAAATTGCGTATGATAGGTTATACTGTTATCTATCATACACAAAAAGTAGATTGTAAAAATTCGATCTAGTTTCGAAGATATGCCAATTTTTCTATAATGTACCAAAAGCCTACTAAAAACATCGATTTCTACCAAACGGGTTATGCAAACGAACTGAAATTACGACGAATTTTATTTATTTAACTTGTATTGTCATAATTATTAGCTTTGAAAACGATTGCGAACAAAAAGTTTTTTCTGCCTCTCCGAAAAGCATGGATAGTAGTACAGTGTGTTTTTTCGATATCCTGATTGCATACATTCGCTCAGTAAAATTAAGATATCTCAAAAACTAGATTGAATATTTACAATCTGTAAATTGCGTATGATAGGTTATACTGTTATCTATCATACACAAAAAGTAGATTGTAAAAATTCGATCTAGTTTCGAAGATATGCCAATTTTTCTATAATGTACCAAAAGCCTACTAAAAACATCGATTTCTACCAAACGGGTTATGCAAACGAACTGAAATTACGACGAATTTTATTTATTTAACTTGTATTATCATAATTATTAGCTTTGAAAACGATTGCGAACAAAAAGTTTTTTCTGCCTCTCCGAAAAGCATGGATAGTAGTACAGTGTGTTTTTTCGATATCCTGATTGCATACATTCGCTCAGTAAAATTAAGATATCTCAAAAACTAGATTGAATATTTACAATCTGTAAATTGCGTATGATAAATTATACTGTTACCTATCATACATAAAAAGTAGATTGTAAAAATTCGATCTAGTTTCGAAGATATGCCAATTTTTCTATAATGTACCAAAAATAAAAACATCGATTTCTACCAAACGGGTTATGCAAACGAACTGAAATTACGACGAATTTTATTTATTTAACTTGTATTATCATACTTATTAGCTTTGAAAACGATTGCGAACAAAAAGTTTTTTCTGCCTCTCCGAAAAGCATGGATAGTAGTACAGTGTGTTTTTTCGATATCCTGATTGCATACATTCGCTCAGTAAAATTAAGATATCTCAAAAACTAGATTGAATATTTACAATCTGTAAATTGCGTATGATAGGTTATACTGTTATCTATCATACACAAAAAGTAGATTGTAAAAATTCGATCTAGTTTCGAAGATATGCCAATTTTTCTATAATGTACCAAAAATAAAAACATCGATTTCTACCAAACGGGTTATGCAAACGAACTGAAATTACGACGAATTTTATTTATTTAACTTGTATTGTCATAATTATTAGCTTTGAAAACGATTGCGAACAAAAAGTTTTTTCTGCCTCTCCGAAAAGCATGGATAGTAGTACAGTGTGTTTTTTCGATATCCTGATTGCATACATTCGCTCAGTAAAATTAAGATATCTCAAAAACTAGATTGAATATTTACAATCTGTAAATTGCGTATGATAAATTATACTGTTACCTATCATACATAAAAAGTAGATTGTAAAAATTCGATCTAGTTTCGAAGATATGCCAATTTTTCTATAATGTACCAAAAATAAAAACATCGATTTCTACCAAACGGGTTATGCAAACGAACTGAAATTACGACGAATTTTATTTATTTAACTTGTATTATCATACTTATTAGCTTTGAAAACGATTGCGAACAAAAAGTTTTTTCTGCCTCTCCGAAAAGCATGGATAGTAGTACAGTGTGTTTTTTCGATATCCTGATTGCATACATTCGCTCAGTAAAATTAAGATATCTCAAAAACTAGATTGAATATTTACAATCTGTAAATTGCGTATGATAGGTTATACTGTTATCTATCATACACAAAAAGTAGATTGTAAAAATTCGATCTAGTTTCGAAGATATGCCAATTTTTCTATAATGTACCAAAAGCCTACTAAAAACATCGATTTCTACCAAACGGGTTATGCAAACGAACTGAAATTACGACGAATTTTATTTATTTAACTTGTATTGTCATAATTATTAGCTTTGAAAACGATTGCGAACAAAAAGTTTTTTCTGCCTCTCCGAAAAGCATGGATAGTAGTACAGTGTGTTTTTTCGATATCCTGATTGCATACATTCGCTCAGTAAAATTAAGATATCTCAAAAACTAGATTGAATATTTACAATCTGTAAATTGCGTATGATAAAATTATACTGTTACCTATCATACATAAAAAGTAGATTGTAAAAATTCGATCTAGTTTCGAAGATATGCCAATTTTTCTATAATGTACCAAAAGCCTACTAAAAACATCGATTTCTACCAAACGGGTTATGCAAACGAACTGAAATTACGACGAATTTTATTTATTTAACTTGTATTATCATACTTATTAGCTTTGAAAATGATTGCGAACAAAAAGTTTTTTCTGCCTCTCCGAAAAGCATGGATAGTAGTACAGTGTGTTTTTTCGATATCCTGATTGCATACATTCGCTCAGTAAAATTAAGATATCTCAAAAACTAGATTGAATATTTACAATCTGTAAATTGCGTATGATAGGTTATACTGTTATCTATCATACACAAAAAGTAGATTGTAAAAATTCGATCTAGTTTCGAAGATATGCCAATTTTTCTATAATGTACCAAAAGCCTACTAAAAACATCGATTTCTACCAAACGGGTTATGCAAACGAACTGAAATTACGACGAATTTTATTTATTTAACTTGTATTGTCATAATTATTAGCTTTGAAAACGATTGCGAACAAAAAGTTTTTTCTGCCTCTCCGAAAAGCATGGATAGTAGTACAGTGTGTTTTTTCGATATCCTGATTGCATACATTCGCTCAGTAAAATTAAGATATCTCAAAAACTAGATTGAATATTTACAATCTGTAAATTGCGTATGATAAATTATACTGTTACCTATCATACATAAAAAGTAGATTGTAAAAATTCGATCTAGTTTCGAAGATATGCCAATTTTTCTATAATGTACCAAAAATAAAAAACATCGATTTCTACCAAACGGGTTATGCAAACGAACTGAAATTACGACGAATTTTATTTATTTAACTTGTATTATCATACTTATTAGCTTTGAAAACGATTGCGAACAAAAAGTTTTTTCTGCCTCTCCGAAAAGCATGGATAGTAGTACAGTGTGTTTTTTCGATATCCTGATTGCATACATTCGCTCAGTAAAATTAAGATATCTCAAAAACTAGATTGAATATTTACAATCTGTAAATTGCGTATGATAAATTATACTGTTACCTATCATACATAAAAAGTAGATTGTAAAAATTCGATCTAGTTTCGAAGATATGCCAATTTTTCTATAATGTACCAAAAATAAAAACATCGATTTCTACCAAACGGGTTATGCAAACGAACTGAAATTACACGAATTTTATTTATTTAACTTGTATTGTCATAATTATTAGCTTTGAAAACGATTGCGAACAAAAAGTTTTTTCTGCCTCTCCGAAAAGCATGGATAGTAGTACAGTGTGTTTTTTCGATATCCTGATTGCATACATTCGCTCAGTAAAATTAAGATATCTCAAAAACTAGATTGAATATTTACAATCTGTAAATTGCGTATGATAAATTATACTGTTACCTATCATACATAAAAAGTAGATTGTAAAAATTCGATCTAGTTTCGAAGATATGCCAATTTTTCTATAATGTACCAAAAGCCTACTAAAAACATCGATTTCTACCAAACGGGTTATGCAAACGAACTGAAATTACGACGAATTTTATTTATTTAACTTGTATTATCATACTTATTAGCTTTGAAAATGATTGCGAACAAAAAGTTTTTTCTGCCTCTCCGAAAAGCATGGATAGTAGTACAGTGTGTTTTTTCGATATCCTGATTGCATACATTCGCTCAGTAAAATTAAGATATCTCAAAAACTAGATTGAATATTTACAATCTGTAAATTGCGTATGATAGGTTATACTGTTATCTATCATACACAAAAAGTAGATTGTAAAAATTCGATCTAGTTTCGAAGATATGCCAATTTTTCTATAATGTACCAAAAGCCTACTAAAAACATCGATTTCTACCAAACGGGTTATGCAAACGAACTGAAATTACGACGAATTTTATTTATTTAACTTGTATTGTCATAATTATTAGCTTTGAAAACGATTACGAACAAAAAGTTTTTTCTGCCTCTCCGAAAAGCATGGATAGTAGTACAGTGTGTTTTTTCGATATCCTGATTGCATACATTCGCTCAGTAAAATTAAGATATCTCAAAAACTAGATTGAATATTTACAATCTGTAAATTGCGTATGATAGGTTATACTGTTATCTATCATACACAAAAAGTAGATTGTAAAAATTCGATCTAGTTTCGAAGATATGCCAATTTTTCTATAATGTACCAAAAATAAAAACATCGATTTCTACCAAACGGGTTATGCAAACGAACTGAAATTACGACGAATTTTATTTATTTAACTTGTATTATCATACTTATTAGCTTTGAAAACGATTGCGAACAAAAAGTTTTTTCTGCCTCTCCGAAAAGCATGGATAGTAGTACAGTGTGTTTTTTCGATATCCTGATTGCATACATTCGCTCAGTAAAATTAAGATATCTCAAAAACTAGATTGAATATTTACAATCTGTAAATTGCGTATGATAGGTTATACTGTTATCTATCATACACAAAAAGTAGATTGTAAAAATTCGATCTAGTTTCGAAGATATGCCAATTTTTCTATAATGTACCAAAAGCCTACTAAAAACATCGATTTCTACCAAACGGGTTATGCAAACGAACTGAAATTACGACGAATTTTATTTATTTAACTTGTATTGTCATAATTATTAGCTTTGAAAACGATTGCGAACAAAAAGTTTTTTCTGCCTCTCCGAAAAGCATGGATAGTAGTACAGTGTGTTTTTTCGATATCCTGATTGCATACATTCGCTCAGTAAAATTAAGATATCTCAAAAACTAGATTGAATATTTACAATCTGTAAATTGCGTATGATAGGTTATACTGTTATCTATCATACACAAAAAGTAGATTGTAAAAATTCGATCTAGTTTCGAAGATATGCCAATTTTTCTATAATGTACCAAAAGCCTACTAAAAACATCGATTTCTACCAAACGGGTTATGCAAACGAACTGAAATTACGACGAATTTTATTTATTTAACTTGTATTATCATAATTATTAGCTTTGAAAACGATTGCGAACAAAAAGTTTTTTCTGCCTCTCCGAAAAGCATGGATAGTAGTACAGTGTGTTTTTTCGATATCCTGATTGCATACATTCGCTCAGTAAAATTAAGATATCTCAAAAACTAGATTGAATATTTACAATCTGTAAATTGCGTATGATAAATTATACTGTTACCTATCATACATAAAAAGTAGATTGTAAAAATTCGATCTAGTTTCGAAGATATGCCAATTTTTCTATAATGTACCAAAAATAAAAACATCGATTTCTACCAAACGGGTTATGCAAACGAACTGAAATTACGACGAATTTTATTTATTTAACTTGTATTATCATACTTATTAGCTTTGAAAACGATTGCGAACAAAAAGTTTTTTCTGCCTCTCCGAAAAGCATGGATAGTAGTACAGTGTGTTTTTTCGATATCCTGATTGCATACATTCGCTCAGTAAAATTAAGATATCTCAAAAACTAGATTGAATATTTACAATCTGTAAATTGCGTATGATAGGTTATACTGTTATCTATCATACACAAAAAGTAGATTGTAAAAATTCGATCTAGTTTCGAAGATATGCCAATTTTTCTATAATGTACCAAAAGCCTACTAAAAACATCGATTTCTACCAAACGGGTTATGCAAACGAACTGAAATTACGACGAATTTTATTTATTTAACTTGTATTGTCATAATTATTAGCTTTGAAAACGATTGCGAACAAAAAGTTTTTTCTGCCTCTCCGAAAAGCATGGATAGTAGTACAGTGTGTTTTTTCGATATCCTGATTGCATACATTCGCTCAGTAAAATTAAGATATCTCAAAAACTAGATTGAATATTTACAATCTGTAAATTGCGTATGATAAATTATACTGTTACCTATCATACATAAAAAGTAGATTGTAAAAATTCGATCTAGTTTCGAAGATATGCCAATTTTTCTATAATGTACCAAAAATAAAAACATCGATTTCTACCAAACGGGTTATGCAAACGAACTGAAATTACGACGAATTTTATTTATTTAACTTGTATTATCATACTTATTAGCTTTGAAAACGATTGCGAACAAAAAGTTTTTTCTGCCTCTCCGAAAAGCATGGATAGTAGTACAGTGTGTTTTTTCGATATCCTGATTGCATACATTCGCTCAGTAAAATTAAGATATCTCAAAAACTAGATTGAATATTTACAATCTGTAAATTGCGTATGATAAATTATACTGTTACCTATCATACATAAAAAGTAGATTGTAAAAATTCGATCTAGTTTCGAAGATATGCCAATTTTTCTATAATGTACCAAAAATAAAAACATCGATTTCTACCAAACGGGTTATGCAAACGAACTGAAATTACGACGAATTTTATTTATTTAACTTGTATTATCATACTTATTAGCTTTGAAAACGATTGCGAACAAAAAGTTTTTTCTGCCTCTCCGAAAAGCATGGATAGTAGTACAGTGTGTTTTTTCGATATCCTGATTGCATACATTCGCTCAGTAAAATTAAGATATCTCAAAAACTAGATTGAATATTTACAATCTGTAAATTGCGTATGATAGGTTATACTGTTATCTATCATACACAAAAAGTAGATTGTAAAAATTCGATCTAGTTTCGAAGATATGCCAATTTTTCTATAATGTACCAAAAGCCTACTAAAAACATCGATTTCTACCAAACGGGTTATGCAAACGAACTGAAATTACGACGAATTTTATTTATTTAACTTGTATTGTCATAATTATTAGCTTTGAAAACGATTGCGAACAAAAAGTTTTTTCTGCCTCTCCGAAAAGCATGGATAGTAGTACAGTGTGTTTTTTCGATATCCTGATTGCATACATTCGCTCAGTAAAATTAAGATATCTCAAAAACTAGATTGAATATTTACAATCTGTAAATTGCGTATGATAAATTATACTGTTACCTATCATACATAAAAAGTAGATTGTAAAAATTCGATCTAGTTTCGAAGATATGCCAATTTTTCTATAATGTACCAAAAGCCTACTAAAAACATCGATTTCTACCAAACGGGTTATGCAAACGAACTGAAATTACGACGAATTTTATTTATTTAACTTGTATTGTCATAATTATTAGCTTTGAAAACGATTGCGAACAAAAAGTTTTTTCTGCCTCTCCGAAAAGCATGGATAGTAGTACAGTGTGTTTTTTCGATATCCTGATTGCATACATTCGCTCAGTAAAATTAAGATATCTCAAAAACTAGATTGAATATTTACAATCTGTAAATTGCGTATGATAAATTATACTGTTACCTATCATACATAAAAAGTAGATTGTAAAAATTCGATCTAGTTTCGAAGATATGCCAATTTTTCTATAATGTACCAAAAGCCTACTAAAAACATCGATTTCTACCAAACGGGTTATGCAAACGAACTGAAATTACGACGAATTTTATTTATTTAACTTGTATTATCATACTTATTAGCTTTGAAAATGATTGCGAACAAAAAGTTTTTTCTGCCTCTCCGAAAAGCATGGATAGTAGTACAGTGTGTTTTTTCGATATCCTGATTGCATACATTCGCTCAGTAAAATTAAGATATCTCAAAAACTAGATTGAATATTTACAATCTGTAAATTGCGTATGATAGGTTATACTGTTATCTATCATACACAAAAAGTAGATTGTAAAAATTCGATCTAGTTTCGAAGATATGCCAATTTTTCTATAATGTACCAAAAGCCTACTAAAAACATCGATTTCTACCAAACGGGTTATGCAAACGAACTGAAATTACGACGAATTTTATTTATTTAACTTGTATTGTCATAATTATTAGCTTTGAAAACGATTGCGAACAAAAAGTTTTTTCTGCCTCTCCGAAAAGCATGGATAGTAGTACAGTGTGTTTTTTCGATATCCTGATTGCATACATTCGCTCAGTAAAATTAAGATATCTCAAAAACTAGATTGAATATTTACAATCTGTAAATTGCGTATGATAAATTATACTGTTACCTATCATACATAAAAAGTAGATTGTAAAAATTCGATCTAGTTTCGAAGATATGCCAATTTTTCTATAATGTACCAAAAGCCTACTAAAAACATCGATTTCTACCAAACGGGTTATGCAAACGAACTGAAATTACGACGAATTTTATTTATTTAACTTGTATTATCATACTTATTAGCTTTGAAAACGATTGCGAACAAAAAGTTTTTTCTGCCTCTCCGAAAAGCATGGATAGTAGTACAGTGTGTTTTTTCGATATCCTGATTGCATACATTCGCTCAGTAAAATTAAGATATCTCAAAAACTAGATTGAATATTTACAATCTGTAAATTGCGTATGATAGGTTATACTGTTATCTATCATACACAAAAAGTAGATTGTAAAAATTCGATCTAGTTTCGAAGATATGCCAATTTTTCTATAATGTACCAAAAGCCTACTAAAAACATCGATTTCTACCAAACGGGTTATGCAAACGAACTGAAATTACGACGAATTTTATTTATTTAACTTGTATTGTCATAATTATTAGCTTTGAAAACGATTGCGAACAAAAAGTTTTTTCTGCCTCTCCGAAAAGCATGGATAGTAGTACAGTGTGTTTTTTCGATATCCTGATTGCATACATTCGCTCAGTAAAATTAAGATATCTCAAAAACTAGATTGAATATTTACAATCTGTAAATTGCGTATGATAGGTTATACTGTTATCTATCATACACAAAAAGTAGATTGTAAAAATTCGATCTAGTTTCGAAGATATGCCAATTTTTCTATAATGTACCAAAAGCCTACTAAAAACATCGATTTCTACCAAACGGGTTATGCAAACGAACTGAAATTACGACGAATTTTATTTATTTAACTTGTATTGTCATAATTATTAGCTTTGAAAACGATTGCGAACAAAAAGTTTTTTCTGCCTCTCCGAAAAGCATGGATAGTAGTACAGTGTGTTTTTTCGATATCCTGATTGCATACATTCGCTCAGTAAAATTAAGATATCTCAAAAACTAGATTGAATATTTACAATCTGTAAATTGCGTATGATAAATTATACTGTTACCTATCATACATAAAAAGTAGATTGTAAAAATTCGATCTAGTTTCGAAGATATGCCAATTTTTCTATAATGTACCAAAAATAAAAACATCGATTTCTACCAAACGGGTTATGCAAACGAACTGAAATTACGACGAATTTTATTTATTTAACTTGTATTATCATACTTATTAGCTTTGAAAACGATTGCGAACAAAAAGTTTTTTCTGCCTCTCCGAAAAGCATGGATAGTAGTACAGTGTGTTTTTTCGATATCCTGATTGCATACATTCGCTCAGTAAAATTAAGATATCTCAAAAACTAGATTGAATATTTACAATCTGTAAATTGCGTATGATAGGTTATACTGTTATCTATCATACACAAAAAGTAGATTGTAAAAATTCGATCTAGTTTCGAAGATATGCCAATTTTTCTATAATGTACCAAAAGCCTACTAAAAACATCGATTTCTACCAAACGGGTTATGCAAACGAACTGAAATTACGACGAATTTTATTTATTTAACTTGTATTGTCATAATTATTAGCTTTGAAAACGATTGCGAACAAAAAGTTTTTTCTGCCTCTCCGAAAAGCATGGATAGTAGTACAGTGTGTTTTTTCGATATCCTGATTGCATACATTCGCTCAGTAAAATTAAGATATCTCAAAAACTAGATTGAATATTTACAATCTGTAAATTGCGTATGATAAATTATACTGTTACCTATCATACATAAAAAGTAGATTGTAAAAATTCGATCTAGTTTCGAAGATATGCCAATTTTTCTATAATGTACCAAAAGCCTACTAAAAACATCGATTTCTACCAAACGGGTTATGCAAACGAACTGAAATTACGACGAATTTTATTTATTTAACTTGTATTATCATACTTATTAGCTTTGAAAATGATTGCGAACAAAAAGTTTTTTCTGCCTCTCCGAAAAGCATGGATAGTAGTACAGTGTGTTTTTTCGATATCCTGATTGCATACATTCGCTCAGTAAAATTAAGATATCTCAAAAACTAGATTGAATATTTACAATCTGTAAATTGCGTATGATAGGTTATACTGTTATCTATCATACACAAAAAGTAGATTGTAAAAATTCGATCTAGTTTCGAAGATATGCCAATTTTTCTATAATGTACCAAAAGCCTACTAAAAACATCGATTTCTACCAAACGGGTTATGCAAACGAACTGAAATTACGACGAATTTTATTTATTTAACTTGTATTATCATAATTATTAGCTTTGAAAACGATTGCGAACAAAAAGTTTTTTCTGCCTCTCCGAAAAGCATGGATAGTAGTACAGTGTGTTTTTTCGATATCCTGATTGCATACATTCGCTCAGTAAAATTAAGATATCTCAAAAACTAGATTGAATATTTACAATCTGTAAATTGCGTATGATAGGTTATACTGTTATCTATCATACACAAAAAGTAGATTGTAAAAATTCGATCTAGTTTCGAAGATATGCCAATTTTTCTATAATGTACCAAAAGCCTACTAAAAACATCGATTTCTACCAAACGGGTTATGCAAACGAACTGAAATTACGACGAATTTTATTTATTTAACTTGTATTATCATAATTATTAGCTTTGAAAACGATTGCGAACAAAAAGTTTTTTCTGCCTCTCCGAAAAGCATGGATAGTAGTACAGTGTGTTTTTTCGATATCCTGATTGCATACATTCGCTCAGTAAAATTAAGATATCTCAAAAACTAGATTGAATATTTACAATCTGTAAATTGCGTATGATAGGTTATACTGTTATCTATCATACACAAAAAGTAGATTGTAAAAATTCGATCTAGTTTCGAAGATATGCCAATTTTTCTATAATGTACCAAAAGCCTACTAAAAACATCGATTTCTACCAAACGGGTTATGCAAACGAACTGAAATTACGACGAATTTTATTTATTTAACTTGTATTATCATAATTATTAGCTTTGAAAACGATTGCGAACAAAAAGTTTTTTCTGCCTCTCCGAAAAGCATGGATAGTAGTACAGTGTGTTTTTTCGATATCCTGATTGCATACATTCGCTCAGTAAAATTAAGATATCTCAAAAACTAGATTGAATATTTACAATCTGTAAATTGCGTATGATAGGTTATACTGTTATCTATCATACACAAAAAGTAGATTGTAAAAATTCGATCTAGTTTCGAAGATATGCCAATTTTTCTATAATGTACCAAAAGCCTACTAAAAACATCGATTTCTACCAAACGGGTTATGCAAACGAACTGAAATTACGACGAATTTTATTTATTTAACTTGTATTATCATAATTATTAGCTTTGAAAACGATTGCGAACAAAAAGTTTTTTCTGCCTCTCCGAAAAGCATGGATAGTAGTACAGTGTGTTTTTTCGATATCCTGATTGCATACATTCGCTCAGTAAAATTAAGATATCTCAAAAACTAGATTGAATATTTACAATCTGTAAATTGCGTATGATAGGTTATACTGTTATCTATCATACACAAAAAGTAGATTGTAAAAATTCGATCTAGTTTCGAAGATATGCCAATTTTTCTATAATGTACCAAAAATAAAAACATCGATTTCTACCAAACGGGTTATGCAAACGAACTGAAATTACGACGAATTTTATTTATTTAACTTGTATTATCATACTTATTAGCTTTGAAAACGATTGCGAACAAAAAGTTTTTTCTGCCTCTCCGAAAAGCATGGATAGTAGTACAGTGTGTTTTTTCGATATCCTGATTGCATACATTCGCTCAGTAAAATTAAGATATCTCAAAAACTAGATTGAATATTTACAATCTGTAAATTGCGTATGATAGGTTATACTGTTATCTATCATACACAAAAAGTAGATTGTAAAAATTCGATCTAGTTTCGAAGATATGCCAATTTTTCTATAATGTACCAAAAGCCTACTAAAAACATCGATTTCTACCAAACGGGTTATGCAAACGAACTGAAATTACGACGAATTTTATTTATTTAACTTGTATTGTCATAATTATTAGCTTTGAAAACGATTGCGAACAAAAAGTTTTTTCTGCCTCTCCGAAAAGCATGGATAGTAGTACAGTGTGTTTTTTCGATATCCTGATTGCATACATTCGCTCAGTAAAATTAAGATATCTCAAAAACTAGATTGAATATTTACAATCTGTAAATTGCGTATGATAAATTATACTGTTACCTATCATACATAAAAAGTAGATTGTAAAAATTCGATCTAGTTTCGAAGATATGCCAATTTTTCTATAATGTACCAAAAATAAAAACATCGATTTCTACCAAACGGGTTATGCAAACGAACTGAAATTACGACGAATTTTATTTATTTAACTTGTATTATCATACTTATTAGCTTTGAAAACGATTGCGAACAAAAAGTTTTTTCTGCCTCTCCGAAAAGCATGGATAGTAGTACAGTGTGTTTTTTCGATATCCTGATTGCATACATTCGCTCAGTAAAATTAAGATATCTCAAAAACTAGATTGAATATTTACAATCTGTAAATTGCGTATGATAAATTATACTGTTACCTATCATACATAAAAAGTAGATTGTAAAAATTCGATCTAGTTTCGAAGATATGCCAATTTTTCTATAATGTACCAAAAATAAAAACATCGATTTCTACCAAACGGGTTATGCAAACGAACTGAAATTACGACGAATTTTATTTATTTAACTTGTATTATCATACTTATTAGCTTTGAAAACGATTGCGAACAAAAAGTTTTTTCTGCCTCTCCGAAAAGCATGGATAGTAGTACAGTGTGTTTTTTCGATATCCTGATTGCATACATTCGCTCAGTAAAATTAAGATATCTCAAAAACTAGATTGAATATTTACAATCTGTAAATTGCGTATGATAGGTTATACTGTTATCTATCATACACAAAAAGTAGATTGTAAAAATTCGATCTAGTTTCGAAGATATGCCAATTTTTCTATAATGTACCAAAAGCCTACTAAAAACATCGATTTCTACCAAACGGGTTATGCAAACGAACTGAAATTACGACGAATTTTATTTATTTAACTTGTATTGTCATAATTATTAGCTTTGAAAACGATTGCGAACAAAAAGTTTTTTCTGCCTCTCCGAAAAGCATGGATAGTAGTACAGTGTGTTTTTTCGATATCCTGATTGCATACATTCGCTCAGTAAAATTAAGATATCTCAAAAACTAGATTGAATATTTACAATCTGTAAATTGCGTATGATAAATTATACTGTTACCTATCATACATAAAAAGTAGATTGTAAAAATTCGATCTAGTTTCGAAGATATGCCAATTTTTCTATAATGTACCAAAAGCCTACTAAAAACATCGATTTCTACCAAACGGGTTATGCAAACGAACTGAAATTACGACGAATTTTATTTATTTAACTTGTATTATCATACTTATTAGCTTTGAAAATGATTGCGAACAAAAAGTTTTTTCTGCCTCTCCGAAAAGCATGGATAGTAGTACAGTGTGTTTTTTCGATATCCTGATTGCATACATTCGCTCAGTAAAATTAAGATATCTCAAAAACTAGATTGAATATTTACAATCTGTAAATTGCGTATGATAGGTTATACTGTTATCTATCATACACAAAAAGTAGATTGTAAAAATTCGATCTAGTTTCGAAGATATGCCAATTTTTCTATAATGTACCAAAAGCCTACTAAAAACATCGATTTCTACCAAACGGGTTATGCAAACGAACTGAAATTACGACGAATTTTATTTATTTAACTTGTATTGTCATAATTATTAGCTTTGAAAACGATTGCGAACAAAAAGTTTTTTCTGCCTCTCCGAAAAGCATGGATAGTAGTACAGTGTGTTTTTTCGATATCCTGATTGCATACATTCGCTCAGTAAAATTAAGATATCTCAAAAACTAGATTAAATATTTACAATCTGTAAATTGCTTATGATAGGTTATACTGTTATCTATCATACACAAAAAGTAGATTGTAAAAATTCGATCTAGTTTCGAAGATATGCCAATTTTTCTATAATGTACCAAAAATAAAAACATCGATTTCTACCAAACGGGTTATGCAAACGAACTGAAATTACGACGAATTTTATTTATTTAACTTGTATTATCATACTTATTAGCTTTGAAAACGATTGCGAACAAAAAGTTTTTTCTGCCTCTCCGAAAAGCATGGATAGTAGTACAGTAGAGGTGGAAAACTATCGACAATTTCAACTATCGATAGTATCGATAGTAACATAAAAAACAATCGATAGAAAACTATCGACAGAAATTAAAAGACTATCGATATACTATCGATACTATCGGATAATAAATTTATAAACTTTATTCAATTACGTATAGGTTGACTACAACCAGAAACTATAAAGTCAAGGGAGGTTATTATAATCGGAAAGTTTCCCAGTTTCCCACTTTGTTTTCAAAGCAGCCAATCGTTTTTATGTAAGAAAATCAGCATCTCAACATTTTTTGGCTTTCAGACCGTTTGGGTTGGTTGATCACCAATAATTTGACTAGCATATAAAAGGAATGACAACAAGAAAAACGTAACTAAAGTTATATCGCATAATAGCAAAACGCTCTTGTACGAATAAAATATCAATATCGATCTATCCAATTAAGACCATGAAAACGTCAGTTATCATAGTCTTAAGGGAATACGATTTTTGGACTCTACGATGTCGAATTCTTATTATGATAAAATCTTAAAGTATTATCTTTAAAATTGATAAGGTTATGACTGATTTTAGATTCTTAAATTAATGCGTTTTTAACTAAAAATCCAGTTAAAAGAATTCAAAGCCACTTTATAATACTCTTCAGTATAAACGATACAATTAAAGTGATCCGCTTATTCCTAGCAGCGAAAAGAACTAATTAAACCTTTATACTCCTCTCCTGAAAAAACAGTATTTTTCACTTATCATATTCTTACTTGGATAGGTCGATATATCGATAGTATATAAAAAGTATCGATTGTTTTCGATAGTACGAAACTATCGATATATCGATAGTATTATCGATAGATTTCCACCACTATAGTACAGTGTGTTTTTTCGATATCCTGATTGCATACATTCGCTCAGTAAAATTAAGATATCTCAAAAACTAGATTGAATATTTACAATCTGTAAATTGCGTATGATAAATTATACTGTTACCTATCATACATAAAAAGTAGATTGTAAAAATTCGATCTAGTTTCGAAGATATGCCAATTTTTCTATAATGTACCAAAAATAAAAACATCGATTTCTACCAAACGGGTTATGCAAACGAACTGAAATTACGACGAATTTTATTTATTTAACTTGTATTATCATACTTATTAGCTTTGAAAACGATTGCGAACAAAAAGTTTTTTCTGCCTCTCCGAAAAGCATGGATAGTAGTACAGTGTGTTTTTTCGATATCCTGATTGCATACATTCGCTCAGTAAAATTAAGATATCTCAAAAACTAGATTGAATATTTACAATCTGTAAATTGCGTATGATAGGTTATACTGTTATCTATCATACACAAAAAGTAGATTGTAAAAATTCGATCTAGTTTCGAAGATATGCCAATTTTTCTATAATGTACCAAAAGCCTACTAAAAACATCGATTTCTACCAAACGGGTTATGCAAACGAACTGAAATTACGACGAATTTTATTTATTTAACTTGTATTGTCATAATTATTAGCTTTGAAAACGATTGCGAACAAAAAGTTTTTTCTGCCTCTCCGAAAAGCATGGATAGTAGTACAGTGTGTTTTTTCGATATCCTGATTGCATACATTCGCTCAGTAAAATTAAGATATCTCAAAAACTAGATTGAATATTTACAATCTGTAAATTGCGTATGATAAATTATACTGTTACCTATCATACATAAAAAGTAGATTGTAAAAATTCGATCTAGTTTCGAAGATATGCCAATTTTTCTATAATGTACCAAAAGCCTACTAAAAACATCGATTTCTACCAAACGGGTTATGCAAACGAACTGAAATTACGACGAATTTTATTTATTTAACTTGTATTATCATACTTATTAGCTTTGAAAATGATTGCGAACAAAAAGTTTTTTCTGCCTCTCCGAAAAGCATGGATAGTAGTACAGTGTGTTTTTTCGATATCCTGATTGCATACATTCGCTCAGTAAAATTAAGATATCTCAAAAACTAGATTGAATATTTACAATCTGTAAATTGCGTATGATAGGTTATACTGTTATCTATCATACACAAAAAGTAGATTGTAAAAATTCGATCTAGTTTCGAAGATATGCCAATTTTTCTATAATGTACCAAAAGCCTACTAAAAACATCGATTTCTACCAAACGGGTTATGCAAACGAACTGAAATTACGACGAATTTTATTTATTTAACTTGTATTGTCATAATTATTAGCTTTGAAAACGATTGCGAACAAAAAGTTTTTTCTGCCTCTCCGAAAAGCATGGATAGTAGTACAGTGTGTTTTTTCGATATCCTGATTGCATACATTCGCTCAGTAAAATTAAGATATCTCAAAAACTAGATTGAATATTTACAATCTGTAAATTGCGTATGATAAATTATACTGTTACCTATCATACATAAAAAGTAGATTGTAAAAATTCGATCTAGTTTCGAAGATATGCCAATTTTTCTATAATGTACCAAAAGCCTACTAAAAACATCGATTTCTACCAAACGGGTTATGCAAACGAACTGAAATTACGACGAATTTTATTTATTTAACTTGTATTATCATACTTATTAGCTTTGAAAATGATTGCGAACAAAAAGTTTTTTCTGCCTCTCCGAAAAGCATGGATAGTAGTACAGTGTGTTTTTTCGATATCCTGATTGCATACATTCGCTCAGTAAAATTAAGATATCTCAAAAACTAGATTGAATATTTACAATCTGTAAATTGCGTATGATAGGTTATACTGTTATCTATCATACACAAAAAGTAGATTGTAAAAATTCGATCTAGTTTCGAAGATATGCCAATTTTTCTATAATGTACCAAAAGCCTACTAAAAACATCGATTTCTACCAAACGGGTTATGCAAACGAACTGAAATTACGACGAATTTTATTTATTTAACTTGTATTATCATAATTATTAGCTTTGAAAACGATTGCGAACAAAAAGTTTTTTCTGCCTCTCCGAAAAGCATGGATAGTAGTACAGTGTGTTTTTTCGATATCCTGATTGCATACATTCGCTCAGTAAAATTAAGATATCTCAAAAACTAGATTGAATATTTACAATCTGTAAATTGTGTATGATAGGTTATACTGTTATCTATCATACACAAAAAGTAGATTGTAAAAATTCGATCTAGTTTCGAAGATATGCCAATTTTTCTATAATGTACCAAAAGCCTACTAAAAACATCGATTTCTACCAAACGGGTTATGCAAACGAACTGAAATTACGACGAATTTTATTTATTTAACTTGTATTATCATAATTATTAGCTTTGAAAACGATTGCGAACAAAAAGTTTTTTCTGCCTCTCCGAAAAGCATGGATAGTAGTACAGTGTGTTTTTTCGATATCCTGATTGCATACATTCGCTCAGTAAAATTAAGATATCTCAAAAACTAGATTGAATATTTACAATCTGTAAATTGCGTATGATAGGTTATACTGTTATCTATCATACACAAAAAGTAGATTGTAAAAATTCGATCTAGTTTCGAAGATATGCCAATTTTTCTATAATGTACCAAAAGCCTACTAAAAACATCGATTTCTACCAAACGGGTTATGCAAACGAACTGAAATTACGACGAATTTTATTTATTTAACTTGTATTATCATAATTATTAGCTTTGAAAACGATTGCGAACAAAAAGTTTTTTCTGCCTCTCCGAAAAGCATGGATAGTAGTACAGTGTGTTTTTTCGATATCCTGATTGCATACATTCGCTCAGTAAAATTAAGATATCTCAAAAACTAGATTGAATATTTACAATCTGTAAATTGCGTATGATAGGTTATACTGTTATCTATCATACACAAAAAGTAGATTGTAAAAATTCGATCTAGTTTCGAAGATATGCCAATTTTTCTATAATGTACCAAAAGCCTACTAAAAACATCGATTTCTACCAAACGGGTTATGCAAACGAACTGAAATTACGACGAATTTTATTTATTTAACTTGTATTATCATACTTATTAGCTTTGAAAACGATTGCGAACAAAAAGTTTTTTCTGCCTCTCCGAAAAGCATGGATAGTAGTACAGTGTGTTTTTTCGATATCCTGATTGCATACATTCGCTCAGTAAAATTAAGATATCTCAAAAACTAGATTGAATATTTACAATCTGTAAATTGCGTATGATAGGTTATACTGTTATCTATCATACACAAAAAGTAGATTGTAAAAATTCGATCTAGTTTCGAAGATATGCCAATTTTTCTATAATGTACCAAAAGCCTACTAAAAACATCGATTTCTACCAAACGGGTTATGCAAACGAACTGAAATTACGACGAATTTTATTTATTTAACTTGTATTATCATAATTATTAGCTTTGAAAACGATTGCGAACAAAAAGTTTTTTCTGCCTCTCCGAAAAGCATGGATAGTAGTACAGTGTGTTTTTTCGATATCCTGATTGCATACATTCGCTCAGTAAAATTAAGATATCTCAAAAACTAGATTGAATATTTACAATCTGTAAATTGCGTATGATAGGTTATACTGTTATCTATCATACACAAAAAGTAGATTGTAAAAATTCGATCTAGTTTCGAAGATATGCCAATTTTTCTATAATGTACCAAAAGCCTACTAAAAACATCGATTTCTACCAAACGGGTTATGCAAACGAACTGAAATTACGACGAATTTTATTTATTTAACTTGTATTATCATACTTATTAGCTTTGAAAACGATTGCGAACAAAAAGTTTTTTCTGCCTCTCCGAAAAGCATGGATAGTAGTACAGTGTGTTTTTTCGATATCCTGATTGCATACATTCGCTCAGTAAAATTAAGATATCTCAAAAACTAGATTGAATATTTACAATCTGTAAATTGCGTATGATAGGTTATACTGTTATCTATCATACACAAAAAGTAGATTGTAAAAATTCGATCTAGTTTCGAAGATATGCCAATTTTTCTATAATGTACCAAAAGCCTACTAAAAACATCGATTTCTACCAAACGGGTTATGCAAACGAACTGAAATTACGACGAATTTTATTTATTTAACTTGTATTGTCATAATTATTAGCTTTGAAAACGATTGCGAACAAAAAGTTTTTTCTGCCTCTCCGAAAAGCATGGATAGTAGTACAGTGTGTTTTTTCGATATCCTGATTGCATACATTCGCTCAGTAAAATTAAGATATCTCAAAAACTAGATTGAATATTTACAATCTGTAAATTGCGTATGATAAATTATACTGTTACCTATCATACATAAAAAGTAGATTGTAAAAATTCGATCTAGTTTCGAAGATATGCCAATTTTTCTATAATGTACCAAAAGCCTACTAAAAACATCGATTTCTACCAAACGGGTTATGCAAACGAACTGAAATTACGACGAATTTTATTTATTTAACTTGTATTATCATACTTATTAGCTTTGAAAATGATTGCGAACAAAAAGTTTTTTCTGCCTCTCCGAAAAGCATGGATAGTAGTACAGTGTGTTTTTTCGATATCCTGATTGCATACATTCGCTCAGTAAAATTAAGATATCTCAAAAACTAGATTGAATATTTACAATCTGTAAATTGCGTATGATAGGTTATACTGTTATCTATCATACACAAAAAGTAGATTGTAAAAATTCGATCTAGTTTCGAAGATATGCCAATTTTTCTATAATGTACCAAAAGCCTACTAAAAACATCGATTTCTACCAAACGGGTTATGCAAACGAACTGAAATTACGACGAATTTTATTTATTTAACTTGTATTATCATAATTATTAGCTTTGAAAACGATTGCGAACAAAAAGTTTTTTCTGCCTCTCCGAAAAGCATGGATAGTAGTACAGTGTGTTTTTTCGATATCCTGATTGCATACATTCGCTCAGTAAAATTAAGATATCTCAAAAACTAGATTGAATATTTACAATCTGTAAATTGTGTATGATAGGTTATACTGTTATCTATCATACACAAAAAGTAGATTGTAAAAATTCGATCTAGTTTCGAAGATATGCCAATTTTTCTATAATGTACCAAAAGCCTACTAAAAACATCGATTTCTACCAAACGGGTTATGCAAACGAACTGAAATTACGACGAATTTTATTTATTTAACTTGTATTATCATAATTATTAGCTTTGAAAACGATTGCGAACAAAAAGTTTTTTCTGCCTCTCCGAAAAGCATGGATAGTAGTACAGTGTGTTTTTTCGATATCCTGATTGCATACATTCGCTCAGTAAAATTAAGATATCTCAAAAACTAGATTGAATATTTACAATCTGTAAATTGCGTATGATAGGTTATACTGTTATCTATCATACACAAAAAGTAGATTGTAAAAATTCGATCTAGTTTCGAAGATATGCCAATTTTTCTATAATGTACCAAAAGCCTACTAAAAACATCGATTTCTACCAAACGGGTTATGCAAACGAACTGAAATTACGACGAATTTTATTTATTTAACTTGTATTATCATAATTATTAGCTTTGAAAACGATTGCGAACAAAAAGTTTTTTCTGCCTCTCCGAAAAGCATGGATAGTAGTACAGTGTGTTTTTTCGATATCCTGATTGCATACATTCGCTCAGTAAAATTAAGATATCTCAAAAACTAGATTGAATATTTACAATCTGTAAATTGCGTATGATAGGTTATACTGTTATCTATCATACACAAAAAGTAGATTGTAAAAATTCGATCTAGTTTCGAAGATATGCCAATTTTTCTATAATGTACCAAAAGCCTACTAAAAACATCGATTTCTACCAAACGGGTTATGCAAACGAACTGAAATTACGACGAATTTTATTTATTTAACTTGTATTATCATAATTATTAGCTTTGAAAACGATTGCGAACAAAAAGTTTTTTCTGCCTCTCCGAAAAGCATGGATAGTAGTACAGTGTGTTTTTTCGATATCCTGATTGCATACATTCGCTCAGTAAAATTAAGATATCTCAAAAACTAGATTGAATATTTACAATCTGTAAATTGCGTATGATAGGTTATACTGTTATCTATCATACACAAAAAGTAGATTGTAAAAATTCGATCTAGTTTCGAAGATATGCCAATTTTTCTATAATGTACCAAAAGCCTACTAAAAACATCGATTTCTACCAAACGGGTTATGCAAACGAACTGAAATTACGACGAATTTTTATTTATTTAACTTGTATTATCATAATTATTAGCTTTGAAAACGATTGCGAACAAAAAGTTTTGTCTGCCTCTCCGAAAAGCATGGATAGTAGTACAGTGTGTTTTTTCGATATCCTGATTGCATACATTCGCTCAGTAAAATTAAGATATCTCAAAAACTAGATTGAATATTTACAATCTGTAAATTGCGTATGATAGGTTATACTGTTATCTATCATACACAAAAAGTAGATTGTAAAAATTCGATCTAGTTTCGAAGATATGCCAATTTTTCTATAATGTACCAAAAGCCTACTAAAAACATCGATTTCTACCAAACGGGTTATGCAAACGAACTGAAATTACGACGAATTTTATTTATTTAACTTGTATTATCATAATTATTAGCTTTGAAAACGATTGCGAACAAAAAGTTTTTTCTGCCTCTCCGAAAAGCATGGATAGTAGTACAGTGTGTTTTTTCGATATCCTGATTGCATACATTCGCTCAGTAAAATTAAGATATCTCAAAAACTAGATTGAATATTTACAATCTGTAAATTGCGTATGATAAATTATACTGTTACCTATCATACATAAAAGTAGATTGTAAAAATTCGATCTAGTTTCGAAGATATGCCAATTTTTCTATAATGTACCAAAAGCCTACTAAAAACATCGATTTCTACCAAACGGGTTATGCAAACGAACTGAAATTACGACGAATTTTATTTATTTAACTTGTATTATCATAATTATTAGCTTTGAAAACGATTGCGAACAAAAAGTTTTTTCTGCCTCTCCGAAAAGCATGGATAGTAGTACAGTGTGTTTTTTCGATATCCTGATTGCATACATTCGCTCAGTAAAATTAAGATATCTCAAAAACTAGATTGAATATTTACAATCTGTAAATTGCGTATGATAAATTATACTGTTACCTATCATACATAAAAAGTAGATTGTAAAAATTCGATCTAGTTTCGAAGATATGCCAATTTTTCTATAATGTACCAAAAGCCTACTAAAAACATCGATTTCTACCAAACGGGTTATGCAAACGAACTGAAATTACGACGAATTTTATTTATTTAACTTGTATTATCATAATTATTAGCTTTGAAAACGATTGCGAACAAAAAAGTTTTTTCTGCCTCTCCGAAAAGCATGGATAGTAGTACAGTGTGTTTTTTCGATATCCTGATTGCATACATTCGCTCAGTAAAATTAAGATATCTCAAAAACTAGATTGAATATTTACAATCTGTAAATTGCGTATGATAGGTTATACTGTTATCTATCATACACAAAAAGTAGATTGTAAAAATTCGATCTAGTTTCGAAGATATGCCAATTTTTCTATAATGTACCAAAAGCCTACTAAAAACATCGATTTCTACCAAACGGGTTATGCAAACGAACTGAAATTACGACGAATTTTATTTATTTAACTTGTATTATCATAATTATTAGCTTTGAAAACGATTGCGAACAAAAAGTTTTTTCTGCCTCTCCGAAAAGCATGGATAGTAGTACAGTGTGTTTTTTCGATATCCTGATTGCATACATTCGCTCAGTAAAATTAAGATATTTCAAAAACTAGATTGAATATTTACAATCTGTAAATTGCGTATGATAGGTTATACTGTTATCTATCATACACAAAAAGTAGATTGTAAAAATTCGATCTAGTTTCGAAGATATGCCAATTTTTCTATAATGTACCAAAAGCCTACTAAAAACATCGATTTCTACCAAACGGGTTATGCAAACGAACTGAAATTACGACGAATTTTATTTATTTAACTTGTATTATCATAATTATTAGCTTTGAAAACGATTGCGAACAAAAAGTTTTTTCTGCCTCTCCGAAAAGCATGGATAGTAGTACAGTGTGTTTTTTCGATATCCTGATTGCATACATTCGCTCAGTAAAATTAAGATATTTCAAAAACTAGATTGAATATTTACAATCTGTAAATTGCGTATGATAAATTATACTGTTACCTATCATACATAAAAAGTAGATTGTAAAAATTCGATCTAGTTTCGAAGATATGCCAATTTTTCTATAATGTACCAAAAGCCTACTAAAAACATCGATTTCTACCAAACGGGTTATGCAAACGAACTGAAATTACGACGAATTTTATTTATTTAACTTGTATTATCATAATTATTAGCTTTGAAAACGATTGCGAACAAAAAGTTTTTTCTGCCTCTCCGAAAAGCATGGATAGTAGTACAGTGTGTTTTTTCGATATCCTGATTGCATACATTCGCTCAGTAAAATTAAGATATCTCAAAAACTAGATTGAATATTTACAATCTGTAAATTGCGTATGATAGGTTATACTGTTATCTATCATACACAAAAAGTAGATTGTAAAAATTCGATCTAGTTTCGAAGATATGCCAATTTTTCTATAATGTACCAAAAGCCTACTAAAAACATCGATTTCTACCAAACGGGTTATGCAAACGAACTGAAATTACGACGAATTTTATTTATTTAACTTGTATTGTCATAATTATTAGCTTTGAAAACGATTGCGAACAAAAAGTTTTTTCTGCCTCTCCGAAAAGCATGGATAGTAGTACAGTGTGTTTTTTCGATATCCTGATTGCATACATTCGCTCAGTAAAATTAAGATATCTCAAAAACTAGATTGAATATTTACAATCTGTAAATTGCGTATGATAAATTATACTGTTACCTATCATACATAAAAAGTAGATTGTAAAAATTCGATCTAGTTTCGAAGATATGCCAATTTTTCTATAATGTACCAAAAGCCTACTAAAAACATCGATTTCTACCAAACGGGTTATGCAAACGAACTGAAATTACGACGAATTTTATTTATTTAACTTGTATTATCATACTTATTAGCTTTGAAAATGATTGCGAACAAAAAGTTTTTTCTGCCTCTCCGAAAAGCATGGATAGTAGTACAGTGTGTTTTTTCGATATCCTGATTGCATACATTCGCTCAGTAAAATTAAGATATCTCAAAAACTAGATTGAATATTTACAATCTGTAAATTGCGTATGATAGGTTATACTGTTATCTATCATACACAAAAAGTAGATTGTAAAAATTCGATCTAGTTTCGAAGATATGCCAATTTTTCTATAATGTACCAAAAGCCTACTAAAAACATCGATTTCTACCAAACGGGTTATGCAAACGAACTGAAATTACGACGAATTTTATTTATTTAACTTGTATTGTCATAATTATTAGCTTTGAAAACGATTGCGAACAAAAAGTTTTTTCTGCCTCTCCGAAAAGCATGGATAGTAGTACAGTGTGTTTTTTCGATATCCTGATTGCATACATTCGCTCAGTAAAATTAAGATATCTCAAAAACTAGATTGAATATTTACAATCTGTAAATTGCGTATGATAAATTATACTGTTACCTATCATACATAAAAAGTAGATTGTAAAAATTCGATCTAGTTTCGAAGATATGCCAATTTTTCTATAATGTACCAAAAGCCTACTAAAACATCGATTTCTACCAAACGGGTTATGCAAACGAACTGAAATTACGACGAATTTTATTTATTTAACTTGTATTGTCATAATTATTAGCTTTGAAAACGATTGCGAACAAAAAGTTTTTTCTGCCTCTCCGAAAAGCATGGATAGTAGTACAGTGTGTTTTTTCGATATCCTGATTGCATACATTCGCTCAGTAAAATTAAGATATCTCAAAAACTAGATTGAATATTTACAATCTGTAAATTGCGTATGATAAATTATACTGTTACCTATCATACATAAAAAGTAGATTGTAAAAATTCGATCTAGTTTCGAAGATATGCCAATTTTTCTATAATGTACCAAAAGCCTACTAAAAACATCGATTTCTACCAAACGGGTTATGCAAACGAACTGAAATTACGACGAATTTTATTTATTTAACTTGTATTATCATACTTATTAGCTTTGAAAACGATTGCGAACAAAAAGTTTTTTCTGCCTCTCCGAAAAGCATGGATAGTAGTACAGTGTGTTTTTTCGATATCCTGATTGCATACATTCGCTCAGTAAAATTAAGATATCTCAAAAACTAGATTGAATATTTACAATCTGTAAATTGCGTATGATAGGTTATACTGTTATCTATCATACACAAAAAGTAGATTGTAAAATTCGATCTAGTTTCGAAGATATGCCAATTTTTCTATAATGTACCAAAAGCCTACTAAAAACATCGATTTCTACCAAACGGGTTATGCAAACGAACTGAAATTACGACGAATTTTATTTATTTAACTTGTATTATCATACTTATTAGCTTTGAAAACGATTGCGAACAAAAAGTTTTTTCTGCCTCTCCGAAAAGCATGGATAGTAGTACAGTGTGTTTTTTCGATATCCTGATTGCATACATTCGCTCAGTAAAATTAAGATATCTCAAAAACTAGATTGAATATTTACAATCTGTAAATTGCGTATGATAAATTATACTGTTACCTATCATACATAAAAAGTAGATTGTAAAAATTCGATCTAGTTTCGAAGATATGCCAATTTTTCTATAATGTACCAAAAGCCTACTAAAAACATCGATTTCTACCAAACGGGTTATGCAAACGAACTGAAATTACGACGAATTTTATTTATTTAACTTGTATTATCATACTTATTAGCTTTGAAAACGATTGCGAACAAAAAGTTTTTTCTGCCTCTCCGAAAAGCATGGATAGTAGTACAGTGTGTTTTTTCGATATCCTGATTGCATACATTCGCTCAGTAAAATTAAGATATCTCAAAAACTAGATTGAATATTTACAATCTGTAAATTGCGTATGATAAATTATACTGTTACCTATCATACATAAAAAGTAGATTGTAAAAATTCGATCTAGTTTCGAAGATATGCCAATTTTTCTATAATGTACCAAAAGCCTACTAAAAACATCGATTTCTACCAAACGGGTTATGCAAACGAACTGAAATTACGACGAATTTTATTTATTTAACTTGTATTATCATACTTATTAGCTTTGAAAATGATTGCGAACAAAAAGTTTTTTCTGCCTCTCCGAAAAGCATGGATAGTAGTACAGTGTGTTTTTTCGATATCCTGATTGCATACATTCGCTCAGTAAAATTAAGATATCTCAAAAACTAGATTGAATATTTACAATCTGTAAATTGCGTATGATAGGTTATACTGTTATCTATCATACACAAAAAGTAGATTGTAAAAATTCGATCTAGTTTCGAAGATATGCCAATTTTTCTATAATGTACCAAAAGCCTACTAAAAACATCGATTTCTACCAAACGGGTTATGCAAACGAACTGAAATTACGACGAATTTTATTTATTTAACTTGTATTGTCATAATTATTAGCTTTGAAAACGATTGCGAACAAAAAGTTTTTTCTGCCTCTCCGAAAAGCATGGATAGTAGTACAGTGTGTTTTTTCGATATCCTGATTGCATACATTCGCTCAGTAAAATTAAGATATCTCAAAAACTAGATTAAATATTTACAATCTGTAAATTGCGTATGATAGGTTATACTGTTATCTATCATACACAAAAAGTAGATTGTAAAAATTCGATCTAGTTTCGAAGATATGCCAATTTTTCTATAATGTACCAAAAATAAAAACATCGATTTCTACCAAACGGGTTATGCAAACGAACTGAAATTACGACGAATTTTATTTATTTAACTTGTATTATCATACTTATTAGCTTTGAAAACGATTGCGAACAAAAAGTTTTTTCTGCCTCTCCGAAAAGCATGGATAGTAGTACAGTGTGTTTTTTCGATATCCTGATTGCATACATTCGCTCAGTAAAATTAAGATATCTCAAAAACTAGATTGAATATTTACAATCTGTAAATTGCGTATGATAAATTATACTGTTACCTATCATACATAAAAAGTAGATTGTAAAAATTCGATCTAGTTTCGAAGATATGCCAATTTTTCTATAATGTACCAAAAATAAAAACATCGATTTCTACCAAACGGGTTATGCAAACGAACTGAAATTACGACGAATTTTATTTATTTAACTTGTATTATCATACTTATTAGCTTTGAAAACGATTGCGAACAAAAAGTTTTTTCTGCCTCTCCGAAAAGCATGGATAGTAGTACAGTGTGTTTTTTCGATATCCTGATTGCATACATTCGCTCAGTAAAATTAAGATATCTCAAAAACTAGATTGAATATTTACAATCTGTAAATTGCGTATGATAGGTTATACTGTTATCTATCATACACAAAAAGTAGATTGTAAAAATTCGATCTAGTTTCGAAGATATGCCAATTTTTCTATAATGTACCAAAAGCCTACTAAAAACATCGATTTCTACCAAACGGGTTATGCAAACGAACTGAAATTACGACGAATTTTATTTATTTAACTTGTATTGTCATAATTATTAGCTTTGAAAACGATTGCGAACAAAAAGTTTTTTCTGCCTCTCCGAAAAGCATGGATAGTAGTACAGTGTGTTTTTTCGATATCCTGATTGCATACATTCGCTCAGTAAAATTAAGATATCTCAAAAACTAGATTGAATATTTACAATCTGTAAATTGCGTATGATAAATTATACTGTTACCTATCATACATAAAAAGTAGATTGTAAAAATTCGATCTAGTTTCGAAGATATGCCAATTTTTCTATAATGTACCAAAAGCCTACTAAAAACATCGATTTCTACCAAACGGGTTATGCAAACGAACTGAAATTACGACGAATTTTATTTATTTAACTTGTATTATCATACTTATTAGCTTTGAAAATGATTGCGAACAAAAAGTTTTTTCTGCCTCTCCGAAAAGCATGGATAGTAGTACAGTGTGTTTTTTCGATATCCTGATTGCATACATTCGCTCAGTAAAATTAAGATATCTCAAAAACTAGATTGAATATTTACAATCTGTAAATTGCGTATGATAGGTTATACTGTTATCTATCATACACAAAAAGTAGATTGTAAAAATTCGATCTAGTTTCGAAGATATGCCAATTTTTCTATAATGTACCAAAAGCCTACTAAAAACATCGATTTCTACCAAACGGGTTATGCAAACGAACTGAAATTACGACGAATTTTATTTATTTAACTTGTATTGTCATAATTATTAGCTTTGAAAACGATTGCGAACAAAAAGTTTTTTCTGCCTCTCCGAAAAGCATGGATAGTAGTACAGTGTGTTTTTTCGATATCCTGATTGCATACATTCGCTCAGTAAAATTAAGATATCTCAAAAACTAGATTGAATATTTACAATCTGTAAATTGCGTATGATAAATTATACTGTTACCTATCATACATAAAAAGTAGATTGTAAAAATTCGATCTAGTTTCGAAGATATGCCAATTTTTCTATAATGTACCAAAAATAAAAACATCGATTTCTACCAAACGGGTTATGCAAACGAACTGAAATTACGACGAATTTTATTTATTTAACTTGTATTATCATACTTATTAGCTTTGAAAACGATTGCGAACAAAAAGTTTTTTCTGCCTCTCCGAAAAGCATGGATAGTAGTACAGTGTGTTTTTTCGATATCCTGATTGCATACATTCGCTCAGTAAAATTAAGATATCTCAAAAACTAGATTGAATATTTACAATCTGTAAATTGCGTATGATAGGTTATACTGTTATCTATCATACACAAAAAGTAGATTGTAAAAATTCGATCTAGTTTCGAAGATATGCCAATTTTTCTATAATGTACCAAAAGCCTACTAAAAACATCGATTTCTACCAAACGGGTTATGCAAACGAACTGAAATTACGACGAATTTTATTTATTTAACTTGTATTGTCATAATTATTAGCTTTGAAAACGATTGCGAACAAAAAGTTTTTTCTGCCTCTCCGAAAAGCATGGATAGTAGTACAGTGTGTTTTTTCGATATCCTGATTGCATACATTCGCTCAGTAAAATTAAGATATCTCAAAAACTAGATTGAATATTTACAATCTGTAAATTGCGTATGATAAATTATACTGTTACCTATCATACATAAAAAGTAGATTGTAAAAATTCGATCTAGTTTCGAAGATATGCCAATTTTTCTATAATGTACCAAAAGCCTACTAAAAACATCGATTTCTACCAAACGGGTTATGCAAACGAACTGAAATTACGACGAATTTTATTTATTTAACTTGTATTATCATACTTATTAGCTTTGAAAATGATTGCGAACAAAAAGTTTTTTCTGCCTCTCCGAAAAGCATGGATAGTAGTACAGTGTGTTTTTTCGATATCCTGATTGCATACATTCGCTCAGTAAAATTAAGATATCTCAAAAACTAGATTGAATATTTACAATCTGTAAATTGCGTATGATAGGTTATACTGTTATCTATCATACACAAAAAGTAGATTGTAAAAATTCGATCTAGTTTCGAAGATATGCCAATTTTTCTATAATGTACCAAAAGCCTACTAAAAACATCGATTTCTACCAAACGGGTTATGCAAACGAACTGAAATTACGACGAATTTTATTTATTTAACTTGTATTATCATAATTATTAGCTTTGAAAACGATTGCGAACAAAAAGTTTTTTCTGCCTCTCCGAAAAGCATGGATAGTAGTACAGTGTGTTTTTTCGATATCCTGATTGCATACATTCGCTCAGTAAAATTAAGATATCTCAAAAACTAGATTGAATATTTACAATCTGTAAATTGTGTATGATAGGTTATACTGTTATCTATCATACACAAAAAGTAGATTGTAAAAATTCGATCTAGTTTCGAAGATATGCCAATTTTTCTATAATGTACCAAAAGCCTACTAAAAACATCGATTTCTACCAAACGGGTTATGCAAACGAACTGAAATTACGACGAATTTTATTTATTTAACTTGTATTATCATAATTATTAGCTTTGAAAACGATTGCGAACAAAAAGTTTTTTCTGCCTCTCCGAAAAGCATGGATAGTAGTACAGTGTGTTTTTTCGATATCCTGATTGCATACATTCGCTCAGTAAAATTAAGATATCTCAAAAACTAGATTGAATATTTACAATCTGTAAATTGCGTATGATAGGTTATACTGTTATCTATCATACACAAAAAGTAGATTGTAAAAATTCGATCTAGTTTCGAAGATATGCCAATTTTTCTATAATGTACCAAAAGCCTACTAAAAACATCGATTTCTACCAAACGGGTTATGCAAACGAACTGAAATTACGACGAATTTTATTTATTTAACTTGTATTATCATAATTATTAGCTTTGAAAACGATTGCGAACAAAAAGTTTTTTCTGCCTCTCCGAAAAGCATGGATAGTAGTACAGTGTGTTTTTTCGATATCCTGATTGCATACATTCGCTCAGTAAAATTAAGATATCTCAAAAACTAGATTGAATATTTACAATCTGTAAATTGCGTATGATAGGTTATACTGTTATCTATCATACACAAAAAGTAGATTGTAAAAATTCGATCTAGTTTCGAAGATATGCCAATTTTTCTATAATGTACCAAAAGCCTACTAAAAACATCGATTTCTACCAAACGGGTTATGCAAACGAACTGAAATTACGACGAATTTTATTTATTTAACTTGTATTATCATAATTATTAGCTTTGAAAACGATTGCGAACAAAAAGTTTTGTCTGCCTCTCCGAAAAGCATGGATAGTAGTACAGTGTGTTTTTTCGATATCCTGATTGCATACATTCGCTCAGTAAAATTAAGATATCTCAAAAACTAGATTGAATATTTACAATCTGTAAATTGCGTATGATAGGTTATACTGTTATCTATCATACACAAAAAGTAGATTGTAAAAATTCGATCTAGTTTCGAAGATATGCCAATTTTTCTATAATGTACCAAAAGCCTACTAAAAACATCGATTTCTACCAAACGGGTTATGCAAACGAACTGAAATTACGACGAATTTTATTTATTTAACTTGTATTATCATAATTATTAGCTTTGAAAACGATTGCGAACAAAAAGTTTTTTCTGCCTCTCCGAAAAGCATGGATAGTAGTACAGTGTGTTTTTTCGATATCCTGATTGCATACATTCGCTCAGTAAAATTAAGATATCTCAAAAACTAGATTGAATATTTACAATCTGTAAATTGCGTATGATAAATTATACTGTTACCTATCATACATAAAAAGTAGATTGTAAAAATTCGATCTAGTTTCGAAGATATGCCAATTTTTCTATAATGTACCAAAAGCCTACTAAAAACATCGATTTCTACCAAACGGGTTATGCAAACGAACTGAAATTACGACGAATTTTATTTATTTAACTTGTATTATCATAATTATTAGCTTTGAAAACGATTGCGAACAAAAAGTTTTTTCTGCCTCTCCGAAAAGCATGGATAGTAGTACAGTGTGTTTTTTCGATATCCTGATTGCATACATTCGCTCAGTAAAATTAAGATATCTCAAAAACTAGATTGAATATTTACAATCTGTAAATTGCGTATGATAAATTATACTGTTACCTATCATACATAAAAAGTAGATTGTAAAAATTCGATCTAGTTTCGAAGATATGCCAATTTTTCTATAATGTACCAAAAGCCTACTAAAAACATCGATTTCTACCAAACGGGTTATGCAAACGAACTGAAATTACGACGAATTTTATTTATTTAACTTGTATTATCATAATTATTAGCTTTGAAAACGATTGCGAACAAAAAGTTTTTTCTGCCTCTCCGAAAAGCATGGATAGTAGTACAGTGTGTTTTTTCGATATCCTGATTGCATACATTCGCTCAGTAAAATTAAGATATCTCAAAAACTAGATTGAATATTTACAATCTGTAAATTGCGTATGATAGGTTATACTGTTATCTATCATACACAAAAAGTAGATTGTAAAAATTCGATCTAGTTTCGAAGATATGCCAATTTTTCTATAATGTACCAAAAGCCTACTAAAAACATCGATTTCTACCAAACGGGTTATGCAAACGAACTGAAATTACGACGAATTTTATTTATTTAACTTGTATTATCATAATTATTAGCTTTGAAAACGATTGCGAACAAAAAGTTTTTTCTGCCTCTCCGAAAAGCATGGATAGTAGTACAGTGTGTTTTTTCGATATCCTGATTGCATACATTCGCTCAGTAAAATTAAGATATTTCAAAAACTAGATTGAATATTTACAATCTGTAAATTGCGTATGATAGGTTATACTGTTATCTATCATACACAAAAAGTAGATTGTAAAAATTCGATCTAGTTTCGAAGATATGCCAATTTTTCTATAATGTACCAAAAGCCTACTAAAAACATCGATTTCTACCAAACGGGTTATGCAAACGAACTGAAATTACGACGAATTTTATTTATTTAACTTGTATTATCATAATTATTAGCTTTGAAAACGATTGCGAACAAAAAGTTTTTTCTGCCTCTCCGAAAAGCATGGATAGTAGTACAGTGTGTTTTTTCGATATCCTGATTGCATACATTCGCTCAGTAAAATTAAGATATCTCAAAAACTAGATTGAATATTTACAATCTGTAAATTGCGTATGATAAATTATACTGTTACCTATCATACATAAAAAGTAGATTGTAAAAATTCGATCTAGTTTCGAAGATATGCCAATTTTTCTATAATGTACCAAAAGCCTACTAAAAACATCGATTTCTACCAAACGGGTTATGCAAACGAACTGAAATTACGACGAATTTTATTTATTTAACTTGTATTATCATAATTATTAGCTTTGAAAACGATTGCGAACAAAAAGTTTTTTCTGCCTCTCCGAAAAGCATGGATAGTAGTACAGTGTGTTTTTTCGATATCCTGATTGCATACATTCGCTCAGTAAAATTAAGATATCTCAAAAACTAGATTGAATATTTACAATCTGTAAATTGCGTATGATAGGTTATACTGTTATCTATCATACACAAAAAGTAGATTGTAAAAATTCGATCTAGTTTCGAAGATATGCCAATTTTTCTATAATGTACCAAAAGCCTACTAAAAACATCGATTTCTACCAAACGGGTTATGCAAACGAACTGAAATTACGACGAATTTTATTTATTTAACTTGTATTGTCATAATTATTAGCTTTGAAAACGATTGCGAACAAAAAGTTTTTTCTGCCTCTCCGAAAAGCATGGATAGTAGTACAGTGTGTTTTTTCGATATCCTGATTGCATACATTCGCTCAGTAAAATTAAGATATCTCAAAAACTAGATTGAATATTTACAATCTGTAAATTGCGTATGATAAATTATACTGTTACCTATCATACATAAAAAGTAGATTGTAAAAATTCGATCTAGTTTCGAAGATATGCCAATTTTTCTATAATGTACCAAAAGCCTACTAAAAACATCGATTTCTACCAAACGGGTTATGCAAACGAACTGAAATTACGACGAATTTTATTTATTTAACTTGTATTATCATACTTATTAGCTTTGAAAATGATTGCGAACAAAAAGTTTTTTCTGCCTCTCCGAAAAGCATGGATAGTAGTACAGTGTGTTTTTTCGATATCCTGATTGCATACATTCGCTCAGTAAAATTAAGATATCTCAAAAACTAGATTGAATATTTACAATCTGTAAATTGCGTATGATAGGTTATACTGTTATCTATCATACACAAAAAGTAGATTGTAAAAATTCGATCTAGTTTCGAAGATATGCCAATTTTTCTATAATGTACCAAAAGCCTACTAAAAACATCGATTTCTACCAAACGGGTTATGCAAACGAACTGAAATTACGACGAATTTTATTTATTTAACTTGTATTGTCATAATTATTAGCTTTGAAAACGATTGCGAACAAAAAGTTTTTTCTGCCTCTCCGAAAAGCATGGATAGTAGTACAGTGTGTTTTTTCGATATCCTGATTGCATACATTCGCTCAGTAAAATTAAGATATCTCAAAAACTAGATTGAATATTTACAATCTGTAAATTGCGTATGATAAATTATACTGTTACCTATCATACATAAAAAGTAGATTGTAAAAATTCGATCTAGTTTCGAAGATATGCCAATTTTTCTATAATGTACCAAAAGCCTACTAAAAACATCGATTTCTACCAAACGGGTTATGCAAACGAACTGAAATTACGACGAATTTTATTTATTTAACTTGTATTGTCATAATTATTAGCTTTGAAAACGATTGCGAACAAAAAGTTTTTTCTGCCTCTCCGAAAAGCATGGATAGTAGTACAGTGTGTTTTTTCGATATCCTGATTGCATACATTCGCTCAGTAAAATTAAGATATCTCAAAAACTAGATTGAATATTTACAATCTGTAAATTGCGTATGATAAATTATACTGTTACCTATCATACATAAAAAGTAGATTGTAAAAATTCGATCTAGTTTCGAAGATATGCCAATTTTTCTATAATGTACCAAAAGCCTACTAAAAACATCGATTTCTACCAAACGGGTTATGCAAACGAACTGAAATTACGACGAATTTTATTTATTTAACTTGTATTATCATACTTATTAGCTTTGAAAACGATTGCGAACAAAAAGTTTTTTCTGCCTCTCCGAAAAGCATGGATAGTAGTACAGTGTGTTTTTTCGATATCCTGATTGCATACATTCGCTCAGTAAAATTAAGATATCTCAAAAACTAGATTGAATATTTACAATCTGTAAATTGCGTATGATAGGTTATACTGTTATCTATCATACACAAAAAGTAGATTGTAAAAATTCGATCTAGTTTCGAAGATATGCCAATTTTTCTATAATGTACCAAAAGCCTACTAAAAACATCGATTTCTACCAAACGGGTTATGCAAACGAACTGAAATTACGACGAATTTTATTTATTTAACTTGTATTATCATACTTATTAGCTTTGAAAACGATTGCGAACAAAAAGTTTTTTCTGCCTCTCCGAAAAGCATGGATAGTAGTACAGTGTGTTTTTTCGATATCCTGATTGCATACATTCGCTCAGTAAAATTAAGATATCTCAAAAACTAGATTGAATATTTACAATCTGTAAATTGCGTATGATAAATTATACTGTTACCTATCATACATAAAAAGTAGATTGTAAAAATTCGATCTAGTTTCGAAGATATGCCAATTTTTCTATAATGTACCAAAAGCCTACTAAAAACATCGATTTCTACCAAACGGGTTATGCAAACGAACTGAAATTACGACGAATTTTATTTATTTAACTTGTATTATCATACTTATTAGCTTTGAAAATGATTGCGAACAAAAAGTTTTTTCTGCCTCTCCGAAAAGCATGGATAGTAGTACAGTGTGTTTTTTCGATATCCTGATTGCATACATTCGCTCAGTAAAATTAAGATATCTCAAAAACTAGATTGAATATTTACAATCTGTAAATTGCGTATGATAGGTTATACTGTTATCTATCATACACAAAAAGTAGATTGTAAAAATTCGATCTAGTTTCGAAGATATGCCAATTTTTCTATAATGTACCAAAAGCCTACTAAAAACATCGATTTCTACCAAACGGGTTATGCAAACGAACTGAAATTACGACGAATTTTATTTATTTAACTTGTATTATCATACTTATTAGCTTTGAAAATGATTGCGAACAAAAAGTTTTTTCTGCCTCTCCGAAAAGCATGGATAGTAGTACAGTGTGTTTTTTCGATATCCTGATTGCATACATTCGCTCAGTAAAATTAAGATATCTCAAAAACTAGATTGAATATTTACAATCTGTAAATTGCGTATGATAAATTATACTGTTACCTATCATACATAAAAAGTAGATTGTAAAAATTCGATCTAGTTTCGAAGATATGCCAATTTTTCTATAATGTACCAAAAGCCTACTAAAAACATCGATTTCTACCAAACGGGTTATGCAAACGAACTGAAATTACGACGAATTTTATTTATTTAACTTGTATTATCATACTTATTAGCTTTGAAAATGATTGCGAACAAAAAGTTTTTTCTGCCTCTCCGAAAAGCATGGATAGTAGTACAGTGTGTTTTTTCGATATCCTGATTGCATACATTCGCTCAGTAAAATTAAGATATCTCAAAAACTAGATTGAATATTTACAATCTGTAAATTGCGTATGATAGGTTATACTGTTATCTATCATACACAAAAAGTAGATTGTAAAAATTCGATCTAGTTTCGAAGATATGCCAATTTTTCTATAATGTACCAAAAGCCTACTAAAAACATCGATTTCTACCAAACGGGTTATGCAAACGAACTGAAATTACGACGAATTTTATTTATTTAACTTGTATTATCATAATTATTAGCTTTGAAAACGATTGCGAACAAAAAGTTTTTTCTGCCTCTCCGAAAAGCATGGATAGTAGTACAGTGTGTTTTTTCGATATCCTGATTGCATACATTCGCTCAGTAAAATTAAGATATCTCAAAAACTAGATTGAATATTTACAATCTGTAAATTGTGTATGATAGGTTATACTGTTATCTATCATACACAAAAAGTAGATTGTAAAAATTCGATCTAGTTTCGAAGATATGCCAATTTTTCTATAATGTACCAAAAGCCTACTAAAAACATCGATTTCTACCAAACGGGTTATGCAAACGAACTGAAATTACGACGAATTTTATTTATTTAACTTGTATTATCATAATTATTAGCTTTGAAAACGATTGCGAACAAAAAGTTTTTTCTGCCTCTCCGAAAAGCATGGATAGTAGTACAGTGTGTTTTTTCGATATCCTGATTGCATACATTCGCTCAGTAAAATTAAGATATCTCAAAAACTAGATTGAATATTTACAATCTGTAAATTGCGTATGATAAATTATACTGTTACCTATCATACATAAAAAGTAGATTGTAAAAATTCGATCTAGTTTCGAAGATATGCCAATTTTTCTATAATGTACCAAAAGCCTACTAAAAACATCGATTTCTACCAAACGGGTTATGCAAACGAACTGAAATTACGACGAATTTTATTTATTTAACTTGTATTATCATAATTATTAGCTTTGAAAACGATTGCGAACAAAAAGTTTTTTCTGCCTCTCCGAAAAGCATGGATAGTAGTACAGTGTGTTTTTTCGATATCCTGATTGCATACATTCGCTCAGTAAAATTAAGATATCTCAAAAACTAGATTGAATATTTACAATCTGTAAATTGCGTATGATAAATTATACTGTTACCTATCATACATAAAAAGTAGATTGTAAAAATTCGATCTAGTTTCGAAGATATGCCAATTTTTCTATAATGTACCAAAAGCCTACTAAAAACATCGATTTCTACCAAACGGGTTATGCAAACGAACTGAAATTACGACGAATTTTATTTATTTAACTTGTATTATCATACTTATTAGCTTTGAAAATGATTGCGAACAAAAAGTTTTTTCTGCCTCTCCGAAAAGCATGGATAGTAGTACAGTGTGTTTTTTCGATATCCTGATTGCATACATTCGCTCAGTAAAATTAAGATATCTCAAAAACTAGATTGAATATTTACAATCTGTAAATTGCGTATGATAGGTTATACTGTTATCTATCATACACAAAAAGTAGATTGTAAAAATTCGATCTAGTTTCGAAGATATGCCAATTTTTCTATAATGTACCAAAAGCCTACTAAAAACATCGATTTCTACCAAACGGGTTATGCAAACGAACTGAAATTACGACGAATTTTATTTATTTAACTTGTATTATCATAATTATTAGCTTTGAAAACGATTGCGAACAAAAAGTTTTTTCTGCCTCTCCGAAAAGCATGGATAGTAGTACAGTGTGTTTTTTCGATATCCTGATTGCATACATTCGCTCAGTAAAATTAAGATATCTCAAAAACTAGATTGAATATTTACAATCTGTAAATTGTGTATGATAGGTTATACTGTTATCTATCATACACAAAAAGTAGATTGTAAAAATTCGATCTAGTTTCGAAGATATGCCAATTTTTCTATAATGTACCAAAAGCCTACTAAAAACATCGATTTCTACCAAACGGGTTATGCAAACGAACTGAAATTACGACGAATTTTATTTATTTAACTTGTATTATCATAATTATTAGCTTTGAAAACGATTGCGAACAAAAAGTTTTTTCTGCCTCTCCGAAAAGCATGGATAGTAGTACAGTGTGTTTTTTCGATATCCTGATTGCATACATTCGCTCAGTAAAATTAAGATATCTCAAAAACTAGATTGAATATTTACAATCTGTAAATTGCGTATGATAGGTTATACTGTTATCTATCATACACAAAAAGTAGATTGTAAAAATTCGATCTAGTTTCGAAGATATGCCAATTTTTCTATAATGTACCAAAAGCCTACTAAAAACATCGATTTCTACCAAACGGGTTATGCAAACGAACTGAAATTACGACGAATTTTATTTATTTAACTTGTATTATCATAATTATTAGCTTTGAAAACGATTGCGAACAAAAAGTTTTTTCTGCCTCTCCGAAAAGCATGGATAGTAGTACAGTGTGTTTTTTCGATATCCTGATTGCATACATTCGCTCAGTAAAATTAAGATATCTCAAAAACTAGATTGAATATTTACAATCTGTAAATTGCGTATGATAGGTTATACTGTTATCTATCATACACAAAAAGTAGATTGTAAAAATTCGATCTAGTTTCGAAGATATGCCAATTTTTCTATAATGTACCAAAAGCCTACTAAAAACATCGATTTCTACCAAACGGGTTATGCAAACGAACTGAAATTACGACGAATTTTATTTATTTAACTTGTATTATCATAATTATTAGCTTTGAAAACGATTGCGAACAAAAAGTTTTTTCTGCCTCTCCGAAAAGCATGGATAGTAGTACAGTGTGTTTTTTCGATATCCTGATTGCATACATTCGCTCAGTAAAATTAAGATATCTCAAAAACTAGATTGAATATTTACAATCTGTAAATTGCGTATGATAGGTTATACTGTTATCTATCATACACAAAAAGTAGATTGTAAAAATTCGATCTAGTTTCGAAGATATGCCAATTTTTCTATAATGTACCAAAAGCCTACTAAAAACATCGATTTCTACCAAACGGGTTATGCAAACGAACTGAAATTACGACGAATTTTATTTATTTAACTTGTATTATCATAATTATTAGCTTTGAAAACGATTGCGAACAAAAAGTTTTGTCTGCCTCTCCGAAAAGCATGGATAGTAGTACAGTGTGTTTTTTCGATATCCTGATTGCATACATTCGCTCAGTAAAATTAAGATATCTCAAAAACTAGATTGAATATTTACAATCTGTAAATTGCGTATGATAGGTTATACTGTTATCTATCATACACAAAAAGTAGATTGTAAAAATTCGATCTAGTTTCGAAGATATGCCAATTTTTCTATAATGTACCAAAAGCCTACTAAAAACATCGATTTCTACCAAACGGGTTATGCAAACGAACTGAAATTACGACGAATTTTATTTATTTAACTTGTATTATCATAATTATTAGCTTTGAAAACGATTGCGAACAAAAAGTTTTTTCTGCCTCTCCGAAAAGCATGGATAGTAGTACAGTGTGTTTTTTCGATATCCTGATTGCATACATTCGCTCAGTAAAATTAAGATATCTCAAAAACTAGATTGAATATTTACAATCTGTAAATTGCGTATGATAAATTATACTGTTACCTATCATACATAAAAAGTAGATTGTAAAAATTCGATCTAGTTTCGAAGATATGCCAATTTTTCTATAATGTACCAAAAGCCTACTAAAAACATCGATTTCTACCAAACGGGTTATGCAAACGAACTGAAATTACGACGAATTTTATTTATTTAACTTGTATTATCATAATTATTAGCTTTGAAAACGATTGCGAACAAAAAGTTTTTTCTGCCTCTCCGAAAAGCATGGATAGTAGTACAGTGTGTTTTTTCGATATCCTGATTGCATACATTCGCTCAGTAAAATTAAGATATCTCAAAAACTAGATTGAATATTTACAATCTGTAAATTGCGTATGATAAATTATACTGTTACCTATCATACATAAAAAGTAGATTGTAAAAATTCGATCTAGTTTCGAAGATATGCCAATTTTTCTATAATGTACCAAAAGCCTACTAAAAACATCGATTTCTACCAAACGGGTTATGCAAACGAACTGAAATTACGACGAATTTTATTTATTTAACTTGTATTATCATAATTATTAGCTTTGAAAACGATTGCGAACAAAAAGTTTTTTCTGCCTCTCCGAAAAGCATGGATAGTAGTACAGTGTGTTTTTTCGATATCCTGATTGCATACATTCGCTCAGTAAAATTAAGATATCTCAAAAACTAGATTGAATATTTACAATCTGTAAATTGCGTATGATAGGTTATACTGTTATCTATCATACACAAAAAGTAGATTGTAAAAATTCGATCTAGTTTCGAAGATATGCCAATTTTTCTATAATGTACCAAAAGCCTACTAAAAACATCGATTTCTACCAAACGGGTTATGCAAACGAACTGAAATTACGACGAATTTTATTTATTTAACTTGTATTATCATAATTATTAGCTTTGAAAACGATTGCGAACAAAAAGTTTTTTCTGCCTCTCCGAAAAGCATGGATAGTAGTACAGTGTGTTTTTTCGATATCCTGATTGCATACATTCGCTCAGTAAAATTAAGATATTTCAAAAACTAGATTGAATATTTACAATCTGTAAATTGCGTATGATAGGTTATACTGTTATCTATCATACACAAAAAGTAGATTGTAAAAATTCGATCTAGTTTCGAAGATATGCCAATTTTTCTATAATGTACCAAAAGCCTACTAAAAACATCGATTTCTACCAAACGGGTTATGCAAACGAACTGAAATTACGACGAATTTTATTTATTTAACTTGTATTATCATAATTATTAGCTTTGAAAACGATTGCGAACAAAAAGTTTTTTCTGCCTCTCCGAAAAGCATGGATAGTAGTACAGTGTGTTTTTTCGATATCCTGATTGCATACATTCGCTCAGTAAAATTAAGATATCTCAAAAACTAGATTGAATATTTACAATCTGTAAATTGCGTATGATAAATTATACTGTTACCTATCATACATAAAAAGTAGATTGTAAAAATTCGATCTAGTTTCGAAGATATGCCAATTTTTCTATAATGTACCAAAAGCCTACTAAAAACATCGATTTCTACCAAACGGGTTATGCAAACGAACTGAAATTACGACGAATTTTATTTATTTAACTTGTATTATCATAATTATTAGCTTTGAAAACGATTGCGAACAAAAGTTTTTTCTGCCTCTCCGAAAAGCATGGATAGTAGTACAGTGTGTTTTTTCGATATCCTGATTGCATACATTCGCTCAGTAAAATTAAGATATCTCAAAAACTAGATTGAATATTTACAATCTGTAAATTGCGTATGATAGGTTATACTGTTATCTATCATACACAAAAAGTAGATTGTAAAAATTCGATCTAGTTTCGAAGATATGCCAATTTTTCTATAATGTACCAAAAGCCTACTAAAAACATCGATTTCTACCAAACGGGTTATGCAAACGAACTGAAATTACGACGAATTTTATTTATTTAACTTGTATTGTCATAATTATTAGCTTTGAAAACGATTGCGAACAAAAAGTTTTTTCTGCCTCTCCGAAAAGCATGGATAGTAGTACAGTGTGTTTTTTCGATATCCTGATTGCATACATTCGCTCAGTAAAATTAAGATATCTCAAAAACTAGATTGAATATTTACAATCTGTAAATTGCGTATGATAAATTATACTGTTACCTATCATACATAAAAAGTAGATTGTAAAAATTCGATCTAGTTTCGAAGATATGCCAATTTTTCTATAATGTACCAAAAGCCTACTAAAAACATCGATTTCTACCAAACGGGTTATGCAAACGAACTGAAATTACGACGAATTTTATTTATTTAACTTGTATTATCATACTTATTAGCTTTGAAAATGATTGCGAACAAAAAGTTTTTTCTGCCTCTCCGAAAAGCATGGATAGTAGTACAGTGTGTTTTTTCGATATCCTGATTGCATACATTCGCTCAGTAAAATTAAGATATCTCAAAAACTAGATTGAATATTTACAATCTGTAAATTGCGTATGATAGGTTATACTGTTATCTATCATACACAAAAAGTAGATTGTAAAAATTCGATCTAGTTTCGAAGATATGCCAATTTTTCTATAATGTACCAAAAGCCTACTAAAAACATCGATTTCTACCAAACGGGTTATGCAAACGAACTGAAATTACGACGAATTTTATTTATTTAACTTGTATTGTCATAATTATTAGCTTTGAAAACGATTGCGAACAAAAAGTTTTTTCTGCCTCTCCGAAAAGCATGGATAGTAGTACAGTGTGTTTTTCGATATCCTGATTGCATACATTCGCTCAGTAAAATTAAGATATCTCAAAAACTAGATTGAATATTTACAATCTGTAAATTGCGTATGATAAATTATACTGTTACCTATCATACATAAAAAGTAGATTGTAAAAATTCGATCTAGTTTCGAAGATATGCCAATTTTTCTATAATGTACCAAAAGCCTACTAAAAACATCGATTTCTACCAAACGGGTTATGCAAACGAACTGAAATTACGACGAATTTTATTTATTTAACTTGTATTATCATACTTATTAGCTTTGAAAATGATTGCGAACAAAAAGTTTTTTCTGCCTCTCCGAAAAGCATGGATAGTAGTACAGTGTGTTTTTTCGATATCCTGATTGCATACATTCGCTCAGTAAAATTAAGATATCTCAAAAACTAGATTGAATATTTACAATCTGTAAATTGCGTATGATAGGTTATACTGTTATCTATCATACACAAAAAGTAGATTGTAAAAATTCGATCTAGTTTCGAAGATATGCCAATTTTTCTATAATGTACCAAAAGCCTACTAAAAACATCGATTTCTACCAAACGGGTTATGCAAACGAACTGAAATTACGACGAATTTTATTTATTTAACTTGTATTGTCATAATTATTAGCTTTGAAAACGATTGCGAACAAAAAGTTTTTTCTGCCTCTCCGAAAAGCATGGATAGTAGTACAGTGTGTTTTTTCGATATCCTGATTGCATACATTCGCTCAGTAAAATTAAGATATCTCAAAAACTAGATTGAATATTTACAATCTGTAAATTGCGTATGATAAATTATACTGTTACCTATCATACATAAAAAGTAGATTGTAAAAATTCGATCTAGTTTCGAAGATATGCCAATTTTTCTATAATGTACCAAAAGCCTACTAAAAACATCGATTTCTACCAAACGGGTTATGCAAACGAACTGAAATTACGACGAATTTTATTTATTTAACTTGTATTGTCATAATTATTAGCTTTGAAAACGATTGCGAACAAAAAGTTTTTTCTGCCTCTCCGAAAAGCATGGATAGTAGTACAGTGTGTTTTTTCGATATCCTGATTGCATACATTCGCTCAGTAAAATTAAGATATCTCAAAAACTAGATTGAATATTTACAATCTGTAAATTGCGTATGATAAATTATACTGTTACCTATCATACATAAAAAGTAGATTGTAAAAATTCGATCTAGTTTCGAAGATATGCCAATTTTTCTATAATGTACCAAAAGCCTACTAAAAACATCGATTTCTACCAAACGGGTTATGCAAACGAACTGAAATTACGACGAATTTTATTTATTTAACTTGTATTATCATACTTATTAGCTTTGAAAACGATTGCGAACAAAAAGTTTTTTCTGCCTCTCCGAAAAGCATGGATAGTAGTACAGTGTGTTTTTTCGATATCCTGATTGCATACATTCGCTCAGTAAAATTAAGATATCTCAAAAACTAGATTGAATATTTACAATCTGTAAATTGCGTATGATAGGTTATACTGTTATCAACGGGTTATGCAAACGAACTGAAATTACGACGAATTTTATTTATTTAACTTGTATTATCATAATTATTAGCTTTGAAAACGATTGCGAACAAAAAGTTTTTTCTGCCTCTCCGAAAAGCATGGATAGTAGTACAGTGTGTTTTTTCGATATCCTGATTGCATACATTCGCCTCAGTAAAATTAAGATATCTCAAAAACTAGATTGAATATTTACCAATCTGTAAATTGCGTATGATAGGTTATACTGTTATCTATCATACACAAAAAGTAGATTGTAAAAATTCGATCTAGTTTCGAAGATATGCCAATTTTTCTATAATGTACCAAAAGCCTACTAAAAACATCGATTTCTACCAAACGGGTTATGCAAACGAACTGAAATTACGACGAATTTTATTTATTTAACTTGTATTATCATAATTATTAGCTTTGAAAACGATTGCGAACAAAAAGTTTTTTCTGCCTCTCCGAAAAGCATGGATAGTAGTACAGTGTGTTTTTTCGATATCCTGATTGCATACATTCGCTCAGTAAAATTAAGATATCTCAAAAACTAGATTGAATATTTACAATCTGTAAATTGCGTATGATAGGTTATACTGTTATCTATCATACACAAAAAGCAGATTGTAAAAATTCGATCTAGTTTCGAAGATATGCCAATTTTTCTATAATGTACCAAAAGCCTACTAAAAACATCGATTTCTACCAAACGGGTTATGCAAACGAACTGAAATTACGACGAATTTTATTTATTTAACTTGTATTATCATAATTATTAGCTTTGAAAACGATTGCGAACAAAAAGTTTTTTCTGCCTCTCCGAAAAGCATGGATACGTACAGTGTGTTTTTTCGATATCCTGATTGCATACATTCGCTCAGTAAAATTAAGATATCTCAAAAACTAGATTGAATATTTACAATCTGTAAATTGCGTATGATAGGTTATACTAAATGTAGGTTATGTAAAAATTCAATCTAGTTTCGAAGATATGCCAATTTTTCTATAATGTACCAAAAGCCTACTAAAAACATCGATTTCTACCAAACGGGTTATGCAAACGAACTGAAATTACGACGAATTTTATTTATTTAACTTGTATTATCATAATTATTAGCTTTGAAAACGATTGCGAACAAAAAGTTTTTCTGCCTCTCCGAAAAGCATGGATAGTAGTACAGTGTGTTTTTTCGATATCCTGATTGCATACATTCGCTCAGTAAAATTAAGATATCTCAAAAACTAGATTGAATATTTACAATCTGTAAATTGCGTATGATAGGTTATACTAAATGTAGGTTATGTAAAAATTCGATCTAGTTTCGAAGATATGCCAATTTTTCTATAATGTACCAAAAGCCTACTAAAAACATCGATTTCTACCAAACGGGTTATGCAAACGAACTGAAATTACGACGAATTTTATTTATTTAACTTGTATTATCATAATTATTAGCTTTGAAAACGATTGCGAACAAAAGTTTTTCTGCCTCTCCGAAAAGCATGGATAGTAGTACAGTGTGTTTTTTCGATATCCTGATTGCATACATTCGCTCAGTAAAATTAAGATATCTCAAAAACTAGATTGAATATTTACAATCTGTAAATTGCGTATGATAGGTTATACTAAATGTAGGTTATGTAAAAATTCGATCTAGTTTCGAAGATATGCCAATTTTTCTATAATGTACCAAAAGCCTACTAAAAACATCGATTTCTACCAAACGGGTTATGCAAACGAACTGAAATTACGACGAATTTTATTTATTTAACTTGTATTATCATAATTATTAGCTTTGAAAACGATTGCGAACAAAAAGTTTTTTCTGCCTCTCCGAAAAGCATGGATAGTAGTACAGTGTGTTTTTTCGATATCCTGATTGCATACATTCGCTCAGTAAAATTAAGATATCTCAAAAACTAGATTGAATATTTACAATCTGTAAATTGCGTATGATAGGTTATACTGTTATCTATCATACACAAAAAGCAGATTGTAAAAATCGATCTAGTTTCGAAGATATGCCAATTTTTCTATAATGTACCAAAAGCCTACTAAAAACATCGATTTCTACCAAACGGGTTATGCAAACGAACTGAAATTACGACGAATTTTATTTATTTAACTTGTATTATCATAATTATTAGCTTTGAAAACGATTGCGAACAAAAAGTTTTTTCTGCCTCTCCGAAAAGCATGGATAGTAGTACAGTGTGTTTTTTCGATATCCTGATTGCATACATTCGCTCAGTAAAATTAAGATATCTCAAAAACTAGATTGAATATTTACAATCTGTAAATTGCGTATGATAGGTTATACTGTTATCTATCATACACAAAAAGTAGATTGTAAAAATTCGATCTAGTTTCGAAGATATGCCAATTTTTCTATAATGTACCAAAAGCCTACTAAAAACATCGATTTCTACCAAACGGGTTATGCAAACGAACTGAAATTACGACGAATTTTATTTATTTAACTTGTATTATCATAATTATTAGCTTTGAAAACGATTGCGAACAAAAAGTTTTTTCTGCCTCTCCGAAAAGCATGGATAGTAGTACAGTGTGTTTTTTCGATATCCTGATTGCATACATTCGCTCAGTAAAATTAAGATATCTCAAAAACTAGATTGAATATTTACAATCTGTAAATTGCGTATGATAGGTTATACTAAATGTAGGTTATGTAAAAATTCGATCTAGTTTCGAAGATATGCCAATTTTTCTATAATGTACCAAAAGCCTACTAAAAACATCGATTTCTACCAAACGGGTTATGCAAACGAACTGAAATTACGACGAATTTTATTTATTTAACTTGTATTATCATAATTATTAGCTTTGAAAACGATTGCGAACAAAAAGTTTTTTCTGCCTCTCCGAAAAGCATGGATAGTAGTACAGTGTGTTTTTTCGATATCCTGATTGCATACATTCGCTCAGTAAAATTAAGATATCTCAAAAACTAGATTGAATATTTACAATCTGTAAATTGCGTATGATAGGTTATACTAAATGTAGGTTATGTAAAAATTCGATCTAGTTTCGAAGATATGCCAATTTTTCTATAATGTACCAAAAGCCTACTAAAAACATCGATTTCTACCAAACGGGTTATGCAAACGAACTGAAATTACGACGAATTTTATTTATTTAACTTGTATTATCATAATTATTAGCTTTGAAAACGATTGCGAACAAAAAGTTTTTTCTGCCTCTCCGAAAAGCATGGATAGTAGTACAGTGTGTTTTTTCGATATCCTGATTGCATACATTCGCTCAGTAAAATTAAGATATCTCAAAAACTAGATTGAATATTTACAATCTGTAAATTGCGTATGATAGGTTATACTGTTATCTATCATACACAAAAAGCAGATTGTAAAAATCGATCTAGTTTCGAAGATATGCCAATTTTTCTATAATGTACCAAAAGCCTACTAAAAACATCGATTTCTACCAAACGGGTTATGCAAACGAACTGAAATTACGACGAATTTTATTTATTTAACTTGTATTATCATAATTATTAGCTTTGAAAACGATTGCGAACAAAAAGTTTTTTCTGCCTCTCCGAAAAGCATGGATAGTAGTACAGTGTGTTTTTTCGATATCCTGATTGCATACATTCGCTCAGTAAAATTAAGATATCTCAAAAACTAGATTGAATATTTACAATCTGTAAATTGCGTATGATAGGTTATACTGTTATCTATCATACACAAAAAGTAGATTGTAAAAATTCGATCTAGTTTCGAAGATATGCCAATTTTTCTATAATGTACCAAAAGCCTACTAAAAACATCGATTTCTACCAAACGGGTTATGCAAACGAACTGAAATTACGACGAATTTTATTTATTTAACTTGTATTATCATAATTATTAGCTTTGAAAACGATTGCGAACAAAAAGTTTTTTCTGCCTCTCCGAAAAGCATGGATAGTAGTACAGTGTGTTTTTTCGATATCCTGATTGCATACATTCGCTCAGTAAAATTAAGATATCTCAAAAACTAGATTGAATATTTACAATCTGTAAATTGCGTATGATAGGTTATACTGTTATCTATCATACACAAAAAGCAGATTGTAAAAATTCGATCTAGTTTCGAAGATATGCCAATTTTTCTATAATGTACCAAAAGCCTACTAAAAACATCGATTTCTACCAAACGGGTTATGCAAACGAACTGAAATTACGACGAATTTTATTTATTTAACTTGTATTATCATAATTATTAGCTTTGAAAACGATTGCGAACAAAAAGTTTTTTCTGCCTCTCCGAAAAGCATGGATAGTAGTACAGTGTGTTTTTTCGATATCCTGATTGCATACATTCGCTCAGTAAAATTAAGATATCTCAAAAACTAGATTGAATATTTACAATCTGTAAATTGCGTATGATAGGTTATACTAAATGTAGGTTATGTAAAAATTCGATCTAGTTTCGAAGATATGCCAATTTTTCTATAATGTACCAAAAGCCTACTAAAAACATCGATTTCTACCAAACGGGTTATGCAAACGAACTGAAATTACGACGAATTTTATTTATTTAACTTGTATTATCATAATTATTAGCTTTGAAAACGATTGCGAACAAAAAGTTTTTTCTGCCTCTCCGAAAAGCATGGATAGTAGTACAGTGTGTTTTTTCGATATCCTGATTGCATACATTCGCTCAGTAAAATTAAGATATCTCAAAAACTAGATTGAATATTTACAATCTGTAAATTGCGTATGATAGGTTATACTGTTATCTATCATACACAAAAAGCAGATTGTAAAAATTCGATCTAGTTTCGAAGATATGCCAATTTTTCTATAATGTACCGAAAGCCTACTAAAAACATCGATTTCTACCAAACGGGTTATGCAAACGAACTGAAATTACGACGAATTTTATTTATTTAACTTGTATTATCATAATTATTAGCTTTGAAAACGATTGCGAACAAAAAGTTTTTTCTGCCTCTCCGAAAAGCATGGATAGTAGTACAGTGTGTTTTTTCGATATCCTGATTGCATACATTCGCTCAGTAAAATTAAGATATCTCAAAAACTAGATTGAATATTTACAATCTGTAAATTGCGTATGATAGGTTATACTGTTATCTATCATACACAAAAAGCAGATTGTAAAAATTCGATCTAGTTTCGAAGATATGCCAATTTTTCTATAATGTACCAAAAGCCTACTAAAAACATCGATTTCTACCAAACGGGTTATGCAAACGAACTGAAATTACGACGAATTTTATTTATTTAACTTGTATTATCATAATTATTGCAATCGAGCGAACGTATGCAATCAGGATATCGAAAAAACACACTGTACTACTATCCATGCTTTCCGGAGAGGCTAAAAAACTTTTTGTTCGCAATCGTTTTCAAAGCTAATAATTATGATAATACAAGTTAAATAAATAAAATTCGTCGTAATTTCAGTTCGTTTGCATAACCCGTTTGGTAGAAATCGATGTTTTTAGTAGGCTTTCGGTACATTATAGAAAAATTGGCATATCTTCGAAACTAGATCGAATTTTACAATCTGCTTTTTGTGTATGATAGGTAATAGTGTAACCTATCATACGCAATTTACAGATTGTAAATATTCAATCTAGTTTTTGAGATATCTTAATTTTACTGAGCGAATGTATGCAATCAGGATATCGAAAAAACACACTGTACTACTATCCATGCTTTCCGGAGATACTAAAAAACTTTTTTTTCGCAATCGTTTTCAAAGCTAATAATTATGATATTTTCTGCCGCTGCAGCAGAATATGTAAATGTTCGATATCAATTTTTTTTGCATTTAAATTCGACCTAGTTTCAAAGTACTATCAGGATTCGGAAAACTCAACTCACTTACTGAATTTTTAAACTTCGCATTTACAAAATTTAAAGAAATTATTGAATTTACAGATTTGTTAAAGTTTATAGGATTTTTGGAAATGTTTGTATTTATAATACAAGTAAAATTTGAGTTTGTAGAATTTATAAAACAGACACACTTGAATGAATTAATAAAACTCAACGATTCTACAACATTTAAAGATTATTATATGTTATTGATATAATTTATAGAATTATAACATTTTTTAGGTTTTTCAGAAATTTTATAGAGTTTTATACACACTTATTAAAACTTATAAAATTTACAGAATTTTAGAATTTAATAAACTTATTGGCTTTATTGAATTTGTAGAGTTTACTGAATTTATAGGATTGATATAATTTATAGTGTTTTAAGGATTTTTAAATTTACAGAATTTATATACATAGTTAATTACTACAAATTCTATAAAGTTTATAAGTAATAAAATTTGTGTATATCCTAATCGTAACTGCGATTTAGTATCGTTCGTACATAAGAACATTTATTATAAAAATATCTAATAAAAGAAATTTGTTGTTTTTTTATAAAATTTTGAATTTTGTATGAGTGAATATTTAAATAAAATAAATTTCGGAATTAATTCCGAAATGCCAACATCGAGAAAATTCAAATTCGAAAATTAGGGAATTACTTGTTGGCTATAAATTGAATGCCCTAATACTTAATGAACAACTTCATTAATTTCATATAATTTTCATGCCAAAAATTGAATACACAGTTTACATTAATTTGTATTTCAGTGTTTAAACATAACGATTATAATTTGCATGTGAAATTATTTAAATCCATTGTTCCACAAAAATCTTTTTCAATTCTTTAAATCGGTTATATGAAATGAACTTTTATTTTATGCTCAGAAATATTAATTCTAAATAATAAATGAAATATTATAATAAATAAATCTTTCTTAAAGGTATATTAAATTATTTTACGATTTTTTTTATTTTTCCGTAAATTACTTATACGTGTAGTACGGTATCGATAAAAAAAATTTTATCTGTAGTTTTTCAGCAAAGTCGGTTTTTATAAGACTTGAGACAAGAAAATATTTTCTAGTTTAGAGAACATAAAATTGGATGTAACTAGAACTTAAAACACCATAAATGGATAACTATATACAAATATATGTATATGTAGTGTTGGTATATATAGTGGAGATATAAATACATGCTTAAATTCTATGAATGTACGATATCCCCATAATATTCACGTAATTTGTACGTTTTGCATTTTAATGGAGAGCGACGAGATAAAATAAAATGAAGGAAAACAGGAAAAATTCAAATGCAAATCATATTATATGATTGCACTTAAATTTAAATCTCTCTATAATGATAATCACACAATGAATGAATGAATGAATGAAAGAATGTGGGGATGATAGAGGAATTTATGATGTTTAAAACCTAATTTGAGTTCATTTATATTATCGTGTTATTGTAATGTATGATAAGAGAAAATGTGTACTTATACACATGTGTACCATGTTTATAGTTTTTTGCATGTAATTAATTGTTGTACTTTCGGTATTAAGGAATACAAATTATGGTAACCGCACAAACAAAATAAATATTTTTTTTTCGTTTTTTGCGGCCGTACATGAGGGTTTGTATTTATACATTATTCACCACATTTTCAACACCTTCAGGAACGTATAAGTAATTGAACACTTTTACATACTATTGGCCTAAATTATATTTTTGAAAATCCTGAATATGAACGATTGCGATATTAAACGATGTAATTGGAATAAAGTTGTCTAAAGGCAGTATTTAAATTCTAATTATAGGTACGTTTACAATATAGCCTATAGAAAACACTGGTTTAGTTTTTCATTATAGAATTTTGAAAGAGTGGCGGATATTTATAATACAATATTTCCGAATTGATTGTTATTGCACAAAATATCTCTTTGATCTGCATATCAGTTTGACACAGTAAAGTGTTGAATTCTTCGACTGTTTCCTTCGAGTGTGACCTGTTGACTTTCGCTGTTTATTTTTAAGGATCCCTTGTGCGGGCTTGTTACAGGATTATAACACCACTGGATTTCCCGTTTGTTTATATAGCATTTAAAGAATGTTACTGCACATTCCTCTTCTGGCAATTAAATATTTTTAAAAATTGACAAAGAGCAAGTTGGCTCGAAACTAGTCTTTTTAAATAAAATTAAAAAACTTGTCACTATAAGAAAAAATAAAATATTGTTTTATTCAGTTTTCCCTCATAAAACAAGTCACAAAAAAGTGCACAAAATATGAATATTATTCATAATAAAATTAATATATTGTGAAATAAATAAAATTAATGTGCAAGTGGGAAAATTAAAGATAAATTTATAAAAAAAAATTTAAAGATCTTAAATTGTCAATGAATAAAAGGTGAGTTTATTGTATCAAATCGAATTTAATTATCATTTATTGATTCGATTCAAAATCGTTTTAATCTGTCAAAAAGTGCATTCAAGCTGTATCTGCAAAATTGGTCTTTACTGATTTTGAATTATAGGTTAGTTTTTTTTGTAGTACTGATTCTAATTATTTTGTAACAGTGAGTTTTTAGTTTAATTGGTTTTCGTTTAATTTGATATACATAATAATAGCATAAATATTATTTTTGTTGAATCGTGTAGCATATTTATGTGTATTTGTCTATTCAATGCAATCAAATCCAACATGGCTAAATGCACATTTTTTCATTTATTACTAACGGTAATTATTATTTCGAGTAAAATAGATACATACCTCGACTCATATGGAAAAAGGGCTTAACTTTAAATAAGGCCAACGCGAGATTATAGATTGTATCTAAATTAAGTAACTGAACAAAAATTTTCAGTTTTCTCTTACTCTCAAAATATTTACTTTATCTGAATTTTGAGAGTAAGAGCCCACTGAAAATTTTTGTTTAAGTTACTTAATTTAGATACAATTTCGCGTTGGGCTTATTTAAAGTTAAGCCCTTTTTCCATATGAGTCGAGGTTCTTTATACTTATGAGGTAAAATTTCGTAATATTCAGTAATTTGTTTAGATGTGTAATCAAATATTCATTTTGTTTAATTCTGTAATCTTTGCCGGTTAATGTTATGTTAATGTATGTACATATGTGTTTCTTAAATAATAAATTCATTTAATAAATTTTATATTTCAGGTTAAGTTGTTTTTTCTAAAAGATAATTGGACACGCAACAGAAGATAGATAATCTATTTGCCAAATCGGATGCGCTATAAAATTTTTTTTTTCGAGAATTTTCTTCGCAAAATTTTACAGAATTTAAAATTTAACTGTATACAGGTAGCCTGAAGGCTGCGGAAGTTCGACAAAAATGTCGCAAGATTCTGGCCATAGGGAATTGTTCCTGAACCTTTAAAAAGTCGATTCCCGTTGCCCACAAAATCGGATCTGCTCCTTTTTTTGAATTATCGCAAAAAACTGTTTTTCAATAGCTCTGCCTTTCAATACCTGTGGATGACTGGTTAACCTCGCAGTTGAACAGATGTAACACTCGCAGATTTCAGTGCTTGCCGACCTGCCCCTTCTTGGTAACACAAGATCTTGATAATTGGGTACATTCTGTATAGGCCTTCGGGCGATGTTTTTATGCCTTTCAGAAAGGGCCAAGCGACAACTACCACAAATACTAGTTGGAAATTTGGAATCCACAATCGAAAATGTCTCACAAATATAAAGTTTTATAAGTTTTTCACACAACTCACTAATTCGAAATTTCTTCGCGTTTGTTATTCTCCAAAGCGAGATTTTTTTACCACAAGGCATGCAAATCTTCTGCCTATTTTCTTCGTGACTACACTTTACACTCGGATGAGCCATTATATCAAACCAAATATTTTTGAAAATCGACAAAAATGGCGAGGATCGTCTAACCTATGGCGCAATAAACAAATGCCAAGGATCAAACATCAACAAATAGTTACTATAGTTACTATACAGTGTTGTGCAAAACTAAAGCAACAACTATGGCTAGAAACTTCAAATAGTAGTATCTCTTATTAAAAAACGTTCACAAGAAAACTGTTTATCCTCAATATGTACTAATAAGTATGCAATACTGGTAACATATTCACAAAAAATAAAAAAAATTTACAATACGAAAAAAAGCAAAACGCGTAAATTCCACATATGAGCGTGTGCAAAACTAAAGCAACAAAGGATATTAATTGAGAGAAAGAGAATAAAACAAAAAAACTAACGGTACTTTCCCAAGTCATTGGTTTGGTTTAGTATTCGACAGCATTATAACAATTAAATCGAGTCATTTTCTGTTCAGTTAATTCAGAGCATTTGTGAGAAATTTGATGGCGCGCAATAAGTACAATATTACTTTTAAGTCGATGGTTATTGACGACTTTTTGAAAGGAGAGTCACAAAGTGCAATTGCCAAAAAATATAAAATTAATAGGTCCATTAATACAATGCATAAATTCCAGGCAATTAATACAATGCAAGCGAATTTTGAAAAAAAAAAATTTCTGGCGAGTCAAAAAACAGTTTTTTGCGATAATTCGAAAAAAGGAGCAGATCCGATTTTGTGCGTAATGGGAATCGACTTTTGAAAGGTTCAGGAACAATTCCCTATGGCCAGAATCTTGCGACATTTTTGTCGAACTTCCACAGCCTTCAGGCTACCTGTATACAGTTAAATTTTAAATTCTGTAAAATTTTGCGAAGAAAATTCTCGAAAAAAAAAATGTTTAAAAATTGTAAGATTTAATTATTAATTTATAGTATGTCATACCAATATATACTATTTTTCAGAAATATATTATTGGATCCAAAGAAGAACATCATATCTCTTTCAGAAAGCTTGTCCGATTTGTTCGGAAATCTAATAAGAAACTTTAGTCATTCAGAAAAAGTAAGATATTTTTAGGTGTTATATTAAATTACTTTATTTAATATGTATCAATACTTCATGTAGCCGCCCCGGGCACAGTTGTAAGCATGCTTGCTTCAAGCGCCGGAGGTCCCGGGTTCGATTCCCGGCGGGTGATGAAAAAATCACGGCTGGTTAAGATATGGATCAATGAACTAATCACTCATTATCCGTTGTAAAAATGATTACGAAACTTCACTATGAAGCGGCCAAGTCCCTCTATGGGATGTAGCGCAAGAGAAAAAATAAAAATAAAAAAATGCTTCATGTGTAAATTTCGGGATGAGAGAATTAATCGATTAATAGCCCATTTAAAATTATTCCATAAATGTAAGCCTATCAGTAATTTAATTTGTAAACAAGAAAATTGTTTGCAAATTTTTCAGAATATAAATTCTTTTAAGAGGCATTTGTTACGAAAACATTCAAACTGCAGTTTAAAATTGAGCGATGTGATGGTAAACATGGAAAGAACTTCTTTTATTAATGGTACTCCATCAGAGCTATTTTCTGAAACAAGTAATTTAGAGAGTTTGCCAACTCAAGTTATTGCAGATACTGCAAGTGCAAATAGTTTACAGTCAGTTATCATATCTTCGAATTGTTTATCTTCACTATCTTTAAATCCATCAGTAGCATTTAGCCTTAGTTTGCACGATAAAAACCATTTTAATACTCTCTTAAAAAATTCCAGCTTGTTTTAACTCCTATGCAAGAAGTTTATAAAATTAAACTCAATTTTTGAGTTATCTAATAACATATCCATGAAGTTTACATTTTTTAACACCGCCTAGAAGTTTATTTTAAAGTTTAAGCAATTTGGGAGTAGAATTCTATTTTTTACACCAAACGGAGTTAGCAATGGGTCTATTTTATATTTCAACAAGAGCAAGCAGTGCACTGTTAAAAATTTACTTTACTTGCCATGTGTAGATTTACTCTCTAGAACTGATCATACTCTGCTTACCTGTTTATAAATATAATGTTTTAAAATGTGAGTGTAAAGAAATGGAAAATATAACCTCATAATTGCCAAAATCAATTGTTGAAACATGTAAATTCATTTATTACCATGGTTGATATAAAAAAATTGACCCATAACTATATTCGGAGTTAATTGCAGTTCAAGTGGGAATTATACTGAAATTGGGCAACTCCTATTTTATAACTACCTAGTGACAACTCTGAGTGGTGCGAGAAAAAACTACTTCACCGATTTCACGCAAAAACCATTATAAACTTATTTTCTCTTTGCTAGTGGATGTGACTGACGTAAATCTTTTTCTGTTGGTAAAAAAGTACATATAAACAAATAAAACGAAACATTTATTAATTAAAATAAAAAAAAAGGAAAATTCAAATCTAATAAAAGAAAAATGTTTAATATGTTGTGTAAATTAGTTTACTTTATTAGTGGAAAACAGTGAAAAAGTTAATCAGGTTTTTTGTGTCGCCATTATGTAATAAAACGCATGTTTTAATTAATGTTATCTGTGGGTAAAACTATAATTCCAAATTCAAAATTATTGCAAAAAAGCAATATATTCTTAAAAATGTGCTAGAAATGTATTAAACATTTGCACGTTTTTGGTAATCGTGAAAACTAGATAAAGTACCGTTAGAATAATGGAGAATACTTTTTACACACCAGTCGGAGTTAACTTCAATAATATTCGGAGTTAAATTTTTTTTGTCAACTCTGGATGGTGCGAGAAAAAATTAATTTACCGAGCAACAATTCGCGCATCTCCGAAAATAATTGTTGTCAACTCTGGTCGGTGCGAGAAAAAAAGTGGTTTACCGATTTCATTAGCAATAATTATAAATTATTTTTTTTTTAGTGATATTTTAATTCTTGTCTATTGATGAAAACACTAAATAAAAATAAAACGAGGAACTAATAAAATGAAATAAAGTTAAAAATTAATAAACGAAAAAAAACGTGTGACATGAAAATGTTAAATATATAAGAGTTTTCGTTATTTGCAAAAAAGTTAAAAAAAAAAGTGAGTTATAGTCTGTGTTTTTAAACTTAATATCATAATGTAATAAGTGCGATTATTGTCGGGTGGGATTAGCATTCATTTATATTATAGCAAAAGCAAAAATTTTTTTTGAAATAGTTTAAACGGTTACTCGTACGCAGTGAATAAAAACCTTATGAATAAAAATGGCACAGAAATTATTATTTCGTGTTTCATTTAATGAACAATTAAAATATGTATTTGTCGAATTCGACGACAAATCCAAAATCTCAGTATTGGATGTCATGGTTTCTGGTAAATGATTAGTAAGACTAAACTACATTCAGAAAATAAATTGCTGAATAAATGCATATTCACATGGCGCATAGTGTAAAGAAAAAAAAAATATCTAAAGTCATTCAGTTAATTTTTATAATATTTGTTTTTCCATTATCTAAGGAAAACGATTAAAAGATCTATATCAGCAAATTATTTCGGTGCTTTACATACACAATCATATATTTAAACTAATTAAATTTGGTTATATTAATTCATGTTAATTCGCAGCATTTATTGGTTTCGCCTAACCTCGATTTAACCGAGTCCAGTTTGTGTATCTGCTTGAGGGACCGAGAAGGTGCTGAAATAAACGATGAAGTGCTGCAATACGAAATACATTTCAATAACATTACAGAAAAAATATTTTATTTGCGGAAATGTCAAAACAAAGGTTCGGCGTTGTAACATTAAGAAATTTTCATATGCATTAAACAAAAATTTTATTTTATTTTTAAACAGAATTTTCCAAAGACCGAAATTATTGATGACGATGAACAGAATGGCGGCAGGAATACTAGTAGCATCACACCTGGCGTTCTAAGGCGAAATAATTGTTTCATCGGAAATTTCCCTAAAAAAGTAAAGCACGACATCCATCAATTTTATACAAACGGAGCTGACAAAACACTTGCAGCAGAACCTACAAGGAAAAAATATTTTGGAAGAATATGCAGAGTCGAATACTTTAGGAGACACGTCCAGGAAAAGATTAATTAATATCACCGCACAACACCTTACGGAAGTCAATGGTCCGCATCCGACCAGGGATGAAAAAATAAACTGGGCGAAGGCATTGGCAAGAATTTTTAAGAACTTATGCGGAGGAGATCCCGAAAAATATGTAATTTAAAATAACTTAAGTAATGCTTAAATAATTTTATAAAAATCGATGTTTTTAAGGACATATTTTACGATCTACAAACAAGAGGTGGTTATATCGGAAATCGCTTGAAAACCATAAATAGAGGAAGTTCCGGGAATGGCAAAAAAAAAATCGTCCGAATCATCCGAAACTACATTGACTTCACCTGTATCGCTCGAAGACTACAACGAAGATATACGGTTCCTGAAGCATGCTTGCCCAACAACTCAGAAAACTGAGATTTTCCAACGAATGGCGGAAACTATTTCTGTGAGGAGCTCAGGCAATAACCAGGAAGTTTTAACAAATTTTCCACGATTTCTCGATACTCCTGGATTGGTAAATTTTATAAAAAATTATTTTTTTAGCCATAATAATAAAAAAAAATATAACCTTAATTCTAGATCCAACAAGATTTTAATTTAAGATTTCCCGATAAATCTCAAGAATTAATAGGGAGGTGGCCGGATTTAAAAAACGCATTATACGTCTTGGCGAAACTTTTAAAATTAAATTGTATGACGAGGACGTTAGTGAAGAAGATAGTGAGTATTAACATAATACTAGTTAGTACATTAGTCCTTATACGTATTTCCTTTTATACATCTTTCGTTAGGATGGAATGAAGAAATTACAGCTTTCCTGGTATTATTGAAGCTACTACCGACAAGAGGAAATAAGCATAAAACGGATAAAAAAAATTCTATTTCAAAATTTCAAAAGGCACAAATTATACAAAGATTTCAAAACAAATGTAAATGGTTAACCAGAAATTTTTGTTGATATTACAGATTGGAAAACCTTCAGTGGCCTTAAGTGGACCGACCATTATTGCATATGGATCTAATAAGGCTGTAATATCCACCTATACTATTGCCTTGGATGAAAAAGAAATTCCAATAGATGGAGTTCTGGACTTGTGGCTTTCGATGTCCTTTTTAAATCCTTTTTTATATTTGGATGTGAGTACCCGGATCGATACCAAACCTTTTTTATTTTTTGGACCATGCCATTTTTAATAAAATTCAAAGAAACCAACTGCTAGAATAACTGACATAAAGGATCGACCGCAATTATAAATTCAAGATAGTTTAGAATATTATGATATAAATATTTTTTTTTAAATTTATGATACAGACGGATTAATAAAATGAAGCTATCTTGCTGTATGTGTAAAAAAATACTGAATGGTACCAAAATCTATATTATACATTTAAGGCGTTTACATGTTATTCATGAAGAAAATAAGATTGATATTTTTTGTGGTTACGATAATTGTAAATGTAAATTTAAAACTTTTAGTGGATTAAGAAAACATTTAAATAACCATGAAAAAAATGATTTCAGTTTTCATCCGATGGAGGAAGATAATTCTATTTCGGTACACAAATCATTTAATATCGATTCTTTAGAATCAAATAAATTTTCAGAAATAAGTTTTGTAGAATTGTCTTTCGAAGAAATTCATCTTTCTTGGGATACCATTGCCGAAACGTTCATATCAGATATGAATAACCTAAACATACCTGATACTAAAATAAATTCAATTCTTGGGTCAACTACTAATTTAACTAAAAGTATTCTAACTAAGTTTTCGCTAGAGGAACGAAAAAATGTAGGCTTAGAATTACAAAATTGTTTAAATAATCCTTTTAAATCAGTAAATTCAAGTTACAAACGAAGGAAACTAATTTTGAAATCTGGAATACCAGAACGAAAAGAAATATCTGTCTCCATTCGAAGGGACCGGTTTTTTTGCAAAGAACAAAACACGTACGTATTTCGACCAAAACCAACACATTCAACTTTGTGTCCATAGTCGAGACCCTTAAATATGTTTCATTAAACAAACACTTTCTGTCTCATATTTTAAATAAGGATACTTCTGACCCATCTATTATTTCAAAACCTAGCGATCGTTTTTTTTATAAAAATAGTACTCTCTTCTCACAAGAACAATTCTCATTTCAATTGCAGTTGTTTACTGATGATTTTGAAGCAGTAAACCCTCTTGGATCGAAAACAAAAATTCATAAAATTTGTGCAATTTATTTTACCATACTAAATCTGCCAAATGAGATAAACTCACACCTTGATAATATATTTCTAGTGGCCTTATGCTACACTGAAGATATAAAGTCCACTGGATTTAACGGAATATTAGAACCAATAGTAAATGACTTAAAATATCTTGAACAAACTGGTATAAAAGTTCAATACCTTACAAATAAATATATTATAAAAGGGCCCATTTTATCACTGGCACATGATAATTTAGGGGCCAATACTTTGTATGGCCTTCAAGAATCTTTCAATTCCAAATATTTTTGTAGATTCTGCTTATGCCCCAAAGATAATATTGGAAATTTATTTTTTGAAAATGAAGATATTTTAGGAAATCCAGAAAATGCAACTCAACATCTAGCGAATAATGAATTTGGCTTTAAAACTTACTGTGTTTTAAATGATCTGAAATTTTTTAATACATTTAAATCGCTGAGCGTTGATGTTATGCATGACATTTTAGAAGGCATATGCCAGTATGAATTAAAGCTATTGTTGATACTTATGGTTAAGAAAGCAAAAATAATTACATCATCAGAAGTAAATGATAGAATAGCGTGTTTCAATTATGGACTTCTGGATAATACAAATCGTCCTAGTTTTATAAACCTTGACAAACCAGGCAATTTATTGGGTCAAAAAGCTTCCCAGTTTTGGTGCCTTATTACCAAATATGTAAGCCAAAACTATCTTCAATAAGTCTGCTTGCAAGATGACTTATTGTAGAATTTAAAATAACTCCAGCCTTAACTTATTACAGTTACTTTGATCGTATTAATCTCGGATAAGGTAAGGCTGGAGTACATTTTTTGCTACAAATTACAACATACAAGTTGTTTTGTAGTTGGTTGTAATTTTTTCTTTACACTATTTTAATTTTTTTCGGCATGAAACTAGAAAATGCGGTTATATTAGGAACATTTTGGGCCAGCCCGATACATCTAACTTCACATACATTAATAAGAGTGGCGCACAAAAGTTCAAAATTCGTTTGTTGATTGTCGCAATTTT